>VXBR01011784.1:193157-256245 GCA_013400215.1 Cisticola juncidis
CCGGGGACTCTGCGAGGGTTCGGGACCCTGGGACCCCTTCTTGCCTCTGTGACCCCAGGACCCTCTTTCTGCCACTGTGACCCTGCGGCCAGGAAATCTGCCAGGTTCGGGACCCCCTTCCTGTCCCTGCGATCCCTGCGGCCAGGAACTCTGTGTGAGATTCGGGACCTTGGGACCCCCTTCCTGTTACTGCGATCCCGCAGCCGGGGACTCTGTGTGGGTTCAGAATCTCGGGACCTTTTCTGTCACTGTGATCCCCGCAGCCAGGACCCCTGTCTGGGATTTGTGATCTCGTGATCCCTTTCTGTTATTGCGACCCCATGGCTGGAAACCCTGTTTGGGGTCAGGAGATTGGAGGTTGTTTTTACCTGGAGGCTGTTATGTTCAATTCTATGTTTTGATTATTGCTTTACTGGAATTTGCTTGCTAAGACTTTATGTTTATAACTAATTGTAAGACTCTAAGACCGCTCATTTAGGACTCTTGCACTTTCAGATACATGCTTTCATATAATAAACAGCTCTGTTTAAGACCTTAAAATGTTCTTAGACATTTAAGACCTATAACCTGTAGAAACTGCCTCGGCAGTCAGTTTAAGAAACAGATCTGAAAATGTAAAATATCATTAAAAGTGGTTTCTGTGTTGATTTATCATTACTTGAGGCAATTGCTTACCAAAACATCCATCCTTCATTAAAAATTTTCCATTCCAACCACGCACAGCTATTCTATAGCACTGGAAAAAAAAGGGAGTGTATTTTAATCAACACTTTCTACAATTAATTTAGTGAGCTTCTTGAAGACTGTCAAATAGTTTTGTAGTCATCTTTCAAAGTCTCTTATAGATTAATTTTACTTTACAGCTGTAGGAATCAATTGTGAATCCAAAAGTCAGCATTGAGAAAAATCTATGCAGCCCAAAAAACTCAGGATAGAAAGGAGATGCATTACATATGGTTCTGTGTGGGAATAGAGAAGGAATTTCCTGGAGAAAAGCTCACTCCCTTCAATCCATATTGAAATACATTTCTGTCTTTTTTCTCTTTTATCCTCTGTGTGTTTCCTCTCCTCTTACCCTTACTTTTCTAATCTCTAATTAGAAGCTCTGCCAATTGTCTGCCCTGGTCCACTTGTTCATCGTGCTCAGTTTACCCCCCTGTGCTTGTTGTCTTACTCTCAGACACTCAGTTGAGACAGCTGGAAAGAACTCAAAGAGAGAGCCCCAGCAGTGCATCTCCAATGCACAGCAGTGAGGGGAAGAGCCAGAATACAGAGGCTGCAGGAGCCTTCTGCAAGGGCAGTGAGGTGTGAGACAGCCCCAGGGCAGTGTGGTGGCTTGCATGAGCCAGGCACATGGAAACATCGTCACCTGGGAAATTGTCAGTGGCTCTGGGTAGGGTGGGCAGGTGGAGGTTAAAGAGCTCATATTGTGTTAATGTGGGTTGATCCAGGGCCAGTCAATACTAGTGGAAACAAATAATTATTGTAAAAAAGAAAAATCTCCCTTGGTCAAAGAGAACATGTAGAAAGATAAATACTGTGCCATTCTACTTTAAGTTTTTGTATTTTTTTTTTAATTTCATAGAACACTTCATTAACATTCAATATTAGGTCAATATTATGCCAAAGGGAAAAAGTGCACACCTGGTAATTACTGTCCTATAAACCTAAATGCTAAAATTAATGTTTTTAACGTTTTTAACACGTTTTTAACAGGGGGGGGGGGAGAGTCTAAGGTAATATAAATTACTATTTCTTAAGTAAACAGATTCTGAAAACTCTGAATGACAAAATTCACTAAATTGACACAGTTCAGTTGAATGTTTTGTCTCATTACAAAAAGGGACAGGAGTCTAATACATTTAAAAATAATGGTTAAGAAATAGGTCTCATTGTACTGTATTTCTGTACCTTTTTATAATCTATTGCTTCCTATGAGTCGTCATTCTTTAATAAGTAGCAAGGAAAACAAACTAAGCAGCATATTGATGTAATTACACAACATAGGGCATGTATATATTCTTAGATTTATATTTGAAAAATGCATCTTTTGAGATGTTTTAATAAGAAGAAATGTTCCTGTGAAGGAATTAATATATTGAACAACTGCATCAGTACATTATTAAAAGCATTATGTTTTATTTCAAAATATTCAAGATTTATCCTCAATAAGAAAAATCTACATGGTATGCAAAATGAAAACACGTAGGATGTTTTATTTGCCTGTTAAATACTCTCAGTGTTGAACCTATCCTGTATGCCTTGTTCCCCATCATGTCACTTCTTATTCCTGTATTGCATGTCACATTGTTTATAAAAGAGTCACAGGCTGTATTTCAATTGAAATTTTCTCTTTATTTTACATTGGTTTTGTTCATCTATTGGGTGTAAATATCTTCCGTCTGATTATAACTGTTTGTTTAATGCTTAGAAATTTTATATCAGAGGAAGGTGGTTTCCAATAAAACTGCAATACCCTTGAAAATGAGTTTCAAGCAAAATTTAGCATTTTCATTTTCAGCTGAATTGGGTTTTTTTGTTTTTTTTTTGGGGGGGGGGGGAATTAATTCCAATTGTGTTGCAGCTGATCATAAGTAATGGTTAATAGTGTCATGGTCCATTTGGATCTCTCAACTTCCTAGGAAAAAGTGAATTAAATTTTATTTTTTGAGCTCACTTGCAAAGAAAACAAATACATCTAAGGGTTCAATTCCCTTTGTACAGAGTTGTCTGATATCTGAATTCACTGATTCATCACTTACTTAATGATGTTTCTAATAGAGATATATTCTCTAACCTGCAGCTTGTGTACCTATGAACAAAATAGCTACCAACCTGATGGAAAGGGCGCTCACCCCTCCTCCCCCATTGGGGTGTGGGTGTTCCCTGTAACATACTGGGAAGCACAAAACCTTCAGCATTCAGGCTGCTGCTGGATCTGCTTCAAAAAACTCTTTTGGATGAGCTGATATACTTTCCAGCTAGGAAATACCTTTTCCTTTAGTTAGCAGATTCTGGAGAAACTGTCAGAAAACCAATACACAGGATTATAGGTGCTGGAGACAGCAAGTGCAGTGAAAGTGACAGCATAATGACATTTTGCCCTTCCTGGCCATGGTCCTGACAATGTTGCCCCCACTTTGACATACTGCTCCCAACTTGTCTCAGCCCTTGGCATAAGCTGCATGTTGGCCAAAATCTAAGCACGAGATCAGAAAACAGTCCTGCCACATGACCTCCAAATTCTTGTCTATGTAACAAATCCAGCAGGTAGGGGATGTAGCTGTTTTTGCAGTATGTTTTTTACACAAAAGAAAGCTTTTTGGGCCAAAGAATGTGTGGGCATTTGACTTAGTTTCTTTTGCAAGGCACACAGCATAACATCCTAATCTGTTATTCCTCTAAACACTTTTTTTTATTTCTTTAATGTGATTTTTAAAAAATCAGCTTTTAAAAATAAAATTATTCATTTATTAAAATCTAGATTCTTTGTATTTCAAAATCCTAGAACCGTGCAAGCCTATTACAATATTGTTGCTCATGGAAGTAAATTTTTATAAAACTCAAGATTAAAATATGTACAAATGATGACAAAATTCAGAGAACTCCTGCTTAGATTGTGGCCAACATGCAGCTTGTGCAAAGGGCTGAGGTAAGTTGGGAGCAGTATCACTATATCAAGTATGCTGCTAGGGAGCCTTTAAAAATTTTGAAGAGCCATACCACTACCAGCAAATTAAAAACCATTAGTCATACTTGCAAAAACTGTAAGCAGTTAAAAGGTGAAGAATTTCTAGGCATTGATTAAGACTAATAATGTCATTCACATTGTAGGCCATATAAGAAGGAAAGGGGAGCTTCTGTTCTCATTCAAGTTGTACACAGCTTAACTTTTACTTTGGGGAGCCAGAAATTATTATATCAGCTTTTCCCTTAGTTGAATAGCAAACAAAAATTAATTGAAGCTGTAGATCTGATTTCCTTCCTCCCTATATATCTTTAATTGCAGATGTCAAGGTATCCATTATCCCCTATCATCTGTGTCAGTTTAATATACAATTTTGTCAAAGTATCACATACTATCAAGGCATAAGCAACATGAAAAAATGTTACAAGAGAAGACATCAAACTAGTTCTTTAATCGTGAATTTTGTGGGATGGTTTTTGTGATGTGAGGTTTTTTTAGTGTCTTATATGTAAAGTTATTGTCTCCTTGATGGAAAGACATACAGAAGAAAAAATTTGGAAAAGATGGCTGTACAAGTAGGAGCTAGAATTAGGCTATTGTGTGTCCACCAGGAAGGTAAAATGAAAAATCTTTCCTCCAGACCTCAGTTTCTTCTGCCTTTCTACAATAAAAGGAAAGATGAGTTACGGTTTTCTAACTATAAGCAGTAATTTTGAGCATACAGAGCTGCAGATTAGGACTGTGGTCACTAAAAAGAGAACTAATCAAAAAAGATGTTTTGCAGCTAAAAAAGATGAGAGCATGTGAGGGATAAAATTTTTTTCTGAGTACTCGCCAATATTTTTTAATTTGATGTTTTACTACTTTATTTTTATACATAGCTACTTTAATGGTATTACTCGGGGATTTTTAATAAGAGAATTCCAACCTGATAGTTTAATTCAAATTACATTCCATTTTTAAAATTTTAGAATGATAGAGTTCAGCTGTAGCATTTCATAGATTTTTAAGCTTTCTTAGCAAATTTAAAGATATCCATAGTATCTATGAAGAGCTTCATCTGCTGCCAGATTTTCCTCTCACTTTATAGTCAATATTAGAAGCAGATTTACATTTCATTTTCTAATACAGTGATACACACCTATCTTTTTTTGTCCTTGATCTTCTGTTTAATTGGAAAGGAGTGTCTTTCAAAAAGCAGCTTCAAAGTCCTCAAAATGCCACTGGCATGAGGGACAATATTTAACAAGCTGTGTCTTTGAGTACAGAATTCAACTGGACTGAAAATTTCACCGTTTTGAATGCATAAACTGCAAGGGAATACCAGCTATATGCCTTAAGGTTATTAACATTCATTCTGAATAGGTATTTCATCAAAATTTATTTTTTGCCTTCTGTAAATAGGAAAAGAAATAAAGGTATTTTTTTCAGATAAAAAATATATTTCAGTACTCTTTTAAAGCTTCCATGTTTATAATAGTACCACCCACAGAAAGCTGTGTTAAAAGAAAAATATTTAAATTGCTGTGTTGGGCCCTCAAAGTACCAAGGATATTTGCCTGTGGCAAAAGTGACTATGTGATGATTCAAATACAGATTTTTGTATAACACGCATAAGGAGTATAAAACTCTTTCCTAGATAAGCTTCATGTATGTGGCATCTCAATATCCACCTATTTAGGAATATATTTTTCAAGTATGAAAAATGTCTATAACACTATCTCTAATTTATCCCTTTGTTTAGAGCCTCTACAGATGTTACAAAAAATTCTGCTAATCCTGTGTTCTAATGAAGAAACCAAGGATTTTGTCATCCCATTAATGGGCTGTAGGTGGAATAGGGACATACATAAACAATGAGATAGATAAATAGATGGATAGATAGATAGATAGATAGATAGATGGATAGATAGATATACTTATGGAATCATGTATGCAATTTTTTGGTTACAACATAAGTTTTAAAACTGACATCAACTTGCATTTCATCCAACACTGAGATTTGTTTGTCTTGATCGTGATTTTTTAATCTTGCTGTCCCTTAATTGTAATAATTTTAACTGTGGGTAATCTGGTGCTCAGTTGTATGCTCTCACACAATTCAAGTGTCAGTTAGGACTGACAATTTATTTTAAGTAGTTTCATTATGGATTATTACTGGTTGCTGTTGTGAATTTTCTCTGATTTTTCTGCTTTTCATTTCACCCTTCCAAGTTTACCTCTGGAGAGGATGTAACTGTCATTCATGGTAGCACTTAGCAGTCATTTCAAAAGTTATTGAAGGAACTCCTGAATACCAAAATCCGCATAATCTGGAAAGCTTTAAATCCAGTAGGCAAAAATCGGGAGAAAGGGTCTGTTGTCTGTGCTGGCACCCAGCAGTTTTTCTGTAGCAGTGTGCTGAAAGCACTTATCAGGTACTCGTAACCATTTAGCAATACTTGCCATTAGTTTGTTTAGTGGATGGATTTCAAAGGTCATTTCCATAATTAAAATAAAAAATCTGTAATTCTGAACTAAACTATTTTGTCACTGTGGCAGGTCAGAGACTTAATGTCTGACCAGGATCACATACAGATTTATAACTCTTTTCTCCAATAGATTTCACAGATTTTTGATGACTGCAGAAGTATGCTAAGGCTTCAAGAGGCAAGTTTTTAGACTCAATCTCTTGATGAGCATAAACTCTGTTGTGGACAAACCTTCTGCCCAATAAACTTTGCCTTCTTGTCCATCCAAAACTCATTTTCCCCCAACTCCTCACTACTTCCTCGCATAAAGAAGTTTCCCGGCTTCTTTTTTATTTTGTGGGGGTTTGTTTGTTTGTTTTTCATGTTTCTCTTCATCAGTCTTGATCTCACTCATTTAAACAACCTATCTTAGTTCTTGTTTATGGGCCTGGGTTTAAAGAATTTGGAATGGCATTCCCAGGTAAATTATACCTGAAATTTCAAAGTTGTCATGCTCTTCTGGAGAAAGAAAACTCATTTTATTCAGTGGGGATGCTCCCCATGCTGCAAAATTGCAGATAGGAGCTGCAAAGGGACAGAGCATACTCTGTGCAGTTGCCACCTTTTGAGATCTTGAGAACTTTGCAGCTAATGTATAATATCCTGCTAAGAACATCATACCACATATTTCAGAGGCTTATATTGAACAAAATTTTAGAGGGTTGTCAGGAAGCTTATCTTTTTCAGAAGAGGATTTGGCATCCCTTGTACGGTTCAAGTTCTTGCTCCAATATCCCCACTTCCAACTCTCACTACACATACAAACATCCTTTTTTCCCCTCAGGACAAAAACAACATAAAACCACAAAAAAAAAAAAAAAGCAAAGAAACAGCAACAACAACAACACCCACAAAAAACCCCTTGTTTCACTCTCACAGCCCCCAAACAAGAATATGACTTATCCATCTTGTCACTGTGGACAACTGCAGTAAAAATGTGTAAAGTGACAAAGTTGTTTATATGGAATAGAAGATTAGAATAAAAGGAAAAATAGGAAATAGAATAAAAGTAGAAATTGGTAAGATGACAGAAAACAATGGGTGTAAATATCCTTTAGATTTAACTTTGACATATTGATTTTTATATTTGCCTACATGAAATAATGCATATTCTTTAATATATAAATTAACTTATAAAAACCAGAAATCTTAATTTTAGAATTTGCTTTGAACCTGAGTTTTGTTTATATAATTTAAAGTCTTGAAATGTAAACTTCAGCCAGCTCATTTCAGTGGCTGAGGCAACTTGGAAATATCTTTAATATGGGTTTAAAAATTGCTATTTTGTTTGTTATAAAATAATCCTTACCCACGCGGACAAAAATTCCTTAAAATCTTAGCTTCCACACAGTTTTATAAATGCCACTAAATGATATATGACCTGGCAACCAGTAAAGACCAGATAACCTACTCTAGACCTAGTTAAAGCAATGCCTCCACATAGGATAGAGCAGCAGTTTTTAACAGTGTATTTTAGCCTAGAAATAACAAATTTTTTTTTTGTGCAGAAACTTGCCTAGGGTGATAAACTACAGACTATTAGGAAAGTTGTCAGAGTATTTTTCTCTTTCTGGCCCTAGAGAGTACACTTTGAACTGGAATATGTTATGCAGTAAAACTTAAGAGATGTTTAAAATTATTTAAATAAAATTTAAATATCATTCTCAAATGGAAAAGGCCCAGTTACTAGTTTTAAAAGTGGGTAATTTGAAGTACCCTCTTAATACAGGTGCAGTGTATTTAGTAATAACATTTTTTTTTTTAGTTTGTAGATGGAAGGATTAATTAGCAGATCCACAGGTGACATGAACCTATAAATCCATATATAGATTGATTATATGTCCATATACTGTTTCAATACAGTGTAATCTATAGCAAAACTTGAACATAGACATAAAATTGGGACTACCTTCATCCCACTTCCTGTCTCTACATTCGTGAAAATAACTAAAGACTAAGCCTTCCTGTGAGTTTTGTTTATTTCCTCTGTTTAAGAAACAACAATCAACCACACCATTTTATCTATGTATCACTTTGCAGGTATTTTATATGGTCTTTGCCCTTATTTGTTTCATGGAGTCTAATGAGTACTAAAATTCCATAGTACATCTTTTGCTGAGATAGTGTAGGTGTCTGCCCTTTACTTGGTACTAACATTTCAGCTAATGGGACACAAACTTTTAAAAAATATTTCAGTGTGTTAATGTACATGTGCACTGGAAGGACTATGGACAGCAGGAAGAACTCTGGAAGTTCTTTCAGTCAAACAATAATATGAACACTTTAGAAGTCTATATGAGCTTTCAGCTAATATCTGTGAAGTACTGGAAAAAATAGAGCATTGCAAGAAATGACATGTTTAAATTTCATGCAGAAGAGCAAACAGGAGGAGCCAAGAGAGCAGTAGGCTTTGAATTTGCCATTTAGCTGATATCCCTAAAATTGAAGTGTGTACATATAAATGATAATAGTATAATTCTATGAAGAATTATTTGTAGTCTGCATATTTACATAATTGGACAGTACAAATTTAAATTCTGCTCAAATGTAAATTCTGTATGTGTTTCTGACTCAACCAAAGAAATATTTCTAAGATTAGAAAAAAATTAGGAGTAAAATATAAGGTAGTGAAATTAAATAGTCAGTTGCCTCCTACATCCATTACATGGAACACACAGATGAAGAATGGTGTTTACAGTCTCTTGTTTTTGAGGAAATTTCCTGTTTGTGCAAGATTGCTCTTAAAATAGATGTGGGAGCAAATATACACATTGTGCTTATTCTGCTGTGCTAAAGAACTGATTTTTTGCTGATTTCTTTAGAAGTCACCTATGCTGGTTGGATTCCCATGCTTCAAAACCTATGACAATCTCTTGTCTCCTAATCTGCAGCTTCATTTGCTAGTACCTCAGGAAAGATTTCAGGATCAAATTCTCCCTCCCCTAGGCACCCAGGGATGGTTTCATAGTACTCAGTACAATTCCATCCTGCACTTAATGATGATGTACAGGAGCTGAGAAGGAAATATGGAGTAAAAAGAGAAGTGGTTTGAATGCTGAAGGGGAAAAGAGGTTGTGCCACACGTATGAATGGGGAGGAAAAAAGAGAAATAGTCTTCAGCTGTCAATAAAGGTAAAAGTATTAAAATATGAAAGTCTGTAGAATTTCAAAAAAGATTTTTTGAAAATTAGGAGATGAAGAGCATTAGGGGAACAGCCTAGAGGTACAAAATTTCAGAAATTCTGAGGCTTACAAACCTAAATAAATGCTGAATTTAGAGAAGTAGGACTTTTTTAAGCCTCAGTGTTGTGCTGTTTTGAAAGAAAAAAAATAGCTTATGAAATATTATCCCTCTAGGAAGAAGGTATCTGAAATAATTGCTTATTCCCTCCCATTTTCCCTTTTTATGTACAGCCGGATTACAGAGACAATTTATCTAAATTACCTAGGTAAAACATAAACACATACCATTGTTGTGTAAGTATACAGTGCAGATTCTGGAGCTGCCTGTCAGTGTAACACTTTTAAGTTGTAAATTTGTTAAAATAATACACAGTTTGAAAAAAAAAAAAAAAAAAAAAAAAAAAAAAAAAAATGGGGGGTCCTTTTTTNNNNAAAAAAAAAAAAAAGGAAGATTGTGGGAGCTATATTTCTTACAACACATTCTCAAAAAACCCACAAATCTCAAAACATTTGTCTGTTGTTTTGAAGACCTTACCATATGGTTATCAAAGTAAATTTCAACTGGAGTCTTTCTCTTTAAGTATTTTAAACTTGAATATGTTCGATACTTTTTTATTGTTGCTAGGTTTTTGTTTGTTTGTTTTGTTTGTTTGTTTTATTTTTGTAATGCTAAACTCGGGAATTTTCAACTTCAGAATGAGGTTTTGTCATTCCCTTCCATATTGCCAGAGGCTGTTTTACCCCTCATGTTTTTTCAAAGATTTTCCAAAACTTGTGTGTGTTGCTGAGTGTACTGTGCATTCCATGGACTCAGTTTGTTGCTTCTACAGTCCACTGAAGACTAAACATCACTTTGAGAAGAGTTTGCAAGCTTTGCTGCTTCCAGATACAATACTGAGATGCTGAGAGTTCACAAAGTCATTTAACTTCAGTGTACTTCAAACAACTTGCCAGTGCTGGCAGAAAAGGGAGCCCATGAAATTTATATTATTAGTGGTGGGCTTCTGCAGTGAGTGCAAAGTCAGTGCAGTAACAAGCTTCTAAGAAAAAAACAATGTGCTGGTATTTACCACATCTATATCCAAGAAAGACCCTAAATACAGATTACATAACTTGAAGGCTCCTCTTATATTTGAAAAAAAAAAAAAAAAAAAAAAAAAAAAGTCATCATTTTTGGCAGTCTTCAATCCTCTTGCTTCCGGGAATTCTTGATCTGACTTGAGTAGTCACCCTATTATGTTAATGGAAGGTCCATCATGGAAATATTTAAAATCAGAACTTCCTGTTCCCTTTTCCTGCAGTCCATTACAAGGAAATTAACTTCTAAAGCATCTTGGAACATTTAGCTCATTCTGTGAGACTCCACTGCAGATACTAAGGTAGCCCTTGAATCAGCTGTCAAATAAAGTTGTTTGTTAACATTAACATTAATGTACTTCATCACCCAAAATTCCGTGAGCATTCATATATATCATTTGTTCAGTTTTTTTACTGAGGATCGTGTTGTGTGTGAGATGCAGTAAGCAAAATGGATTTGACTATTTTTTCTCTAGCAAGCCATAGTATTCTGCCTGACCAAGAAGAGGTCATGGCTTCTTAAAACATTTGTGAAATGGCTTCTAATTTTTGCTGTTCCTATCTTTGTGTCCTCACGTAGGCTTATAATTATTTAATGCCTTTGCTGAAATCACTTCTAAAGGCACATACAGTTCAGTAGCACTTCGATATCTGCACTTTGAATCTAGGAACTGAATGCTCTGTGATATTGTCTGCTGATGTTTTGCATGCATTGTTCTGTCTCCAGACACTTGCTGACTTTCCAGAAATGTTCTCTGCCAAATTTCAGTTTGAACATGATATAATTTTTTTCCCTTCTTATAAGTTCTCTACCTTTGGCACCTAAAAACATTCTCTACAAAGAACTTGTAAAAGTGCTCTGCTTTCTAGGGATACTATGATGTGCAACATGACAGTTCCCAGTCATGGCTCAGTTTGTGTGAGTATGCAGCAGCTGTGCACTTTCATCAACATTTGCCATAAAGTTTGAAATCCCAGACATAAGCACCATCTGGCTGTGCAAGTCCCTTTCATAAGCTGGGCAGTTCCTAAGTAGCTCAGTTTCGTTGGATACATTCAAAAAGATCTATGTTTCAGAAAGCACTGGAGTTTGCTGAAGAGGAGCTATGTCCAAGGTAGTCTTTTGTGATAATAACCTAGGTACATGCTTAATTTTAAATGTGCTTTGGTTCTCTTTTTATACAATGCATTAACACTTTGCTAGTGTAGGAAAAAGACAGTAAAAAGTCTAGACTGAATGTAATTCTATGCTGAAAAGTCCCTGTTGAAAAAGGTAACTTGCATTCCTTCTGTAGAATTAACTCCTAGATATTCATGATAATAGTATTAATACAGTTAAAAAAAATCTTGTGGTCTGGCTAATGTTTTTTTCCACATTTGATGCCATCACAGTTTACTGCAGGGAGTAGAAGGTGCTATGCAGCTATTCCTTACCATCCTCTGTCTGCTGTTTAAACATACCAATAATTCACTGTATAGGTAACTAAAATATTTCTAATGTTGATAGTTGATAGATGTTGTCATTAACAAAAAGCTTCAGGCCATGTCATTATCATCATATTCTTTCTTCCTTCCAGCATTACTAAGTGCATTGGCTGCTAATATTTGCATATGTTTGGGAGAGATGGTTTTTTTGGGAGATATGTTGTTTTTTTGGTTTTTTTTTTGGTTTATTTTTAGTAGAGACTTTTGCTTTACTTACCCTTTACATCTGATATTTATGAGAGTTTGTAAGAATGTCTGTACTTTTTTAAGAATGCATGTACTACATCTATAAAAATGCTTTTATATTTATTTTTGACAATTCTTTTAATTAATTTTTGTGGTCTAGAAATGATATTCCCCAATTTAGTGCTCCTACTAAACGCATGCACTTTTTGTTTCCCTTTTCTGCGCTCCCTCTCCCTGTGGCAGGATGGAGAGCAGAACTAGAGGCACAAACAGAAAACATCACAGGCTGGGATAAGAACAATTTACTGGAAACAGCAATGAGATAAAAAAACAAACAGTAACAGCAAAAATATTAATAACAAAAGTGTACAAAGATTGATTCACATCTGAAATGCTTACTGCAGAGCTCAGAACCCAAGCACAGCCACACCACCCTGACTGGAAGAAACCCCTTTCCCCCACAGAAGAAACTCCCAGCAATGACAGGAGGTGCTACGGAACAATATAGAATAATATCTGTGTCCTACCCATATCTCCTCCTGGCTACTGCAAAATTTAACCCTATCCTGGCTGGAACCAGGACAATAATGTTTAAGTCAACAAAGCCAGAAAACAATATAACTTTGCCCATATTCAGTACTACTGACTCTTAACATATAAAGACCTATTCAATAATATATTCTTCTGTAATCAACACAAGTAAATAATTCTGTGTTGTTTACGGAGAAACCCTGCAGAGAAATTAACTTGAAATTACTAGCTTTCAAGGCTTGCATCAGCCTAAAATTCTAGGCCAATTTGTTTTGTGGGCAGGTTTTTGTAGCTCAGCAGAACAATAGCTAGAGATGTCCCTTACCTTAGTATTATGGCAATATGGCCACTTGATATTTTGGGGAAAAACATCAGTTAATTTTTGGCAAGATGAAGTCTTCCTTAAGGACAAGGGCAGTTCATTTACAGGTGTCTCTCAGTTTCACAAAGAGTAATTGGTGTCACCATTCTGGCTATGTGGTCTACAGTAGACTCTCACAATGACATCCACACTATTTGTTTCTCCCTTAATCCCAAACCAGAGGCTCTCAATCCTGCCATTGTGCACCATGGGCTGCATCCAGTCCAACCCTTCCGCTACATATGACAGCACCTCCCTGTCTCTTCCTCCCTGCCTACCCCTCACAAAGATCCTGTAACCATCCAACAGGGCATTTCAGCCACAGGATCAGGTTTTGCTTATGCCAGTGATCTCAAATCTCTGAGACAGGGCCAAAGTTTCAAGCTCCTTGTTTGCTCGTCATGAGTGCATTGGAATAGAAACATTTCAGGTGGGGTTTGTGGTAGCTGACACTGGCTGGAGCAGAAGGAGGGATCCTATATTAGCGTTTGTTTCCTCAAGGTTTCCATCCCACCATCCCACCTCCTATCCCTGGAAAGCCTAGTTTTGTCCCTTCCCATACATAATGTTGAAACAGAAACAAGTTATAGATAAAAGGACAGATTTTGTTTTCTACACATTCTTTCTTCTTTTTTGCATTTAAAACATCAGCTCTGAGAATCACATGAATCTCTCCTCATATTTTAAATGATAAGAGGGATTTCAGGTGACTCACAGGAATAGAATGGAACTATTAACTTTCCAAGTTAAAATATCAAGAGATTTAACCACATAATTTTTATATTATTTCATGGTAAAAAAATTGAAATAGTTTCATAACGTGAGAATCCACTGCAGTGTGATCATATTTTTAGTCCTACAGAACCAGTATTTACAATAAAAATATTTATTTTAACCATACCTCAGCTGTTAGACCACTTACAGCTACATCCTTTCTTGTGGAATTTTTATGTAAATGGCTTTTTTGTGTCATGGATAATCATACTTCAGCTTGGTAGGGCCCTTAAATCATCTAGTGTTAACCTCACTTCCTTTGGGCAGGGCCACCTTCTACTAAACCAGCTTGTTCAGAGAACTATCCAAACTTGCCTTCAACACTTTCAGGCATGAGGCATTCACAGCTTCTCTGGGCAACCTGTTCCAGTGCATCAACACCCTCACACTAAAGAGTATTTTCTCAATATCTAATCTAAACCTACTCTCTCAATATGAAACCATTCACACCTGTTCTGTCTTTACATGGTCTTGTAAACAGTCTCTCTTCGTCTTTCAGTACTCTCCAGGTACTGGAAGGCTGTAATTAGATCACCCTAAAACCTCTTCTTCTCCAGGCTGAACTATCCCAATACTCTCAGCCTATCCTCTTATAAAAGGTGTTCCATCACTCTAATCAAGCTGGTGTCCCTCCTCTGGACTCACCCCAACAAGGTCCATGTTCTTCCTGTGCAGAGGACCCTAGAGCTGGATGCAGTACTGCAGGGGGGGTCTCAGCAGAGCAGAGCAGAGGGGCCTCCCTTGTCCTGCTGGCCCTGCTGCCTTGGATATAGCCCAGGATATTGTTATAAATGCCATTACAGTAGTCCAATTAAAATTATAATTTTTGGTTTATTAAAAAGGATTGTATTACAGATTTTCGGCAAAATCACCCACAGCGGAGATACTTGATGATTTTACCCGGCAATTGTCAAGGGTGAACCAGGATGCAGTACCTGGCCGACTGCCATTCTCCCTAGGTTCACAAATTGGCCTTGTTCGGGGCTTAGTTTTTATACACTTTATTCCGCCCCTGGCAAAAATTTCTTCATAGTCCTTTTGTTTCCAAGCTAGTTATTCAAATTCATAGTTGTCTCCGGCTCAGCTGAAAAGAGTTTCTCCTCTGCTGCAAGGTGTCAATTTCTAGTTTCCCATGAGTGTATTGACGCCCAGGTTTATGAATGGTAAAAGTTCATCTCTGGAGATGTGGATGATGATTGTCCTTTAATGGTGGTGTTCCGATGCTCGATGCTGGGATGAGGGTGTTGGCTGAAGATAATGATCTGATGACTCTGTCATCCAGGGAGGGGAAGACTGATAGCTTATCTTAATATGTCCTCTCCTGATGCCAAGGAGATGGCTGGGTTTTCTCATAAATCCTTTTTCTCCTTTCTAAATATTAAATTCCAGGGTGATCCCTGCATCTTGTCTCAGTGCATTTTCAAGGCAGACTGAAACTTAGACTATATTCCCCTATACAATGGTTTTTATAATTTTTAACATGCCATAACCCATAAGGACACAAATTAACATCCCATATTTTTCACAATATGATAATGTTGCTTTCAGAAATGACAAGGAAGGACATAATTTTTAAAACAGGGGTTCACATTTCGTACCATACAAAAAGGTATAGCACAGTGGTTTGTTTCCTTCACAGTGTTGCATGATTGCTGTACAGGGCTGATCCCAAGCCTAGCCTGAGATGAGACTGAGAAAAATGTCTACTCCTAAAAAATCACTGGAGAACTTGTTTTCAAACCTATTTTTTATTTTCCCTACTGAGCATTGATATATTCCTTTGGAAAGATGTGGTATATATGACCTCATGTTCTAATGAAATATATACTTAAAATTTTTTGCTATCATTTGCCATACTGTAAGCAAAAGGGGGACAGTTGAAACCTGTCACCTGTATGGGACCTCATGACCAGTTTTGTCATCATATTCAGGGAGACTTTAACTCCAGTACCTACACAAGCAGTAAAAAAATCGGTCTTAGAATTCATGATCAGATGATACATGTAAAAGTATGAAGCATGAATATGAAATTTTGAGTTTCAGATGTGAAATAAAAATACTTTTTCCTATCACCAGAGATTAAATCCCTAGAGACCCAGCTTGCTCTGTATTCTCTATTTGTTCATATAGACTGTTGCCTGCAGGAAGTAGTGAACTCACAAAATCTTTTGCCTATGTTACTGATCAGCAACCACTTTATCCTGCTGATGTTAAAGTAAATTACAAAAACACAATGACACACTTGCAAGTTTGCAGTACAAATTTCAGACCTAAGCATGCCAACATTATGCAAATAATGCCTCTAAACCCATTCAGTTTCTATCAGATTCTAGCAGCAGTGCATATGAAAAGAAAGAGAATTTTCATGACCTTAATCAGCTCCAGATTTTGTCAATTTACTGATTAGAGGTCTCCAGCTTAACAGGGTTGAGAATCACTGATTCATATCGAGTATAATTTGGATGAATGAGCTGCTGTCAGAATCAGTCACCATTTTGTCCAAATCACTGTAAATCTGGAGACTCAAATGTGTAAAAAAATTATCAGATTTTGGATATAACAGATCTCTGTCCTTGTGTGCAGTTACTCTTGAGTGGGTTGAGTTTTTCTTACTTTGGCATGAAACTGAACTCTTGATGGCATTCAGAGGTGAAGTGATCATGAAAGACTTTGTGCAGTGTCTTGGGATAGAGTAAATTTGTTCGTCTGCTAGTTCAACTGAGTTTCTTTAATATTCTTCCTTCCTTTCCTTCCTTTCCTTCCTTTCCTTCCTTTCCTTCCTTTCCTTCCTTTCCTTTCTTTCTCTCTCCCTTTCTTTCCCTCTCCCTTTCTTTCTCTCTCCCTTTCTTTCTCTCTCCCTGTCTTTCTCTCTCCCTTTCTTTCTCTCTCCCTTTCTCTCTCTCTCTCTTTCTCTCTCTCTCTTTCTCCTGTTTTTCCTTTAATTAATCAAAGAAGAAAGGGCACCTGAAAGCTACATCTCAAAAATCTGAGGAACAGCTCACAATCTCTGGTTTTGCAGTCTCATGGCACCAACTACTTGGGGATAAAATCATAAAAGGCATTACAAACTTTTGCAGTGGCTTCTAAGTGGTAGATTACTTTTACCATAGTTCTGAGTGAGGTACAGTGTGTAATATCTTGGAGTGGGATACATGACTGACTGTGAGTCACAGTCAATGATAAGTCCCATGGAAACTAATATGTCTTAAATCTTTTTTTTCCTTCCACATAATGCTTTCTCATAGCCTTAAGGGAAGGCTGCTTTCTTCTGAGGAATCAGAGTCTACATATCTTCTCCTTCAACTCGCACTTGAAGTTTGATTGTTGTTTTGTTTTTGAAAGGGAATATGTATTCACAATTCAAGTCTCTGACTTGGATTGTTTTTATTAAACAGTTTTAAATGTTTTGGCATTTGATTATGAAGAATGTGTAACTATTTACTATCCCCCCCCGAGTAAGCATGGAATAAATCTATTTTGTTGTTATTCCTATTGACAATTTAGCCTCAAAAAATAGGTGAGAATACCTTTTCTTCTTTCTGTTAAAAAACACCTCCTGGCCCAGAGAAATTTTCCCAGATCTAGTAAAGCAGTCAGCATTTGTCACACGAGGGTTTACTTTAAACCTCTTCATGTAAAGCTTCCCGGAAGCTAAACACGCAAAACATGGAAAGAAGCTCATAAACCAATATTTCTCACGACATTTAATTTGCAAGGTAACACTACCATGTTCTATGTGCCTTGTATGTGGAGGAGAACGACCTTAGGCCAGGCACTGGGATGAGTCTGGGGATGAGTCTGATTAAGATAATAAAATTATATCTTAAGGGTTCTTATCTAAAATTATATCAGGAGAGGAGAGGAGAGGAGAGGAGAGGAGAGGAGAGGAGATAATAGAATGTCCTGCACTACTATGTGTTGCATCACTGCCCCATCGCAGCTCTGCTTTTCCCTATCTCTTGTGAAGGACAAATGAGTTATGGTATGCCATTGTTTGGGGGGATAAGTAAGAGGCTTATTAGGGATGCTTCATTAAGTAGTCATCTTTCAATATGAGAATAGGAAATATTTTGAACTATTCAGAACATTACATCTTCATATGACTTCTAGAGCTAGTATAGCCTCACAAACTTAGAGACAGTCTATATGGCTTAAATTTTATATGTAAATCTTCATCATGTATTTTTAACTGTTATTGCGATTAACAATCATAATTGTTTTGCAAATACATCTTTTTTTAATCCTTTCATCTTGACTAAGCTTATTCTTAGTAATATGACAAACACTTGAGATAAGTAAATTCATTATGGCAGACTGTAGCAGGTAGTTGAGTGCCTAATATGCAGAATTTTGGACTGCCAGAATACTACAGAACATCTGTTGAGCACCATTGTGCTGCTGAAGCCTTTTCATACATGAGTATTATATGCTTCCCAAATAAAAGGTAGCTTTCATCATTAAGTGTCCTCTTTGTCAGAAGAAAGATTATGTGAAAGAAGACCAAAACTTTGACTCTCCAGAAGCTGCTGGCACCCCATTGTCCAGACACAGCATATTTAAAATTATTTAAGGTCATTGTTCTAGATAAAAGTTGTGAAAAGGATCATGACTTTGAAGCCTAGTGAAGATAGCACTCATGAGTGTTCACATCTTGCTTGACTAACTATTTCATATAGGGTTAACACAAAGGACTAGGGATTACTTAATGTAAAACAACTGAAAATTTATTTGACCAAAGACTGCAACCCAGCTCCCTGGTGAATGTCCCATCACAAGACTAGACAGTTGTGCTGGTCATAAGATCACTTATGTCTGTTAACCCTCTCAATCTATCAAATCATTATTTATTCTCTATAAAGCCAAGTAGTTTCAAGTCTGTTCTCATCACAGGCACCACAAACTTTGTTGTGATGCATTTTGAACTCCTTTTTGGCATAGCAGAGAGCTATTGTGTGGAGAATTATTAATCTGTGACAGCCTAAATTCTGGAGTCTGCCACACTTCACAGGAAATATGGAGCTGGGACTGAGGTAAGAGATTGAGTCCTTGGAGCTGAAGTATGAAGTAATGATAACATTTAGATGCACACACTCTGTGTATGTCCTCAGAATCAGATGCTTAGGTGGAATAGTGGTTGTGAATATAAAAATGAGTGTTCCATATGTATCTCATTTCAGAGTTGAGTCCTAGGCTGGTCTTCAAGTCCGAGGATTTTTAATGGTCTCATTCTTAGATCTTCAAAACAGAAAAAAACCCCAAAAGCTTTTCCTGCTATGAGAATGTGCAAAAAATTCTTAGGTTTCATCCCATTTTATTCCTGTTGAAACCAATAACAACATTTCATTTCTTCATTATGAAGAACAGGGTGGCTACAAAGGGTATATATCCTTGCAGGGACACCATGAAATTAGTCTGTATTGGTGTGCAACATTACCCCATAACTGGTGTATATCTCACTAACTGAGTCATCACTAGCTTGTTGAGGTGACAATTAGATGTGGATAACATTACCCCTTTCATTCTTCTAATTTATTATTTCTTTGCTATAATAATAATTATAATTGTAATTATAATTATAATTATAATTATTTTATATCAGTTCTTAATAGTGATTCAAGAAGTGCTTGTCAAAACTCAGGAAGAAAATTACAGAATTTGAATTGTATAAGGACCTGAGTTCCATGGCTTAGTACAAGACTGACTTATAAAAAAAAAAGAATTTGCATACTTCTATCTGGATTGAGGGGAAAAGTCTTTTCATTTGACAACTGGTGTCAATGTTAGTTTGCACAAAGCATTTTGGCCTCTAGCAGAGAAAATGTTGTTTTCCTCTCATGCCAGACCCCTGTGACTACAACAGTGCACAACTGTCACTGTGAGAAGCAACAGAGAGTCAAACTTGTTTTCTGAGAGCCAAGTTGGCAACTCACTTTGTTTGGCTCATGAGCATGTTCCTGACAGCATGTGAGAGGCAGCTCCGAGCTGAGATGGCACCTGCAGGGCTCAGAGAGCCAAATGCTATTCAGAAATGAACAAAGGTGTCCACTACAATTTTAAATATGCTTTGACTAATTGGAGGATTTGTTTTCTCTATTAAAGATTCACAGAAAAGACGCCTACTTTAGTGCTTATTATTAATAATGTTACTGTGGTATAGATTTCAAGGGGATCAAAAAGCATTTGCTTAACTTGGTTATGACAACAAATCAAACAGTTTATAATGCCTATGAAAATGAAAAAAAAAAAAAAAGCCAGGAAACTGGAGGGATTATTTGGAGTTATTGTGAGAAAAGACTCAGTCTGATAGGCAAATCATCTTATCATCTTACTTTGCTTTCTGCCACACTCACTTTCCTTGGGCAAGTTAATTTTTGGAAGAATTTGTCACATATACTTCATCCTTTCATAATGAAGGCCTACTACAAATGTAAATATTTCACAAATTACCAAGTTACCAGCTCCCTTTTTCATCAGTGTTACTTAAATATAGAAAATACACAACAACAACAAAAAAATTGGATTAAATAATACTTAATTTTCCATAATAACTATCCGATTTTTTGTAGGAATCACCACAGCTTTGTGGCATTTTTAATACTCGAGGGCAGATTTGCTTTAGAATTTTGGACAATCTACCTGTGAGATTAACTCTGATAACAGAAGTCTCTATTTCATTATGTCAGGATAACACTGGCTCTGTAGTCCACACATTCGGAAAATTTAATCTAAGTCTTCAGTTTCTGGAGACTTCCATGAGGAGAAATATGACATTGAGACCTGAATATCTTCTTCCACCCTTGATACACACTTGAGGTTATTTCCACATTTGCTAACCTGCTTTTATATTTCACTGTTCCACAAGTCTCTGTTAAATCCAAATTTGATGCATTGGATCTATGACTTGCGTATAAGTTTGATTCTACTTCTTTTTCCTGATGCTCAAGCAGCTTTCCCCCATTCCAGCTCTGCAGGTTTTTCACTGACCACTGGCAAGTTGTCTGCTGACACAGTGTCCCCGTTGGAAGCCCACACCTCATCTTTCCCCATTCCTGTATACATCTGTACCACATCCTGTATTTCAGCTTCTGACTGGAGAGCAGCTATTATGTCAAGTATTTATCTACACTTCATTGTTAAAGATGCAAATTTCTTCTACAGAGAGCAAATTCTGGTTCCTGCTGCCTCTATAGCAGTTTCATCATACCACACAAAGACAAATAAAAGCAAAATAAATTAGCTATAGACATCTGGTCAACAAGAGAAATTGCTGCTGCAGCTAAATCAAGTAAAATCAAGTTGTAGACAGGTCTAGAATAATTTAGGCAGAGCAAACTGCCAAACCTTAGTCCTGAGGCATTATAAATTTTGTGCAAAGCTTGTAGACTATTACTGTAAATGGCAGTACTATATTCTACAGCTACATTATTGCAAACTTCATTATTGAATAATACATTCTTGGAAAAAATATCTAGAGTCCATAACACAGCACTTCAACAGTTTTGGTCCCTGGGATTTTAGCTCTCATCAAAAAATGCTTAATTTGTGCCAAGTTTGATGACAACAGTAAATATATATTTAAAGTAGAAAACTGTGAAGATTTTATTGAAATCAGAGGAGAACACATGTTGAATAGTGTGTTTAAAAGGAGTATCTAATAAGTGGATTCCAAATATGGCACTACACTTTCAAAATGAATCTATCATTTTGCATCAGAATAATATTTGATCTGCCAATTTATTTTCTACTATCTATTTAGTGACTTAAGAGCAATATTTGTGAGTCAATTGCAGAGGTGACAAATTTTCTGTCCTGTTACCATGAGAGTTTCTCCTAACTGCTTAAGCTTCATATTAGAGAAAAAGACTCTACCTTCTCACGCTCTGTTATGTAAACAGTAGCTATGTTTATGGAACATAGCCATGGCTTTGCATTCCATGCTGGGACAAACAAGACTGAGTGACAGTCCCCTTGACGAATGTGGTTGGAAGGTGGAAACTCCATCCTCCAATCCACAGGCTTCCTTGCACCTGTATAAAGGTATCCCCTTTAGTAAATAAAGGGGCTTCCTGCCCTGACCTCGATGGAACCCACATCTGTGTCCATGTCTCATCTTTCCCTGGGAGCCCACGTCGTGATACTGTCCCATGTGCATTTTTGATATTTCTGAGGGGTTTTGAAACGTTTTTCCACATCTTATCTGAATAGAAACAAAATTTATTCAACATCCAACAAATGAACAGAATTTTAGGGGATAATGAAATTGTTTACTTTTGATAATTAAAAACTACTTAATCTTGTTTCACCTTCTAGCTGGATATTGTTTTCGTTTCAAAGTTAAAGATACTACTTTAGTTCTACTTGAATATCAAAAAAAAGTACAATGTTCCTGAACTTAAATGTAAGAAAGATATTGTGAAGTGAGGAAAATTAAAACCAATTAGGTTTGGCTGGCAGTTTTTTTTTTAGTGATTTAGAGAATTTCTGATCAGTCTAGTTTACTAGCAAACACTTGGTTGTAAACAGAGCTCACTATGAGAATGAGTATCTTTCGACTCTTTGAAAATTAAATGTTGTAGATGCATCCAGCAGCCTTCCTATGGAATTCAGAATAATAGGTGTTTTCCATGAGAGATAGAGACTACCTGATCCAATTTCAGTACCTTTTACTGGAGGTAGGCTACTAAGGCAACGAGAAACATTAGGTTGCAGCCAGCTGTTACTCTGTGCCATAGAAGGTCTCAGTCACTGCTGAGATGAGCAGAGTAATAGCATTGGTTTCATTAGAAATACTCAAGTATATGAGTGGGAAAATGTAACAGCCTGATGCTTTTAGCTGAATAAATTTGAAATATAGTTGAATAATTACATCTGTATCTAGACTTCTCACAAAATAAGTGCTGTTAGACACTCTTCAGTGAGTATGAACCATTGTAGTTTGCTAGATATTAATGATTCTTCACCTATTTTACATAATTTTAGAACACTCTCAGACCAATTATAAAAGAAATTACCAAGTCACATCTTGGGAAGGACAAAGGGATTACATAAAATGACAACTAGGATGGAAAGTGACAATCAAGGTATAACTCTTCTTAAACTTAGCTCTTAAATCTTTTTTCTTCTTTTGCTTTGGATGAAGTTTCAAAGGAGAACTCTAACTGATTGCTTTAAACCAAATTCAGACTAGCACAATGCAATGTTGCAAGGGCAACCATTTTGATAGCAAGCAATGTTATTGAAGATTTCACTAAGTCTTAACATTTGACACTTCTATTTCATGCAAAAAAGCCTTTTACTAAAGAGTACAGGCTAAGAAATTTCCACAAAATTTTAAACTCATATTTAAGACTTTGTGTTTCTTTTCTTTTCTCACACATTATTGTAAAATATAATAAAAAGGTTTAAAATAAATCACCTTGTTAATTGGTTACACTTACTGTTTGTTATATCCTCATTGTAATGTTAATATTTGCTTTATTTGCTGATTTGTTAATATCAACTAGAAGTATTGCAGTTTTATGTTTGAATCAACTTTTCTAATAAAGCAGGTCATTATAAACACAAAGAGAAATGGTTCCTCTTGAGTAAGTGTACAATGGGAGGATTATATGGAGAAAGGAATAGAAGGCAAGTTATTACAAGCTAGAAGCAAGTGAACCTGATGAAAATTTCTGTTCTTAAATTAAGGAATTATTTACTAAGACTACACCCACTTTTTACTCCAGAATAAGAAGGGTTATGTACCATTTAGCTATTAATATTTAGATTTTTTTTAAACAGTCTTATCTCCTTTCTTTTCTCATGCATTGACTACTAATTTTACTCTATTTAGAAATTGTATTCATGAGTTATTATGCCAAAGATTTGGGTAATTTTCCTTTTTTTTTGATGGGACATTATGAACCATATTTTCCTAGATAAAATATCCATTGTTAACTTTAAAATATCAGTACATTCTGGCTTATGTGGACATAGATTCACATTCCCAGATGGTCAGAATACCAATATTTCTTTTTCCCAAGCTGATCACTCATTGCCAGAATTGTTTTACCATACAAGATCTGACAGACATAGATCATCTTCTGTGTGATAAGAAGAATGAATGTAAGAAAGAGTATTAGAACAGCTCTACATCTGCTTCTGCAGATGTTCTTGTGACAGAACCACTGGAAGTGCTTTTTCATCTTAAGGGTCTATAGCTGGGGAAAATGCAATGTAATTTTATACATCTGTATGTACCTGTGCCCAGGTGTCAAATGCTGAATAGCTATGCGTAGGCCTCCTGTTAATCCTGAAGTTGAGATATCTGCATGTGGTAAGAAGAGTATTCATCTTTATTATTTTTAGTCTATATTTCTTTTTTCTGCATTTTTTTTCTTAATGCTAGTGAATTTTTTTCCAGGAAGTTTGTCTTTTACCACTTGATTGTACCCAAACGTTGTCGTTACTCATTTTATTTTATGTATCTTTTGTGATTCTTTATCTCTAAGATCTGAGAAAAGAAAAAAGATTCAGACCTCTTAGGCAGTGAACAGATTGACAGGTACTGCTGTTGTTTCAGCCATTTTCAAACAGCACGGCAGGACAGAATTACCAGACTGAGGATGACTGAAGTGGTTGTGCCTTACATTCAGTCATTTTTTGACCTCTTCTTTTTTTTCGAGTCTATCCTTTTATCAAAACCTGCTGGATAACTGCAGCTCTATGATCTTCTCCCACCATGTTCTTTCAATATAGCTTGACATGTATTCACTCCTCTTGTACTTCTTTCCCCTTTTGTTATGTGTCTGCAGGTTTTTGTCTTGTACCTTTACCTTTTTGCTGTTGTTTTTTTTTTTTTTTTTCTAATTTTATGTCCCCTTTTTCTTTATCCATTTCCTTTGTGCAGCAAACACGAGGAATAGCTTTTGTTAGAGCAAAAGGATGAAAGTCCTCAAGATACTGCTTAATAAAAACAAAGAAAAAATACATGAAACAACAAGCAAACAAACAACCCACTCTTATTTTCCCTTCCAAAAAAAAAACCCCTCCCTTACACCATCCACATCTCACCTTGCATATACCTTACATCTTACATAGTTATAGTTATGTGGAAGGGAGACTGAACAATGAAAGTACAGGCCCACTGCTGAGTGATTTGATCCACACAAATCCTTTGGATCCAATAGGTTCCATCCAAGGTGCTGAAAAAGATGGCCAACATCTCTTCTTTTGTCTTTGAAAGGTTGTTGTGGAGTTCAGGAGAAAGCACCAACAACTGGAGAAATGTAAATGCCACACCCACCTTTGAAAAGGAAAAAAAAAATCAACCCATGGTTGCCTGACTTTGATGCTGGAGCAAATCCCCATGGACCCCATTTTTTGGCACACACGGGAGATGACTGGAACCAGAAACCTTGAATTTACTGAAGGGTAAATCATGTCTGACCATCCTGACTCCCTTCTGTGATCAAATGCTGAAATGTGTGGGTCAGAGAAAATCATGGCCATTTTTTACTTGGACTTCAGCAAAGTTTTTGTCATTATCTGTCACTATATTCCTGTATCCCAGTTGCTATTGACAGGAACAAAAAAAAGGGTAGATGATGAGGTGTGGAGAGGTGTACTTGGTAAGATGTATTCTAGCTGAAGCATGGTGTCAAGAAGAATATCACATAAACCTTTCCTGAGACTGGTCCTTTTAATAATTTTAAGTATTAAATCCTAATTATAAAAAAATTAATAGTTTTTAAATTATCATAAATAATTTTACAATATTTTTCGATAGACTGAAAAAGGTGATGAAGTCATCTCTATTTGTTTGCAGATGACTCCAAACTGTGGGGGAATGACCAGGTAACCCTCTTCAGGAAAATGCTGCCAGCTAGAGGGACCTAGACAGGCTGCAGGAACAGGCCAGCAGGAACATTATAGGCTTCCACAAGGCCAAGGTCAAGCATAGCCTCTGGGCAGGAAGCACTCGTGCAAGACACACAAAAGGAATGTCCTGTTGTTATATTGTGTAATGGACAGCCTCAATAACAGGAGATTAAAGTGTGCCAGTTTCCATAATATAGTTTTGACCCACCCAAAATGAAATTTGATTTCACACATAGCAGCTCGTCTCGCGCTGTTAAAATATATCATGTAGTAGATACACATAAATAGGATGAGAAGGAAGGTATTTTAAAAACCACAGTAAAGATTTTCTTACATATAAAATACAGAAATAAATATATTGTTACATAAACTGCTTTAATTATTTAGGAATGTGGGTGGTTTTTGTGGTTTTTTCAAAGGGGGATTGTCTTTTTTCTAAAATCTTCCCTAATTCAGAAAATACTGGTAGTAATATGGTAATATGATTTAGGAACTTTTGTGAAAGTTTATTTTCATAAATCCCTATTATAAAGGTCTTTAGGCACTACTACAGGAACTATACAAAACTGCAATTCCTCTAGCCTTCAAATATTCATGCTCTGTTTCCTGTAATTTAAAGTGTTAACAACAAGTTAGAATTAAAATTATTTTACATCTCTATGCAAAATATTGTGAGTGACTGGATGTCAGACAAGATCCCTCCTGAGTAAAGATGAATAACTTTTTCTTACAGCTATGTACACAGATTTACAAAGTGATGTAGAATAAGAAATTTTCATGAGGAAAATTCACTGTACAAAAAATCATGAGTACAAAAAATCAGTGGGAGTACAAAAAATCAGTGGAAGCACAACAATATTTCTCATGTGTGTTAGAGAAAAAAAACTTATTTTAATTTCTTCTCTTAACTGGAAAGACATAGAAAAGAGTAGGACTTCTGTTTCCATATGGGGCCATTGGGAGGTGATTTTCCTTTTTTTTTCTGTTGAATCTTTGTTTCCCCTCTGTTGCCCACACATTTCACAGAAGCATAAATCAAGTCAACACACATGCACATGTGCTCTGGTTTTACGAGCATCTGGTATGTGAGAAACTTGTTTTAGTGAAAATCTGTAAGCTCCATTGGAGCAAACTTGAAAAAAGAAAAAAACTAAACAAAACAACAACAAACCAAAACAAAAACACCCAAACAACCCCACAACACAACAAACACACAAAACCAAAAACCCCACCCCAAAATGACAGGTCATAAATCTTGTCCATAGGCATGCGTTTTTTAGAGAAACTTTATATTTCTCTTCTCTCATAGTCTGTAACTATTAAGAAATTAATCATGCCAAAATTTCAAAATTTAAATTCAGCCTTTAAGCTCTAATATCAATGGTTTATGGCTAAAAGATAGAGGGTGTTTTGAATAGCTCCTCTACAGTTCTTTTTTTACCCCAGAGAACTAATTCTTAGAAACTTATTCGAAGCTAGGCCATACTCCAGAAGGTAAACTAGCTTTGACCTTTGCAAAGCTTTGTTTAGGCAGTAGAAGCCCTTAAGTCTTTCTTAATGCACCATCAGGAGTTTGCAGTTTTCAGCAAATTGGCAGCTGTTTAACAGCTTTTCAGTTCTTCTTTGCAACATAGATTTTCTGACTCTTCATAAAGGCTTTTTTTGGAGTTAAAATCATAATTTCTGATTGAAAACACTGTTGATGTCCTTAAAGCAATTAATAGTTTTACTTTGAAAATTCTATTTCTACCATTGGAATAGACTGCTCATATAAATGGTGGAGCCACCATTTTAAGTGGAAGTGTTTAAAATACACATATACATGACAATTATGGAGATGAATTAATGGTAGACTTGGCAGTGCTGAGCTAATTCTTGGACACAATGATCTTAATGGTCCTTTTCAACTGAAATGATTCTACAATTCTGTTATTCCTCCGTATGGTATTTCAGCAGACTTCATATTAAAATATTGATATGATTCTGATCTCTCAGGATTATTACATTGGTTTTCTGAAGAGTTTTTGATCTTCTGCATGAAGTATGGGGACAGTCATTCAGCCACTGGACTAAACAATAATTGCTCCTAGTATAATTCTCTAGAGCCATTAGGAGAAGTAATTTAAGTGTTGCTGCTAACATTCAGAAATTCTTCTTGTACTCCTTTCCTACATAATAGTGTTTCTTCCATAATACTTGGCTACTCCTTCATGAAGAGTGGGTGGAAGGGAATCAGTGAAGAACCTAAAAGATATGCTGAAGAAAGCTCCATTGTTTTGAGCAACTACTATGGATATAAAGTGATCAGAGAATGGTAAAGAAAATCTTTGCTCAGATTACGAGGCCTGTTCTGTTTCTTTCCCTTGATGATCAGCTCAGGCCATTCTACAGCACACGAGCTGGAAGATGATAAAGCAGGATCATTTAAATCTTCAAGATACTTGCTCATTATGGCTGTGGATTTTGGTTCCACAACAAGTAGACTAGATCCATAATCCCCAAATCTGACATTTTCCCCCTTCTTAATCAGTAAGCAAGTGTTTTTAGAAAAAAGGCTAGTGAAACTGAAAGGGGCGAACAAAACTGATGGTAATGCTTAACTTTACTTTGACTACTGGAAACAAAAAGACTAAAGTAGGCCCTGGTACTATGGACAGCTGCTTGCTTGGAAGACTGAAACTGAGCAAAATGGTTAGTAAGCTTTTTAATCACATAGCTATAGTATCTAAACTGATTAATGAAGATTTTCTCCCACTTGAATCAAAATTAATTGGGGTGATTACATTTGATATATTGCATTGCCATCTGGTGTCAAAATAATGAGAAATGGGAAAATTAGGCACGTTTTCTGGTGATGCTTCTCCTGGTAAAACAGCACCACGTTTAGAGATAGAGACAACAAGTCTCACTACAGAAGAGGTCATGAGACCAATGAATATCACCAAATTTTGCAAGCTTTTTGTCTGTATCTTTTTTGGATTTTATGTTGCCAGGTTTTGGTAGTGGTGGCTACAGGGGTGGCTTCTGGGAGAAGCTGCCAGAAATTTCCTCCATGTCTGACAGAGACAATGTTAACTGTCTGCAGGACAGACAGACACTGGCCAAGGCTGTGCCAGTTAGAGAAGGTAGTGCCTCTGTGATAACACTTTCATGAAGGAAATAAAAAGTCATTGCACAGATGTAATTGTTCTCTGAGATGAGAGGAATGAGAATATGCGAGAGAAAAAACTTCTGAACCTACCAAGGTGAATGGAGAAAGAGAGACAGGAGGTGCTGCAGATGCTGGGGCACAGATTCCTCTGCAGCCCATGATGCAAACCATGGTGAGGCAGCTGTGCTCTCGCATAGAGGACCATGGGGATGCAGAGATCCACCTACAGCCAATGGAGAACGCAGAATCTGAAGGACTGCACCCTGTGGTGAGGGACCCATGCTGGAGCAGTTTATGAAGAGCTGTGGGAAGGATTTATGCCAGAGAAATTGGTGGAGAACTGTCTCCTGTGGCAAGGACACATGCTGGAGCAGGACATGGACTCCTCTCCCTGAGCTGGGGCAGGAACAACGTGTGATGAATTCACCATAACCCCATTCTCCCCATCTCCCTGCACCACTGGGTGGGAGGAGGTAGCACTAGAAAGAAGGAAGGTGGTAAGGTGTTTTTAAGATGTTTTACTTCTCCTTATGCTGCTCTGATTTTGATTGGCAATAAATTAAATTAGTTTCCCCAAATCTGTTTTGCCTTTGACAGTAATTGATGAGCGATCTCTCCCTGTCCTTTATCCAAATTCACAAACCTTTTGCTGTGTTTTCTCTCCCCATTCCAGTGAGATGGAATTACTTTGGGGAGGCACCTGGCATCCAGTCAGGATCATTCCACCACAGTATTGTACTTATACAAGCTGCACTGCTCTTCCAGATTTTTTGGGATTTCAGGCTACATATAACTCTGAATTTAGTTGAAACCCTACTTTCATACAATGTGCCATACCAGTTCTTTGAAAATTAGAGGTTATTAATCACAAATTATTATAAATTGTGTAATAAAGAGTACATTTAAAGTATGTGAGAGATTTAAAGATCACAGTTGCCTCAAAAACTGTTAAGGCCACAGAAGGAACTTGCCATAAGACAAGCTACCACAGCAGGTGGTTATTTCCTTCTATCTCTTTTTCTCTCACATTCAATGTTTGAAAAAAAATCTGTACTATTGACTTTAGCATAAGGTCTCATTTGCACTTTAGTTTGGGCTGAGGCACCTCTCAAAACTTGATAATAAAATGTATCAAAACCTTTCTCTGAGGTAAAAAATTATGTATTTTATTCTGCACTGATGCTCACTAATATAGTAATATAAAGGATAAGAATCAAAATCAATTTTCTATTAAAGGGTTTTTTTTTTCCTTTCATCATAATAGAATCCTAATTACATATTAATTTACATTTATGAGTCATTCCTATGACACTATTTAAAAATGTGTACCTTGAATGTAAATAGTGCAGTATCTGACCGAGCTGTCTCCCTCCTACCTTAAGTATGGGCACATTACTCTGTATACAGCTGTATCATATACATGATAGGTAAGAAAAACCTATATAAAACTATGTACTTGTGCACAGACTACTTAGGAGTATGATTGTGGATATTTGTATTATAATAACTTGTGAAAGCCTGGCTATTTGCATTAAAGAAGAATCTTGTGGTCCCAGGGAAGCCTGAGGTTCATTCCACTGACTGCAGCTCATAGAGATGTAGATACTGCCCCAAAACATCTCTATATATCTTTAGGTACAGGTGCAGAGGGCCGTGCAGCTCGGTTATTCCTGCTCCAAGGCAAGCTGATGCCTGCTGTTTGTAACCTGGAGTGGTGCAATAAAGGCAGCAAGCTGTGCTGAGTCAGAGCCCCAGATCACGAGCCATGGCAGAACGGCTGAACAGCTTCCAGCCACCTCCGAGCATAAGCAGAGCAGATGTGCAGATGTTTGCAGCTGTCTGCCTGGATATGACCTCAAAAATTAGTTCTCCCATAAAAATTTGTAGCTGTAGTATTGTAGGCTAACACTCTACAGAATTAGAGGTTTTAACAGTTTAGTTTGCTCTTAATATCTGCCAAGACCGAATTGGATTGCTGTTCTCTTATAAACTACTTAAAACTATTCACACTTGAGGAAATTCTGTCTCTAATAAATGTACAAAATAGTAATAGCTATATAGCATCAAATAATTTAGAAGTTTTTAATGGACATGTTAAGGTAAAGGAAAGGAGATAAAGGGCTGGACCAGGTCTAGTGGGTTGACCCTCTCTGGATTCCAGGCATCCACCAAATCCTATCACTCCCCTCCTCAGCTGGATAAGGGAGAGAAAATATAGTGAAGGGTTGATGGGTTGAGATATGGCAGAGAGAGATCAAATGCCACCATGGGCTAAACAGACTTTGAATACAGATATTACTTGAATTTTTTAGTACTGAAATCAGACCAGAATAATATGAAGCAAAATAAGACCTTGAAAACACCTTACCCTCACTCTTTCCTCATTCCCAGCTCTACCTCATCCCATCCAGAAGCAAAGAGAGACAGGAAATGGGGGTTATGGTGATTTGTTTCTGCTGCTGCTCAGGGAAAAGAGTCCATCCCCTGCTCCAATGTAAGTCCATCCCACAGACAATGGTTCTCCAAATGCACTTTTCCACAGGGTGCAGTCCTTCAGGCACTGCCTGTTCCAGCATGAGCCCCCACAGGGTATCAAGTCCTACCAGGAAAACCTGCTCAAGAGTGGGTTCCTCTCTTCAGAGGTCAGCAGATCCCTCCCAGGAGCCTGCTCCAGCAGAGGCCTCCCATAGGGTCACAGTCTTTTCTCAGGCATCCATCTGTTCTGGCTTGGGTCTCTTCCATGGGATGCAGGTGTATCCATGGACCTCCCTGGACTGCAGGGGCACAGCTGCCTCACCATGGGCTGCAGGGGAACCTCAGCTCCAGTGCCTGGAGCACCTCCTCCTGTCCTCTCCACTGACCTTGGTGTGTATGGTGTGTCCCTCTCACATATTGTCACCCTACTCTTTTCTGACAGCAGTTACAACTGCACAATCACATTTTGTTTTTCTTTCCTCTTAAATATACTCTCACAGAAGTTTTACCACAATTTCTGATTGGCCCAGCCTTGACCAGGGGCACATCTGTCTTGGAGGTGGTTAGCATTGGCTCTGCTGTGTGGAACTGTATTTTATGGAAATGATATGCTCTGGCTCACCCTTGGAAAGTGTATGGTTTATCCCAAATCTGTAACTTCCCCTGCAGTATCGTGTCTCTAATCCCACTGGCTGGAGAATTTATCTGCTCCTGCTTCAACTCTCTCTGTTAAGAGTGCAGGGGGAAGCAGACTCGCTCTCTTTTGCCCTGGAGGCCTCTGGACGCTCTGCTCCTTCCCCCTTCCCTCTCCCCTCTCCCTCAGTGACCATGCTGCCTTCCTGGGGTCAAACTCCAATTAAACCCTCATCTCATCAGCACCTCCCCAGCGTCTAGAGTCTCATTGCCTGCCAGCATGCAAACACCCACGAACATAGAGCCCAGGGGGCTCACAGGGAACCTTCCCTGGGCACCCCCCCTAAATCTAAACCACAACACTGCTGGACACAGAGGAAACGTCCAGCAGCTTCTCACAAAAGCCACCTCTGCAGCCCTCCACTACCAAAACCCGGCCATGCAAACGTAATACACCTTAGTAAGAGATTTCAACAACAAAAAGCTACTGAAAAAAGAAGAGAATAAACTCTTCCTCACATCCTCTGGGAGAAGTCATGATGGGCTTAAACTGCAACAGAAGAGATTTAGACCTGACAATAATAATAGCTTTTTAATGGCAAAGACAGACTAGCACTGTAACAGATTGGCTAAGGGACTGGGAATCCCTCTCTTTTAGACATTATTATAGAGATGTTAGACAAATATCTCACAAGCACTTTTGAGATATAGCTGATCCTGCACTGAAGCAGAAGAAATTTAGTGATTTGTTGACCTAACCTCTTTCATCTCAAATCTTCTAGCTTTTTGAGTCACAGATCTAAAATAAAGCAGATAGAATAGTCACTGATAAAGACTTACAGCCTGTGTCAATCTTACCTTATGAATCATACTCTTCTTGTAGGGTTCTAAAGATTCATTTGTGATGGTAGACTTACTGTCAATGAACTGAGATGCTCAATCCATTTTATATAGATTCTCATCATCCTCATCACCATCTGTACCCCTCAAAAACCCTGAAAACTGTTCTCTAGTATTGTCATGTTACTCAGCTTGTTTTTCATATTCCTACTGCTGCCGAAGGTGAAATGGAAGAGAAGAAAAAAGCATTGGAAAAACCCAGTACTGTGTTTTATCAGAGGGGGAACTTGTATTGTATTGATGAATGCAAGATGTATTTGCTATAATTTTGAAATTAAGTTAACCATCAATACATGAAAAAGCTGATGATTATAGAAGTTTTGGAAATTTGTAGAACTGGATTTCAGGGAAAAAAGCTTCTTTGACATGACTGAAATGTTTCACAGAACCAGATAACATTTAGCCTACATGACAGTTTTCTGCCTGATTGCCAAGTGAAAATTAGGTCAGAAACTCTAATTTTTGTTGGTTTATGTTGACTAATTCATTATTGAATATGGTCTTGGAATAAGGTTGCCAATGCTTCAGGCTTGGCAGATATACAGTAAGAAACCCTGACCTGTGAATGACCTGGAATTCTGTGCTTCCTAGCTCCTTTTCATGGACTCAGCAGTCAATTTGGCAATAAGGTATGGGCTGGAGAAGAATTCCAAATGCACTACAACTGTGGTGTTAGAAATTCAAATGCCTAGTGTCTTTCAGAGCATATAGGACCAAACAGATATCAGATAAGGCAGGGTTTGAGGCTTTCTCACTTTAGCTCATAGGGAAAGAGTTATACTTCTGTTATGCTTTATGTTTTAATTATTATCAAAGTAAGATTTTTTTTTTTTGCATAGGAATTATATTTCTTTTAATATACACAGAAATTTTCACAGAATTTATTGCTTTTGAATTTATTGCTATTGAAAATCTCTCATTGCCATATGCATGGAACTACATCTCTGTGTCATTACTTTCTAATGGCATCAGAAAGACAGAAAACCTCTGAATGATTTGTTGTCATTCTTATCTTCATCTATATGCCCAAGAACAATATGCAAATAATTTCTTCCTGGCTTCTAGAGCAACATCTTTAAGTGTTCTCAGTGTTTTTATGCCATCTACAGGTCTCTTCAAACCACTGAATTTAAATATTTTTCCTATAAGGCTTGATGGCAGACAGTTTTATTTTCAAATCAGTTTTAATTATTTTGTAAGTTTACACACCACTTAAATAAACTTTCCTGTAAATTACTTACTAATTGCAAAATCCAGATCAAAGACATCAGTTGAAATATGGGTGATGAACAGTAAAGCTTCAAAAGAGTTTTCCATATATTTTTTTCTGCGTAAAATAATTTTGTGGTGACTTAGGATAAATAACCCTTTGTCCTAAATGTTTATTTCAACAATTTCAATAAAATGGTAATTTTTTTTTTGGAAGAGCTAACGGTGAAAACTAATGTTTTAGGGAAAAAAATCCTTTTAAAACATAATCCAATAAATATTATAAATGTACCTACAATATGGATAGACAAAGTGCTATTTTTAAGAATTAATGGAAAAATAAAAAAATTGTTGTTCTTTTTTTCAAACAAAAATATGATTGAATTTAATTTCATATCAGAGGGATACAATAAACATGTTCTCTTCAACATACTTTGTTTACCAAGATGCCCCACAATCTAATTCTAACCATGAACAGACATGTTGCAGTGACAAGATTTAGGGTGGTACTATAGTACAAAGAAGCACAGAGATTTGTGGCAACAGGATTTCATGTATTTGTTGAAGAAGGTATGGCCTTTCAATCACTTTTGTGCTGTGCACAGTTAAAGAATCTACTGATGAGAATTCTACTTCTGCTGTCAAGGACAAGACTTAACTCTAGAGCCTTCTTCAATGAGGTTCATTGTGCTCTATACAGATAAGGCAAACCACTTAAAACTGACAAAAAAGTGTCACAGAGTACTTCCAGACATGAGTACAAATAAATGAATGCATGAAAAATCAAAATAAAAGAGATATGTAAGTATCTGACTCCTAGATGGAGACAAATGTATGTTATAAGTATTCAAGTGACACATATTAGAATGTAAAATATGGCTGTAAAGAATTTTTACAGAGACACAGTCTTTCCTACAAGCAAAACTTAACCTGTCTTGTTCTTGTGTTCATCTTTTACCAAGAAAAGAAAGTAACTTTTGTTTTACCATTGCATGCTTATTTTCTTTTTACACTATATAATGCAATTCCTTTCTGCTAACTGAGGGAGAAGAGTTGAAGTGACCTTGTTTCCAGTAGATTTATTTCATGTTTTCCAGCTAAAGAGAAATGAGAGTTAAAAAATACAATTACAGCTATGCATACTATGACTCAGTGTTATGAACACACCTCCATTTTAAGAGGTAAACAATCATATAATTTATTTATAAAATGATCAAATTAATAAAGTTCAGTTGTAAATATGACAGTGACTTAACAACATTCAGTGGTAGGGTTTTGTAAGACTTAATTAGGACTTGATTGTGACCAGTCCAAAGTTTTAGTAGTTGAATCTTAGTCAACAAAAGCATTTTGTTGACTAAAAGTCAACTTCTGCATTTTATAGATAATATCCCCAGGAAAATATTGACTTGATGATCACTACTCTACTGCATTTTAAGATTTGAAAAGGAGATAGAGAAGAGAGCACAGCCAGGAGAGAACTCCCTCTGTCTGCAGTTCCTCTTCACCACAGAGTTTACTTGTGTAAACTGGGAGCTTCTACTAGAAACGTGATGAAGCACTGCCAAAGCTGCCCTAAATTTAAATAGTCCCATCAGTTTAATAGTCACCAGGTCACTAAAACAACAGTCACATACAAAATAACTGCCTAGGAAATAGAAGCAAGTATTACTTGTCTCATTGCATGGTTTTTGGAAGAGTTTTTAAACTGCTCATGCCTATGCTGTCAACTATATTAAAAGGAATCAAATTACTGTATTACCTTTGCTCCTTTTGTTTTTTTCTTCTCTGATTCAAAGTGTTATGGACAATTTAGTACACTGTAGGTTCTTTTCTTTCTGGCTGGTCTTAGGGTCTTCTCTTATGAAAGTCTTTTGCAGCCAAGTTTAAAATCTTCAGCATCCACTTCAAAAATGTGCTGCATATTAAAAGTAGAGAAAAGAAGTGCTGGCTTAAGACTGTTCAATGATGTAATGGTGAAAAGATTATTAATCTAATTGTAGATCTGAACTTGAACACATGCTGAAATCTTAATTTTAATCAAGTACTGCTACTACCTTCAACTTTTCTGGTGATTTCTAGTTCTACCAATGTATACATGTGGCCTTTATGAAGTCATTTTTAAGATAATGGCTTAAATACTTATTTTCTATCTGCCTGAATTCTGGAATTCAATTTATTGAAACTCTGAAGACTGTATGTGATTTTAGGAATATAACTGCACCAAAGGCTATCATTGAAGCATTTTAAACTTGTAAGAACATATTGTTGTGTGTGATGTATATCTTTGAAGGGGAGCATACTATTAACATAATCCTACAAGGAGAAATATTTCTGAGAGTTTTTGAATACTTGTTTACCTAACATAGCAGAGGAAGAAAAAAAAAGTCTTAGTAAGAAAAGCCTTCTTTGGGAATTCAAGAAAAAAAGTTAAAAAGAATCTTGCTATGTAAAGTAGAATAATCTAACAGTCATTTGCCACTTTTAAGGTTGACTAGTTGTGACCTGTGACTAGACTAGCTGTGGTAAAATAGTACATGGGAATCACAATGATTCATATTTATGGCATATTAGTATAATCTGAAACTCTAGGTGAAGACAAAGCTCTTCTAGAATGCTTTAGGCAGCTAAAATAAGATACAGAAGAAAAATTATCACAGACATATGTACATCTCCTGATTACAATCAGAAGCTTCACCAATAAAGATATCATCCTGTTTCACTGGTATCAATTACAGTACAACTTAAAGATTGAAAATGGTAATTCATCCAAGGGGCACAGCATGGATGAAAAATAAGGAGAAATATGTAATCATGCTAAAATAATTCAATCAATAGAAGACCTAATATAACATGTGTGAAGTGAGGTTTTGTATGTGTTTTTAAACAAGATTCACAATGACAGACATATTGAAAGACTTCCAGTTTTTTTCAGAGTGCATAGTAGCAAATTCTTGCCAAAGTCTTTTCAGGTCTATTCACCAATGCAAGGCAAGATGTGGAACCACAGTCTTTATATGACAAGTTCATATTAGATTGTTTGTTATTGGATTGTTGTAAGGTATTTTTCCTCAGGGAGGTAAATATCTCAAAAATTATAGTCATATTTATAGGTTGTTTTATATTGCTCATGAATTTTAATTAATATTATTATGAATAAGATTATATGTCCTAGGTTACTATAACAGAGAGAAAAGTTTATATAATGTATTTATTTTTATGTGGTTAGGAATATTGGGAGATAATGTTGCAGTTCTTTTTGTAAGCGTAATAATTCACAAAAAGGAAAAAAGGAGCACCTTTTCTAATTTTCAGATAATTGGAATTTTAGCAGTCTGCAATATCTAAAACTATTGCTACCTTCTAGTATCTTTTCTTACCAATTTGTTGTTTTACTGAATGGTAATCCACATGCTTGAGTAATAATGCCATGTGCTGTATTGATTCAATGTACTATAACTGTCAAGATGATTGAAATGCAGTCTCCAGTGGTCCTTGCCAGCTCATATATTGGGATTATGATTTGCATTTATTCCCATAGGATTTGATGATTGTCCCTCTCTGTATGCCCTTTGAGAATGACGTACTTTTAAAGTAGAAGAAATCTGTGTGGGTGATGAACCATTTTATTCACAGCCCTGTGGGAATCCATAAACATAATTTGTCCTCTCTTGTCAGTTCATTGGCTCCTAAGTACAACTTTCTATGGCTTCCTTCTAGGTCACAACATATTTTGTGAGAAAATTAAAAAGCAAAATCCAATGAAGTTTGAAACATCAGTTTAAAAATCATATTCTGAATCAGGGTTGTAAATAACAATCTGAAGTCCTCTATAGTATGGTTGTACTAAAAAGAAGGAAAACTTGTCTTTTATTCTTCTGCAGCAGTCAACTGGAAATGTTACAAATGTTTGATGAGGCAGTAAATTCAGGTTCACATGACATCAGAGTTCCCTATTTCATGTTTTGAATTCATTTCTGTTTTGCTGTATTTTTGTCAATTAATGAATACATCTCGTTTCTGCTCCTTGTAGTCAGTTTAACTAAGTTGGTCAGTAAATATCCTGTGCTGGTGGAGATTTGTTGATACCTTCAAAAAGGGTGTTTGTGTACATGTATATAGGCATGGCTGTCTGTGCTTAAGTGTTTGTATATATATATATAAATATGTATATATATATGTATACATACCCTTTCCTTGACATAAATTTACCACCTATTTCCTTATTATATCTAGCAACTCATGAAACAAATGGAGTTTAATGCACCATTAGAGCCATGGCTTCACTCAAGACAAGGATAATTTTCTCACTGGCCTCTTTAACAAAAGGGTGTGATATTGCTGAGTATTATCCATATAATTTTAGATCGAACTGTGTTACTGTTGGTGATTTGTGGTCTGTTATAAGCACAGTCTGCCCAGAAATACTTGTGTAAGTTTGATCTTGAAAAGATGCACTCGTATTCCTTCATGGACAGAATCCCTCATTCGCAGGTTTCCTAAATAGATTGGGTTGTTTTAGAATTTTTTTTTTCAAAACTGGTTATAGTGTAGCATAATCTTGTAAGACTTAAATCTCACAAAAATTGTTCTAAATAGAGATAAAATTGATTGCATAAATCAAAACTATCTAACAAAATCAGACTTTGTGAATTATTCTTACGCTTCCATTTGTGTAAAAATGCAAATGTAAAATTTTGTGTCTGTTAGAACATGGAACCCCATGATGCATTACACTTGCTGAAAAATGCACTTGTACATGGGAGCTTTGCTTAGAGGGCAGATGTTCTTATTGTCTAACAGAGAAAAATTTAACTGACTTTGGTAATTTGCTTTAGCTGCATAGATTTGTACTGACTTTAGCATGTGTCCTCCAGATCTGTGTACACAAGATCAAGTCTTGTGAATTTAGGAGAAAAATGTGTTCTTTTTTTAGAGAAAAATATTTAGCTATATGAGAAGGGACAGAGATCTGTATCTATTTGAATGATATTTGTGCTGCTGGTCTTGAAACAGTTCCTTTCAAACCCTAAACAATTTTCCACACTATCAACCAAAAATGTTCTACAGAGGTTATTTTTTTTCCTTCTATCGTGCCACATTGTTTACGGCCTCATTGCATATCACACTGTTCTTCAGAAATAATTGAATAGCCACACTTTGTAACATGGCTACATTTATCATATTTATAAAAGATCAATAATTGTGTTTTGTAGATAGGAAAATTATTTGATTGCAACATGTGTTGCTGTATAATAAGATATTTCAGGTTGTTAATAATCTTAATAACTGTAAAAGTGAAATTGGATTTCATAGACTGTGAGTAGGCATCACTGTCCTGTTCACATGAAAACTACTTCTGTGGGACTCCTTTAGAGTTATGGAGACATTGACAAATGACGTTCATTGTAGAATATTTTTGTTCAAAGAAAATATTGTTGGTGAGTCTCTTAAAACTTGGGTGAAATTTGACAGTTTTATCAGTGAATTCAAAATCCTTCATCAAAGAAGTCATGAGAAAACTTGTGGTATTGTTTTTTCTTTTTTTCTGCAAAAATTGGTTAGTCCCTCGTTCAGTCCCCTCTTTAAGAAAAGTCTTTCAAGGTTTTAACTTCCATAGGAAAATATTTATTTACTTATTTTCAGTAACAAGAAGTTGAAACTGAAGAATTTAGGGCAAAAATCAAACATTTTTTTCTTTGTCTCCATTTCATAAATGTAAAGGGGAAACAAGACTTGTCAAAATAAAATCCATTATTACTACTCCACCACTTTTTATCTGGACTCATTGAGTCAAACATGGTCCTAAAATTAGGGCAAATTCATTTTGAGTTCTAATTTTTATTTCCCAACTCCATTTTATATTATGACAAGTATGATTTTGGCATTAAAAATGTTTCCCATGCAATACTGAGAATAATAAAAGAGCTTCAAGCTCCACAATTTTTTTTTTCCAATTCACCCTTCAAAATTTAGGATGGAGAATTACTACTACTCATAGTGCCTGTTAGGGTCAATTGCTTTTTCATTCTGAGGCAGATCTTGTTTGTTATGTTTCAGGGTCTTCTCATAAGAATGTGGAAAAGTGCCTAAGAATTCCAGCTTGACTCCTGCTTCATATCAATGATGTTGGTCATAATATGAGTTGCCACACAGTTAATCAGAAGTGTCTAAGAAAACTTAATATTGAATGGATTTTCAACCTCTACTCTGGCTGCTATGGGATAAAACTATCCTTAATTTTATTAGAAAGGTAAATACTACTGAAAATGACAGATAATTCTGAGCTAGGCAAAGATTAGAGAACAAATTATATTAATAAAACCTTGGATCAATCTGGATTAAGTTGATTTCAGTTTAAGTTAAATTAAATGGATGAACTAGCAAACATAAGTTTATCACACTGAATCAAAAGACAAAAAACTACAAACCAGGATATGGAGACAGGAGAACACATTCAGTTGCTTCTCAAAAATGTGAATGTGGCAGGGGTCTTTATGTCTAAAGAACTAGACCTATCAAAATGAATACCCTAAAAATGAGTTTTGTTCACAAATTTGTAGAAACAGACAGAAGATCAGTGCAAAGTTCTATTCAGTATATTGTGATCCCAATCTGGAAAATTGATTTAGGAGACAGACATACTCATACTAAAATGTATATCTGGTTTTCTAACCTAACATTATACTGGGCTAAAGAGATTTGCCATCCTCATTTATTGCATGTATGAGTTCAAAAAAGGAAATTCACCCAGTTTCTCAGCACTGAATTCACATTATTTGCAGCTTGTTTCTTACCTAAGGTGTGAGATTGTGGAATTGGACAGAAACACTCTTTTCCAGACAGGAAAAATTAGAAGGAACAGGCAACTTTGTAAAATATTGTCTAATCCCAAATATCAAGAGGTTTTCTGTAATTATGTGTATTACCTCACCTATAAGACAACTTTGGTTGGCATTATTATGTGCAGCTTTGAACCCATCGACATAGTATGGATTTTCATTCTCAAGTGATCCTGCAGCTAAGACTACAAGGAGAGTCAGGGGAGGAATCAATTTCTATCTGCCGCAATGACTTTGCTCTAAAATACACCCCCGAGTAACTTGAGGAGCTCCAGAGTCAAACCATATTTCCAAAATATTTTGTCTCCTGACTCAATTTCCCAACATTTAAAAAGTAAGTATCCAATATGTTTTTGTTCTTGTCTTTCATTCTTGTTTGTTTGTTTACTTTTGTGGCCTTCATGTTTATGTAAAGGCAAAGTACTGAGAAATAAAGCTTTCCTTCACATTTTATATGCATAGCTGTATTTTGTGTAGTGATTCTGGGTATTTTAGATCAAAGCAATGGCACCCTTCAGTCTCTTTTGTCTGTCATGGTGTTTAGTCAGAGGTAGTGGTGCTTCTTTCCTTGAAGCCTTCTTCTGGAGTTGTCTGCATTGCTGAGTGCAAGCAGGATTTCTACAGAGGGTTCCTTCAAACACTGGGGTGGTAGCGTGCTCAAAGACAGCTGCCTCTTTTATGTATTTTATTTTTTGTTTGAATTAACTTCCCCTTTAAGTAAACACCTAAACCCCTTCTCTGCTGTTGTTTCTGACATTGTAAAAGCTCCTTTTACTTTCTGACCAGTAAACAATTAGTGTGGCTCTATGTGTAATTTTCCCTCAGGCCAGGTTCCAGTGTGAGACTATAGGCTTCTTGCATCCCCTGTATCTGTTCCTCTGTAGTGTTAAGCACTACAAAGATTGTACGAAGGGATTCATTCTATTGAGAGACAATTTGGAAGCCTAAATTTTTCAACAAATCATATTTTTCTCCCTCCTTCCTCTGTGGAGCATTGATCCTAGTCAACAGCTAAGAATCCATCTACTCACACTCACCACTGAAGAACAAGGGAGAGAATCAAAAAAGCAAAAGCTGTCCAGTGGTGCAGAGGAGGGACTGAGCAGCTTTGGTGAGTACCTGGCATCCAGTCAGGGTCAACCCACCACAGAGGGTCTCATTCACTTCACTGATTATTGTAGGAAATCCTCTAACAGACTAATCAGCCTTGACTTTCAAAATGAAGTCAAAGTCAGGCATATTACAGCTATATTGCACAAATTATAGTAGCATCTTTGACACTGAAAACTGAACATTGAATTTATGAGCCAGTATTTATTAATGGAACTGATTGTTTTTCGGTGCTAAAGTTCAGAACTGTAAAAAGATGTCTTTTTTTCAGGCAAACCTTCTCAACAGCATAAACAAATTTATTTTATTTCACAAGCAGGCAGTATTGCTCATAAAATCCCAAGGCATAAATGGTACTAGAAAGATATCCCAGAAATGCTCTAGTATATAAAGATGGACCTATGTTAAAATTTTAAGTCTTATTGTGAGTATGTTTTAGAAGCAAATTTCTTGGTTGTGCCTACTAACATCTGATATCATGAAGAAGCCCTGCAGCAGCTGAACTGAGTTCCTTTCAGACAAAGCTGAAGCAGAAGATGTGGTCAAGAAGGACAGGTCATGTATGCAGCTGATACCAAACACTGGGACTGTAAGACTTCACTGGGTCTGCAGAGCCAAACTGGCTGTTATAAAAATGATACAAACACTGTGGCCCCAGAAACAGCTGTCAGGCTCTCCTCTTGCTGTTCCACACTTTTTGCCAATTTCAGCATAAGACACAATAAAATGCAAGAAAACATTATCTTCAGCAAAATGTACTGTTGAAATTACCTAAGATAGCATAGAAATCCAGGTGCACTTTCCCAGAATAGTCCAAACAGGCATATCAAATTTTGTCTGGGAAAATGAATAGCTGCTTCAATGGGATGCAGCTAATTGGTAGTAATTCTCAATGCCACACAGATGCAGCTTCAAACTGCTTCACATTCAAAAAGTAATGTGGTTTCAGCTTATTTCAGGTATTGCAGGATGGTTCTGCGTTGTGCATAAAAGCCACATCCTCAGTTTGCAAATGGTACTGGTGAAATCACATAAGAAAACTTTGGTCTGTTCTTACCTGCAGGAGCAGGACTTCCAGGAACCTTAGGTTTTTAAAGTAGCCATAGGTACAATTTTTGATATTTCTATTTGTACTTTTTAGTATCTACTAGCAGAACTCAGGCATTTAATACTTCCACCGATTCTAGGTGGACAACAACAAGAGCTGAATTTAAAGTCAAGCAGATTGCTGTTAAGACATGAACTCAGACCATCTAATAAGATAGGAAAATTAACCCAAGCTTTCCTGGGCTTAATCAGTATGTCCAGTTTAAGCTGCACTCTGGTTGGTTTGACCTGGTTCTGTCAGTTACTTCTTGCTATCCTCTCATCTACAAGACAGATGAGAGGAGAGCAAGAAGCAACTCCTTAAGTTCGTTTCCTTTCACGAACTTAAAGGAGTCTTTCCCTGTCAAGTTGTCCTGCAAAGTATCACTTACATCCTTTTCCCACAAAAGCTTCCAGTAGCCTTGCATTGCTTTGCTATCTTCACTCTGCCACCCCTTTCTGCCATCTCTTGCAGCTTTGCTAGCATTTTTTATTTTCCAACCGTTGGAAAACTGCATGTGGCACTGAAAACAAAATACTGCTTTTTAAAGCACAGGAGGTCCTTCAACAGCTTCTCTTATTCTCCGTTTATGTGATGAGGCATCATTTGTTTTTGTTTGTTTTATTTCAGTCTAAATCAACTCCATCATTTCAGAGCAGGAAAACATTGCCTTAACTCAGCATGACATCTCTTTAGGCAGACTCAGATGTTGTTGGCCTACACTTCTGTATGCTATTACAAATGTAGTGTTTCCTCAACTTGTTAAGTGAAAAGTCACGCAAACGTAGTAAAACCATGTGTGCAAACCAAAACCAGTTCCAGACTAGAAATTGGCAATTTTTTCTCCTATTCTCATCTTCAGATATCATTCAAGCACACCTGGTTAAGGCTCCTATCACCTCTGGAGTTACTGGAGGAAAGTAGAAATTAGACATCTGCTTTGCACATGTTCACACAGCATAAAACAAAATTATCTGTTCTCCCATGAGCAAAATTCAGGTGCTCAATTTTAAAGGCAAATTTTATTTTTTCCCCAACTCAACTAAATTCTCCTGAACTATACTGGTATTATTAAGTATGAAATTCATTTTCTATAGGAAATACTGTAAGAACTGTATTGTGATATAAAGACAAGAACTCCCTTCTTCACCTCCTGCGTATCACAGAAACAATCTCCTCGAAAATAATCAGAATGTGATTACGCTCTAAGTCAACAGAATGAAACATTTAATTCTAGAAAATGAGACAAAGATATTTAGCAAATAAAACACCTACATTTCCTCTTTTGTCTGCATGGTAAAGCTTTATAAAGACAGAACCATATTAATATAAAATTCAACTTGAACTAATACCTTTAGAAAAAAGGGAATCAAGCACACAGGAGAAAAGTATACCTGAGCTGAAGCTGAGGTGGCTGTGTGTCAGGTGTCCTTCATGAAAGTTAACGAAGAAACAGATACTAAAGGAGGAGTAGTGGGAAGAGTGGTAATCATTTCAGCAGCAAAGTAGCACTTCCACTGTTAATCATAAACTTAGTTAAATTATGACCACTGCCTTACCAGTGCCCTGATGAAATACCTGTTAAAACAGTATATTCTTATTTATGAAGTAGTGAATGACTTTGAGACTTCTTATGGTCTGCTCTTAAGGAAGTCTGAGTGCTCTGCTGGATTCCTTTATAGAACTGAATATAATTAAGAGAATAAATCCAGTATTCTTAGTTTAAATAAAATGTGCAAGGCTTTTTATCCTGGCTTCTTTTACAGGTGGTTTACTTTCTAGGATTTTTTTTAAACTGTAACGTATCTGTATTAATAGTGTACAAATTAATTTAAAAGTGTGTTAAGTGATAAAATGACACCACATTCCATTTATATTTTATGCATTTAAATAAAACTTTGTCTTCATAAAAGCTTAGGCCAATGTGTAGATGGGTTCAAATCTGCCAAAGTTACTTGGTTTTGCAGTCATCCTGACATACTCTAATACTTTTATTGCAGTAGTCATAAGTAGAATCTCTGTGATGCCCTTGCTGCTCTTCCAAATATCATGTTTCAGTGTTAATGGACCTTTCTAGGTGAGAAGAAATATTCTCAAGATCTTCATAAGCCCTATTTGTCACAAATATTTCCATGCTGTTTCCATCTCATTCATTTTCTTCGAAAACTTAGCTCCTATGATTTCTCCAGGCAGATTTCTTGAGGGAGGAATGAGGGAGAGAAGTACTGGGGCAAGAATCGATAAAGCTCATGGTGGAGCTGGATGGGCAGTAAGACATGAGTTTTCCTTGTGAGAGATGACTCAGAAAATCTAGATTTTTCATTGTTCCTATCTTTGCTCCAAAAATTATATTTGTCAAAATTGCATTAAAAGAACTTTTTCTGTATGCAGTTTCTATAATGTAAGTCAATTTGAAAACGTCTGAGTTAATTTACATCCATTTTGATTAAACTTTTGTGCTCATGGCAGAAAAGGACAATTGGAACTGCCATTACAGGTCAAACCACTGATCTGCTAATTCAATGTGCTATTTCTGTCAGCAGTCAATAACAGCTGCTTTAGGGAATGAGCACACATAATAAACCATTATGGAAGAACCTGCCCAGAGGCAAAGCATCTTCCTAATCTTATCTACTTGTGTCTATATCATTAGTTGTGAAACTTACATTGTAGAGAAACTTAGAAAGAATAGCTGAAGAAGCAGGGAATTGCCAATTATTACAGTAAGGAATCAGTAAAATTGGAGTCTCTGACATACAGTGTAGAAGCATTTTGTAAGAGTTTTCATATTAAAAATTGTAGACAGTGTTTACCTCATCTTACTTTGCAATATCTACCTGCATATAAAGACTAGTCCCTAAAATCAAAAGAATGGTTGTATACCCTGCTTTTATTAACTTTGTATGCATGTAGGATATTCTGATTCTCAAGATCAGAATTTTGCTGGAGGATAGGGGAAGATTCTTTCCAGCCCATTTGAATAACATAAGAAAACCAAATGTTTCAATTCATCTTGTGTTGTTTGAAAGAAAATGAGTATTCTTGGTTAGATTTTGTAATTGGGTTTTGGAAAAACATATTTTTCCCTGACCACACTCATTGTGAATAAATATATAGAACAAGATTATGTCTATATATGGACATACGTATATATGGACATACTGGCATTCTGCAGGGACATCTTTAAACCTTCTGTATCTTACTATTCTGTATTTCATGGGTTAGAGAGAGAGAGCAAGCTCTGATGCAAAAAAAGCTGCTACATAAAAGCAGTTTCAGCTTGAATAATCCCAATAATTGTAATGTCTCCAGATAGAGATCATCTGAATTTAATGAATCCTCCTTTTTAGAAACAATACAAAGTCTAAACTTTTGCTTCTTTGATATAATATGATAGAGAACAAGATGCCTGACTAATTTTAAGATGTCCTGCAGAGACAGCATATGGTGCATACTTGCAAGTGTCTTTTTGCATTGACAACTCTTTGTTTTTGCTGCTAAGTAGTTACTTTCAAAGCTGCCTAGATTTAATTTTAACAGGGACTAGAGTATCTGAATCTCTCAGGTGGCTTTGGAAAAAAAACTTGAGTAAAAAACCTTTTTCTTGATACATCATAAAAAAAATGAAAAAATGTGAAGTCTGAAAAAGGTATTTTAATCGTTGTAGCTTTTGTAACAATAGGATGAGATACCTTACTCTTTTATTTCAGGAATGTAATTAATGTTGCAATGTATCTTGTAAATTTGAAAGAGACCTGTTGGTCATACAGGACACCCTCAGAGCAAGTCTACTTTCCTGTGTGTTCAGAGAATTCCTGCAATTAAGACCTTAGTACCCAATGAAGTTTTATCCATGGCTATTATTCTCATTAGCAACAATCCGTTTCTCATATTCTGTCCCTGTTTTGCCATCTTAATTTACTTTACTTTTCCTGCTTGTCCTAATTGCTAAACCATAATTGCTTTCTCTGTCACTAAGCTTTAATTTCATAGCAGCCATGCTGTGAAAGTACAGCTCTAGATAATACCATGAATATACTATGTAGATATATAAACATAGCAAAAGATATTTTCTGTTACAAAGAATTCACGAAAGGACCATTATGAGCACACAATAGGATCTCAGAAGGATTATGTGCTTAGTCTAAATAAGATAGGAAATTGGTAAGTGCACTTGGAATTAAAATTAGGTCTTCTGAATGCCTTTCCATTGTTTGCAACCGTTTTTGTCTGCTCCCTCATCCTTCTGTTAGCAAAGAAACATACAGTTGGCAGAGAAACAACAGGTGTAGCAGGGCTTCACAGAAATTCCTGGCACTATAGTGGTTGTTGCAGATATTTGAGATTAGGCTCACTGCTTAAAGCTTTCATTCTTTCTGTGCAATTTAGTAATTTGAGCACTCTGAAGTGTGCTGTCTTCTTTGAAACTTGCAAAATGCCTGTCTTGGAGAGATGGTCTGATACTCATAATACAACAACATAACTACGGCAAAGTAAGAAGAGCCCTAGAGGAAGAATATCTCTAAGACCTCTTTAAGTTTCGTTTCCACACTTGTATTGGAGTATTCCTAAAGAATAGTAATATTCAAAAAAAGTGTAATATTCATTACCAACTTTTCATCTGCCTTTTATTTTCTATAAATTTAGACAGTGGATTAACATTAATGGTTGTTTAGGTAGGTATAGTCTATACTATGCAAATTCCAACTAGGTGTAATGGTTTCACGTTCACCAATTTGGTTTCCCTGCCAATGCACCATTTGTGTGGTGGTTTGAATGTCTTCTCTGCTGTGAGATAGGATTAGGAGCAAAGCCAAGCAGCCCCAAACTTAAAGATATAAAGACAGATTTATTAACACACACTAAAGGACAAAAATGAGAATCAAAATAAAACTTTCAAAACACTTCTCCTCCCCCCACAAGTGTTCACTTTTCCACTAACAACATAAAGAGACTAAACTCAGAACTCTAAGTTACCACCCATAAAATACTTTAGCATCAGTTCATTTAGAGAGAGAAGTCTCTTTAGTCTGCCATGGAATTTCCCTGATAGCCTAGAACAGTTCTCTCGTGGGTTTTAACTTTCACAAGAACAGCTGCCCAGTAACCTGCTTTTGGGAAGTCTCTCCCATGGGCAGCTTTCCTGAGCTGCATATGGGTCATGGACATACCTGGGGTGTCATTTTGAAATGGACAGTTTAATCACAAAGGATTTTCTTCATTTCATGGACTATAGACTTCTTTTTACTTCTTCAGTGGTGCAGAGGACTTCTTATCTCATCTCTCTCTGTTCACACATTTCATGGGTTCCCAGGAACACAGCTACTAGTTCAGTATTCACTCAGTCAGTCACAGATACCTTTGCTCAAATCCACAAATCTGTATAACTCTCTCCCTAAAATGCATTTTTTCACCCCCATGGTTTAAAGGAATATTCTGGCACATCACAGTCTGTTTCCACGGCTCACAGAAGACTTTCAGCGTAGGCATCTTCTCATCTCTTCCATCTAAGGGGTAACTCTTAGTTCACTGACTTTGATATCTTCATATTGTCCCCTTACATGTCCCCAGCCTGGCTTTTTCTCTCAGTCAGAGAGGATTCTATGTGTTTTAAGTTTCATCTGTGCAAGGAAAGAGGTAATATCTTGCCCAAGTACATCTCTCTCTCGATTTCAAAGCTGTGCTGATGGAGTGGGGGAGATCGGAGCAGACCAGGGAAATGGCAGCCAGGAATCTCAGCAGCCAGGATCGTGGATGCCTCCTGCCTACCCTTGGTCTCATGAGGTGGGTCCGGTTCAGCCCAGGCTCAGAGCTGCTCCTGGGAGGTCTGGGGACACCTGGCCAGGGGTGTGGGGCAGGCTTTGAAGTCGGCTAGACTTTAGTAGCCATAGCTTTCCCCGCCCCAGCCAGCAGCAGGCACAGGGGCCCGAGGGGCACGGCTGAGCGGGGCCAGCCCACCGCCCCTGTTACCTCTCTCCAGGGCAGGGAGGAAAAGGAAGTTTCCCAAGATTCCTCCAGTATTTAACTCTGTGTGTTCACAGAGATGTATTATTTCTCCAACAGCTATATTAGTTGTCAGTTTCAAAGCCAGTCACTGATTTGGTTTACTATAACTTCCTGAAAAAATCACGTTCTCATGTCAAATTACCACACTAGGTAAACTGCTTATCTCAATTTATTTCTTGCTAAAACCCATTCTAAAAGTATTTCTGTTTATTTCCATATGTGTATGATTACATTGTATATTCCTTCATCTCAGCTTAATATCATTTTGTCTTAATTTTCTACTCTCTTTGAAGTCTATGGAGCCTGTGGTATTACATCTTTACTACAAGTGTTTTCTGCAGTTTCTTTGTCAACTTAGTTTTATTTTAAAAGATTTCCTTTAATTCTAAATCATTGTTATTTTCACTTTTCCTTTAGGGGGCTGATTCTCCATTTTAATAATCTAATCTTGTCCAAGTGTCTTCATTATCCTATCTACCTTTCTCATTTGTACACTGGGAGTTATTTCTGTATAGAGGTAGGCCAGAATTGTGACTTAACATTTACAAAGAAGATTCATGTTGCAAAATGAGCAACTGGCACTATAAGGTTCAGATTTGAAAATACATGTCTCACCTGTGTAAGCACCCAAAATATCCTTTTGTGGCTTGAGGTATGATGGGTGTGTTCTGGATCTTACAGCAATAGATAAACAATGGCAGTCTCTCAGCTAGGTATCAGTAAGAGATTTCAGAAAACCTTAATGAATATATGTGTGAGCTGTCAGATCTGTGCAAGAAAAGTGAACCTGCTGCACCAGTGATCACTACAGCTTTTCCCAGGTGAAAAAAAAATGGTGGATAACCCCATACGGAAAAAAATATTTGGAGATTTTTGACAAAGACATTTTTTTCATTGGCTTAAATTATATTTGGGTCTAAAACAAAAATTAAAAACCTGAAGGAAGGACACCTTAGAAATATGTTGAAAAGTTCTGATATGCAAGTAATTAAATATTTGAAAACTCAGATAAATGAAAACATCTCAACTTATATGCAAGCTTTAAACATGAAAGATCTAACAACAGAAACCATTAGTGGAGCTCCATATCTTGGGCTATATGTTGGATATTCAATTGCAATCCATTTTTAATTGTTTCTCTGAGTGCATACTATTATCATGATTACACACAAAGGATAAGACTTAAAGTAATTAATTTTCTGGATAAATATATATATATTTTATGTAATGGGAGGCCTATAATATCAGACTTCTAACAGCTCACTTTAGCTTGTCAATAGATACACTTCATTTATATCTGTCAATTTAAAATTGTGTCAAATTCTTTGATTTATCCTAGCTACAGAAAACAAAAACATATGCAATTATTAGTGCTGAAAGGCCTTAAGGCTTGAAAAGGCAGTAGACTCAAAGTCAATATTAGAGCATTTTGTCAGAGAAAGCATTTCTATCTAGAAAACCTTTTAATATTTCCTTAGATCTGAATTTTCTAAAAGACTACAAAGGTATTTAAAAAGATACAAATAAGGAATAATCAGGGGAAAAGAAAAAGTGAGTAACCATAGTTAAATGAAGTTAAATGAATTATTTGTTCAGGGAGTGTGTTCTCAGTCTTTGAATGTGCTATGAGAGAAGATAATAACCTTGAATGCAGAAGTGTGAATGATTTATAAAAGCCATGAATAAATTTATTATCTGTAGTAACACTGAATATTGTGCATGTAAAAAAGTGTTAATGAAATTTCATGATTGAGAATTTAGGGTAGTCACCCCATCTGTCAGATCAGACACTTTCCTACCATGGAAAATTTTCTAAGTCTGCCTCATCTTCCTTCTCACCTCATGTTTTGAAGGATCAGTTTATCCATACTATCAAATTCATACTGAACTGGAAAAATTTTCAAGGATGTTAAAGTCTGTATTTTCCTAATAGTAACATCAAAATCCTTATAACTGGTCAGTAACAAGACTGAAATAGGGAAATTTATGTATTTATATCAAAAGAGGCATAATGCAGTGGAGATTTGCAGATGCAAATCTGAAAGTTATGGTAATTTTTAAGCCTTTTATTAGATAGACAACACACTAGGTTTCTTTACTGACCAGACTGGGAAATTATGAAAAAATCGCAAGGGTGTTCTTCAGCTTTATAGTGACCCCTTTACAACATTGGAGATAATTAGAGAGAGAAACACTAGCTAAGTTACATTTGAGTTTGTTGCTTTGCTGATTTATGATTTTTTTAATGTAACCAGACATTTGCCTCATAAAAATTTTGAATGGATTTTTGTCAGTTTTACACACAGAATGTTCCAAAGATCACTGATATCTTTGTCATTAATGATCTCCTGAGATTTAACTTATATTTTCCTTACATTATGTTACTATATTTTGGCTTAGTATAATAATGCAAAAAAAGGGAAAAATTTATATCTCAAGACATCACAGAAAAGGAACACTTCTAAACCAAAATAATCAAAAATAATTTGGTATTGTGCAATACTACAGGATAATTGTAATTTATCAGTACTGTTAAAACAAGTTCCAACATATCCAAAATCATTTTGTTCTATGGGGCACCCCTATTTGTAATCATTAAAGTATGGAGATGAAGAAAGCTGAACAATTTTTAATAGAAAAATTAGATATAGAGAAACTTACTTTAAATGTTATATGAATTTAAACTTGGAAAATTGTTATAAGCTGCACCAATTTGAAAATAGTTATATAGTCTAGTTCTTTGATAGATTTCCATATAATTCATAAGCAGATTCATTACTAAGCCACAAGTACACTTAGCTTACTTTGAATGTTTTCCAGATGCTCATTGAAATCAGTAGATATCAAGGAAGGCTTTCCCTGTTTGATCATTTGGGGCTGTCCTTCAGGTACATTACTTATTCTTGCAGAATTGAAAACATTTTAAACCTCTTTCAAGCTGGTAAAATGTGTTATTGACTGTTATTTTACCTCTGTCATAAATCAACACAAAGTAGGACAATACATCATCTAATACTTTAGTTTAAAGTAAAGAATCCAGAATCTTGGGTTTTCTTTCTAATAAAAATTAAAGCTTGAACTAAGCCTGATGGTACCTGCATCCTTGTTTTGTGTCTCTCTGCAGTCCAGCATTGTTTTGGGATCCTCCAGCCAGGGAGATAATTAAATAAATTTACTCTTTACATTTCACCTGTGGTATTTTGGGGGTGTCCCTTGGTCACCCGCATGTATTGATTCACACATTAAGTTACCTCCTTGTCTATAAGAGACTTTGGTTATAGATAAGCAGCTTCTACTAAATAAATATCTATTTTAGATAACACTGGATAACTTATAAACAGAATGTTAAAATAACAGAATGAATGCTTGTGCTGATTCTTACACTTGGAATATATTTTCTCACCTGCCATGAGCTCAATTCAAGACATTCCTGATCACAACACAATCAAAAGAAGCCATGCCACTCAAACAGTAGTCAATTGTTCCAGTTACAGGTAAATCAAATGCAGGAAGGTGTCTTTATTCTTTTTGTATGTGTTATTTCACCTCACTGCCTTTGTAAACCTATGTCCTTCTAGCTGGCTGCCTCAAAGGAGATAAAATTCCCTTTTATTGTTAAAATATATTCCTACCTTCCCAGCAAGGTATATGTAATCAAACCCTATGTTTCACTGGTATTAAGATTTAATTTTTCCTTTTGGTATATTCAAATCTGCTTAATTTAGGAGAATTTCAGAATGTACTTATTGTGGATATGACATATATTGCTAAGATTTATATCCAAGACGTTAATTCTGTTTCAAGACCCAATTCACCTCTGGGACAGATCTATTTCTTTGGTATCATTTCAATGCACCTTCCAGGCAGAAACTAAAGTTTTTGTAAATTCAAGGGAAACTCACATTTAAATGCATTCTTTGTCTTGATATTTTTGTTTTTATGCTTTATGGTCGTTATTCAAATAGGTTCAGCATAGTCTCCACACACATTCTCACACATCCCATTTCAGCTCTCAACAACAAAATATGACCTGTATCTGCCCCTGATTACATAGCCAGCCACAGCTCCCTGCTGAGGCCCTCTGAATGCCATGCCCTTTTTTTTTGGAGGTGAGCCCCTCTGAATGGTATGCCTTCCATCATCACCGTCTGATACCCATAGTTCCAAAATACACAATATACTGCCAGCATGCAGACTGTTGAGAGAAAATTAAGTGAAGGACATTAGTAACTGAAAATCAGAGAGGAAGACTTGTTATCCTTGGATTATGACAGGTCTCTGAAGTATTTGTGGGTATCCGTGAGATTCATTCATAAGGGACATATAGATGCCCCACAGTAAACATTGCTTTGCTATTTCAGTCCTTTTTATCTTTTCCAAATTTTAGTATCAAGCCAAAAGCTACCTTAATTTTCGATCTTTAATAACAGTACTTTTTTGAGACTGTCAAAAGCGTGAAGAGCTGTCAAAAGATAATGTATTCTGTCCTAGTTAAGCTCTTTCTGCCCTCAGCAGTTTTCTGTAGTGACTGTAGGTCAAGTTTCCTGTCAGCCAATTTCTCTACAACTCAGCTGGTAAGTTCCCACCCACTTAAGTATCTTCAGGTAAAGCGAGTGGAACATGAATCAAAGACAATGTATGTGTCAGGCACAGGGAATTCCACGTTCCAATTTGCAGAAGAGAACAGTGTTGGTGGGTGCATCTGCAACACAGCCAAAGTATGGCTAGACAGGCGTGAATGAGGTAGAACTTCAGATCCTTTATTAAGGTCCCTATCCCAAGTGAATGAAAATAATTTTTTAGTTTCAGGATATTTGACTAGGTCTGACCTATTTTTTTTCCAACCAAGAATGATACAAAAATTCTTTACACCTTAATAGTCATAGAGACTCATATAAAAGAAAGCATTTTGTATTATTTGTTATTCCAGCCATCCTGAATAGATTACAACTGTCTTGTAAGCTTCCTTTTCATTCCTTGGAACAAAAACGTTCTTTAAACTTTTAGTCTATTAGACTGAACTTTTGCTTATTTACCTTTGAAAATTCAGAACAAGTTGAGTAACTGTTGTTCTAAAACTTCCTTTTATACAGTACGTTGGTACAGTGAATATGATTGGTCATTCAGAGCCTACACTTCTTTGTCAACAACTTTGCCAGTAAACACATTGGAAAAACACCACCTGCTGATGGTTTTTCACTTCCCAACGATTGTTATGGATTCCTTCTTAAGATTTTCCCAGGCCAGAATGAGAAAGTTCCTCGCTCATCTTTCACACAGACTCTAGCAGTGCCTGAAGCCTAAAATCCGACCACTGTCAGTACCCAAAAGTAACCTACTGCCTCTCAGACTGCAAAGAGACTTCTTGGTCATCTTTACTCTGTTCCATATAAATAATTTGCCCTTGATCAGTAACAGTTAACAAAAAAATTGTAACGATGAGTTCTCTTTATAATTTAGGGGTTGTTTAAGGTTAAGAAAAGAAATTGAAGTGTAAGACACAAAATGAGGTGACAGAGAAATGTCAATATGTAAATAATTGTGTGGCCCCCCCCTTCCTTTATATATTACAAAGAAGGCTGGAGGGAAACAAAACAAATCTCAATAAACAAATTTGGATCTTATAATAAGTTGTGTAGTGTAATCTTTCTCATTCTGTTATAGATTTTCTTAGGTTATTCACAAGTCACATTCACAAGGCATTCACATGGCAGAAGAGAAGATTTAGTTCAGGCTTGAAACATGAATGAAGTTAATGCTTTCAGCTCTGAAATACCTCATTTATTTTGGTTCTTCTGCATAATTCTGCATTCAGTTTTTGCATATTATCTCTGTTGCAGAATGTGCTATTTCCTCAGCTGCAAGGCATTCTCAGTAGTAAAAGTAAGATGTCGAGAAGTGGCAGATTGGGTTTCTTCAAAATTCTACATTTATTCATTGAAAAATGACTGCAAATTGTCCGTTTTCATTATTGATCATGTTCTTGCTCATACTATAGCAAACAGTTGACTGGAGTATTTCTGCTGGTTAGAATACATCAGGACCTACAGAGAGGCTCATGTCTCTCAGGGTGATAAAGCATGCCAAGTTTCTGTCTTGCTGCAACTGGGTTGTGATTTGTCAAGCTGCAGTGCAATGGACAGGGTGACTGGGAGCTGTACATGCTGTTTCTCAGATATTCTGCTGAAAGGTCAGCTAAAAATCAGCAGGTGATGTTTGGAGATAACAAGTGCAGCCTTGCTGTCCACAGAGCCGTAGTCTAACAAGAACTACATGCACTTCTGAAATCAGGTAATTTGTTTTACTCATCTTTGTCTGCGCAGCAAAGCAGTAGTCCAAACTCAGGTTCCTGGCACTATCATAAATTGAATATTATATGTAATGTGCTTTCTCAGTGTGTGGAGTCCCCTCAGATGAACATGTTTTACAGAAAGTAAGCATGTGTAAAGACAGTGGTTAAGAACAGCCTCTAATATACATGAATTAATAATTAAGAAAGAAACTTTAAATTAATGTCTAAAGTCTTGAAGAGGAAAAGCAAAAGAATACTGACCTTCTAAATGAATGTACTCTCCATGCATTATGCATGAATATATTTCATAAAACCCCTAGGGCTCTCAAAAATGAGTATCTCTTTAAAAAGTAGTATGTAAAAAAATGCAATTCCTTGCTACATAAATATTAACTTGACAGGTTCTGTAGATTTTGAGGCAAAATAGAGGCAATTCTGAAGAAGAGCTTAAATGGTTATGAATTCTATTATCTTTAGTTAATTTATGCAAGCTTGTTAGACCTAAATAACAGCAAAATCACTAAAGCTCTGCTTTAAGATGCACAAATATAATTTGAGGTAGTGCATAGCTAATGGTATTCTTTTTACTAATTTACCCATACAGAGATCCACATTAAGTTCAGAGATCCCTTAGAATAACTAATAGATAAATACATAAATGTTGTGAAAGACTCCTTAGCCCGAAAATTTGCAGTTCAAATAGAGCAGCCAGGAAAACAGGCTCTGAATTGAGTCTACACAGCAGAGCAGAAGATTATCATCTCCAAACTTCTAGTCCAGCAGCCCAAATATTTGTGCATGTGGTGTTTTCAAAGGCAGTAATAACTTGTCTTTTGCACAGTACTGAACTCCAGTCAAGGAAAGCATTCAGATCTAAGATTAGAAATAAGGGATTAAAAAACTCCATGTTTCCAATTCATGGGAACATGGGTATGAGGATAGGTTGTTTAGATCAGGACCAATAGGCTTTCCCCTTGACACTATATAAATCAATGCAATAGTGCAGTCTGCACCCCATAGAGAAGATTCCAAATTCTGATCAACTTAAGTCTCTTTTCAGTTAGATATTTCTCTCTGTCTGGATGAAATTTATTTGTGATGTTTTTATTCTTAATTAAGATAAAGTTATTTTTAAGTGGGTTTTAATACTGATGTTCTTCATTGCCTATACTTCCCTGTTCCTTCAAGTGATACTTAGATGGTAGATGCAAAGTGAAAACAATCAATGTTCTTTCTGGATAAACATAAACTCCTACACTACCCTGCTAATATTAATTTCATTGTTATGTTGCCTGAAGACACACTTAACTGGCTCATAAAGCCGATGCTGCCAGAAAATACTTACTACGTTGTGGGATTGTATTTTGTTGAAATGTTATGCTCTAGCTCACCCCTGGAAAATGTACAGTTTATCCCAAGTCTGTACCCTCCCTGCAGTGTCTGTAACCTCCTTGGCTAAGAACGTTACCGCGCCCACCTTGAACCTCTGGGTTAAGAGTGTGAANCTCATCTTTTCTCTCCCTTGACTGTTCTTTTATGAAAAAATAATTTAAAGCTAAAATGTTCCCTTATTTCTTGCATCCCATTCTGCTATTTTTATATAACAGACTCAATAATGCTGATCTTATTTATTCCTTCTAAGTTATTAGCATACAAGTATTAGCATACTTGTCATCTAAAACCTATTACCAATTATTTCATTTATCTAGTGAACAAAATCTTTTGTATTATTCCTAAACTGTGAAGAAAGGAGAATCAAGAAGCACATGGTAAAAATCCCACTGCAGGAAATAAGGTTGAGTTACATGGGTGATGTTCAGTAGCAAACTGAATTTTTGTGTAATTATTGGTCATTCAGGAGTTATTTGGGTTATTAGACATAAAAAAGTTATTTACTATGTATGGAATTATCCTAGTCTTATGCAGGGTAGAGCTAATTTTTTTGCAGTAACTGAGGGAGCATGGCTTTGGGTGAACCTAGGAGGTTATTTCATACCACCTTCTGTCATTTCCAGGGGCAGGAGAAAGGGACTCTGAAGTTTTGATTTTAAGGATGATAAATCATTGTAACCATGAGGAAACAAAACTTTCCTAAGTGAACTCTCAGTAAAAGGTCACCTTGTCCACAGTGACAAGCTACCAAGATCCAACAGTAAAGCCAAGATAAGGAAAATGGGAAAAGAGTTCATTCAGTGGAAATACACCCCATGATTTACTGCAGGACTGAGTCATCTTGCTATGAACCTGCAGAGATCAGTGACATAATGAAATAGAGAGACTCATATCAGGCATGGTTAAATGGCTGCAAGTTTATGACCATGTAGTCATGTGTAAATGTTGGAGTCCCAGCAATAACTAGCAGCACACTGCAAGACTAGCAACAAAATTCTTTGCAGTTTGGACTGTGCCAGACCTGGAAAATAAATGGGTTTAAAACGAAAGGGTTCACTCTAAACCTCTTGCTGTTTAACACCTGACAGCACTGATAGGAAAAGTGAAGAAAAACAAACTAATAAATATCTTGTAGCTAAGTCTTCTTGGTTTAGTTAGTTGATATGTGGGGTGTGCAAATGAGGAAATATGTCCTGTCTAAGAAAACTGGGAAACATGCTTTGTGGTTTGTTTTGTTTTGTTTTGTTTTGTTTCATTTAGGGCACTACATAAGTTACAACAGAGGTACAACAGTTTTGTGTCTACTGTTGGCCCCATATGATCCATCTGTGAATTGAACTCTACTATTGCTACAGTTTTAATTGAGCCAGAGGGATACACCAATTCGAGGAACTATGGGCAACATGGAAACATAGCCAGTAAAGACAAGTGCCATTCTGCTTGGAGTGTGGATGTGTTTCTGTAGTATTTTTGGTGCCACCTTTGGCAATGGAAATGTGAGTTGACCCTGTCTGGATGACAGGCACCCCCAAAGCCACTCTATCTCTCCCCTGTATCACTGAATAGGGGAGGGAAAACATAACAAAGGGTTCCTTAGCTGAGATAAGGACAAGGAGACATTAGTAATCAAATACTGTCTTGGACAAAATAGAATAAAATTAGAGATATTCATTGAATTTATTGCTAATGAAATCAGAGAAAGATAAGCAAAGTAAGACCTTAAAAACACCTTCTCCCCACTCCGCCCTCCTTCTCAGCTCTTCTTCTCTCTCCCAGAAATGTAGGCAGACAGGGAATAGGTCTAATGGTCAGTTCATCACAGGTTGTTTCTCTTGCTGCTCGGGGAGACGAGTCCCTCACCTGCTCCAGCATAGGTCACTACCATGGGAGATAGTTCTCCATTAACTTCTCCAATGTCAGTTCATCCTACAAGTCACAGCTCTCCACAAGCTGCTCCAGCCTGGGTCACTCTTGCACAGCGTTCAGTCCTTCAAGGACAGGCAGCTCTGGCATGACCACCCATGGGGTCACACCTCCTACCAGTAAACACGCTCCAGCACAAAGATATTTAAAGCCTCCTCTCAAGCATCCACCTGCTCTGGCATGGGCCTCTCTGCATCCTTGTGGTCTTCCATGGGCTTCACCATGGGCATCACCACAGCTGCAGGGGAATCCAGCTCTGACTCCCAGAGCACCTCCTCTCCCTCTTTCTTCACTGACCTCCATGTCTGCAGAGTGGTTCCTCCCACATACTCTCACTCCACTCTTCTCTGGCCACTTTTACAACTGAACAATAACTTTTTTTTTTTCTTAAATCTGTTATCACAGAGGACATATCATCCTTTCTGATTGTCCCAGCCTTGAGCAGTGACACATTCATGTTAGAGACACCTGGGATTGGTTTCCAGCACTTCTCACAGAAACCACTTCTGAAGATCCCTGATATTAAAACCTGGACGTGCAAATCTAACATACCAAGGAAAGAAAAATGTTTTATAGACTCAAATACTTTTCATTAAGACCTCATGTCTTGTATTTAAAATCTGCTCAAACTGTTAAAAAATTCATTACACAAACAGTCCTGTCTGAAGCACGGATAATTTCCTGGGGATTGATAACTGGTGAGAGAAGCTGAAGGTATGAACTGCAGTCAAGTGCCATTAAATCGAGACAGTCATTAAACTCCTTGAAATGCCCTATGCTTCCGTTGGTATTTGAAAAAAAGAAGAAAACGAGGTTCTGCTTTATTCTGGTATAAATTTTGAATCATTCTATTGACTTTGAATTTGCTTTGATTTATCAGGCAGTAGAAATTGATTTTCTTCTTTCAGCTACTTAATTTATCTTGCCTTTTGTCTTACCTTGCAATGCAAGGTAATACTGCTACATGAAGAAGTAGTCATTGTGGTCTGTTGTTATTAAGATTATTGGAGCAAATAATGTGAAATAAAACAATTCTTATAAGGTACCTATATAAATTACTAACACACTAAAATGTTGTCAGTCTTCCCGCTTTCTCTGGAAGAGAAATTCAAGAAAATATAAAGTACTTTATGCATGATTTGAGAAAGCCATTGAACCATATTGAAAATGTACAACAAAACTTAAATTTTATATGCAATTTGGTTTTAATTATTTGGGTTTTTTTATGTGTGATCAGTCACCTGTAATTTCATTATTTAATGTATTGTTGTCAGCTCTAATTTTCAATTTTCTCTTATGGTTGGGCTCTTCATCCAGCAGTGTGTTTTGTTATTTTATTGTGACAGTAGGCCAGAATTTCTTGCTCATCAAAGCAAGAATGAGAAATCTAATTGCAGATCTGCCTGTTCTTTCAAAAAGTGGTTTAAATATCAGTAAATTATCTCTAACTAGGTATGCCATACTACTCTTTACATTTTCCCCCTTCCATATTGTAAAGAATGGCTTGATAGAGCTGAGAAAAATATTACCTTAATTTTTGATAGGGTCCCAATAAAGTAATTTACAATATTTTAATACAAGAGAAATGGATTTCCTATCTTTTTAATTCATAAATATGACAGTGTTTAGGTGACAAGACAAGATCTGTATCTTGAGAAGGTATCAAATGTGTGTAATTCTTGGACTATATGTAAATACAGGAAAAAAAAAATAAAGAGATATGTGAGCCATTTCAATTCTTTTGCCACAAACTGAGGGCAAAACCAGCCAAGCCAGAAAATACAGAAAATTTGATACTCAGAGGAATAGATAGAGAATAATATCACCACTACAATGATACTCTAACTGAAAGGATTGAGGGTAACAGGAAGAGATTTTGCATATACAGTAGAAAAGAAAAAGAAGCAGAAGGAAGAAGATGCTTCAGGTTATTGAAGATTTTATTGGCTGAGTTCAGAAAATAAATTGATGCAACACCTTTTTTAATAAAGTAAACAAAAAAAATCACAGAAAATATAATCAATTAAATATAATCAATTAAATATAATCAGGGACCTGTAATTAAAATTTTGGAGTTGTAGAACTAAAAAAAAAGAGTTGAAAAGATGAGAAGATACATGTTTATAATAAATACAGCAGCTAGAACAGTTACAGATTAGGCTGTTAAAATGTAGCTGCATTGTTTTTAGAAAAGGGAATCTTTTTCCTTTTTAAGACACTCTGTGTGAGGTTATATATAAGGATTTTATACTAATAATTCAATTCACATAAAAATGTTTTAGAGATGTAAATGTTCTTGAGTGAACACAAATATCAGCAGATCATGCTGAATTCAGTTTTAGCTTGTCTATCAGCAACAATCAATAAAAGATCAGGTTCTAAAATCTTTGTAGTGGTCAACTGCTGCAGCAGAAATAAACATGAATAAATTAATAGATTTTAAGAGGAGTAATAGATAGAAATAATAAAGTATCTTTCCTTTAGCCAAAAAAAAAAAAAAAAATTTGTTTTTCTTTAACAAAAAAAAAAAAAAAAAAAAAAAAATCACAAATAGTTTTTCTGAATTAAACATGAAATGCCAAGAACTTGTGGAAGAAAACAAAGGGTTTAAAAATGAAGGACATTCTGAAAGACAGGTGTGAATACACACTGCTTGTCTTAAGATATCTGGACCTCTGACCTCATTTACAAGAGGAATTTTACCCCAAGGTGGTGTGCAGTGTTGCAGACTTTATGATGTTGCCATGACCCACCACTGTGCCCCTTACTTGTAACAGGAAAATCAAATGCTAATTCTTAGCTCACACAACAGTAAGACAGCAGAAAATGCTGAGGAATGAGTTTTAAGGCAACACATTTACTTCTGTTATAGTTCACTGTGCACAGCACTAGCTAAAACTGACAAAGAGCATGGCTCAGGTGAATGTATTTACTGCAAGATGCAGCAGCTGAAAAGCCAACACAGTTTGAGTCCACCAACACTGCTGTGATAAATTTCCAATGCAGAGGAAGGGCAGACACCAAGAGTGACAATGTTATAAATCAGTGAAGCTACACATGCCAGAACTTGTAAGAAAATTTAAACCTCTAAACTTTTATCTGGATAGTTTATGATGAAAAAGAGAATCCAGACATCTTTGAAAACATTGGTTATTACTGCTGTAGACTATTTCCTTTGCACATTTTGCCAAAAAGAAATGTTCCCTCAATTGTCTCAAAAATTTTCAGGTTCTCTGATTCTCTCCCACTCTCCAGTTCTGCAGAGAAAATAGTTCTACGTAGTTGCAGATACAAGTTTATTTTGGTGGCAGCTCTATTTAGGTCAACCTGTTAGCTCTTAAATATTGTGGTCAGACCTCCTTTCAGTGGCTTTTATTATTCCTATTATTATATATTCTCCTTACTTATTTTGGGGGTCAGCTTCTGCCTTTCAAAGCATATGACATATTCATAGCAGATCAACGGTTGTCCTTTCCAGCAGTTTGTAAGACAAGTTCATGATACCTTTTCTGTTACTCTGTCACATTTTCTCCTTCAAGAGAACAATGCTTTATAAACATAGTGTTTCATTCATACTTAAATTCTTTTACCTTTGTGGCTGTAGCTGAAAACACTGTAGTGGAAAGAATCACATTTACAGATAGGTTGTACTCAAGATTTCAGAATAAGTTATAGTTTCAGAGATCAAATTTTCCAAAACAAAAAATGGTCTTTTTCATCTGATTTTATTCCTGCCTAGGTTAAATGTTGTGGAGGGAGATAACTCAATGCCATTACAAAAAAAAATAACTTTCAGCCTTTTAATAGAGATTCCCATAGAGTTTCTATTAATTGGTCATAAAGCCACAGAGCCCGGGGAATATTTCAATTTTATTCCAAATTCTTTGCAGAAAATTTATGAAATGGCAAATATTAAGCAGAATGAGATAGATTAAGCTGATTTTGCTAGCCCTCCATTGAGCTAATATGAAGACAAATATAAGATAAAGTAAATATCCTGTCTGTCCTTAAGCAGCTTATCTTGCTGGCATTTTGTGCCATTGCAATACTATCTGGAATCAAGTGTGAACATTCCTCTGCTGCACAGTAAAAGCTTCCTTTAAGTATTGCAATTTCTACTTGAGAAATAAAGTAGCAATATTAAGAGGTCTGGTCTCGGAAAACCAATACCGATACATATAAATCCATCTAGAAAATATGAAATAAAGGAAATATCTCCTGCTACACACAGAAATCAGCTCAGAATAGGTTTCCATGTAACTTGACTGTCTGCTCTGGGGGACCAATAGTAATAACTATGTGCTCTGGGGGACCAATAGCGCAGAGCAAGAAGCCATGTCTGGTAGAAGGTATGCTCACATCTGATAGGAGGATGATTTTTTTTTTTTTTTTTTTTTTTTTTTTTTTTTTTTTT
>VXBR01011784.1:259010-272640 GCA_013400215.1 Cisticola juncidis
TTTTTTTTTTTTTTTTAACCTACAGGAGATTGTGCATATTCATTTTGACTTTAGTTTGTCTTATAGCTACCATCTGCTGAAAGGGGTAAACCTGGACTAACACAGGCATCTCGCTTGGAACGTCCACCAAACAGCCTGACAGTACAACTTTTGCATCACAGACAAGGAGAAATTACCCATCAGCTTATGCTGGAATCTTCAAAGTTCTCTAATGTGTGCAGTTTAGGGTAGTGAAGTTTCTTTCATGTGGTTTCTCTGGTGTTTTGAATTTTTATAATTCTGAATGTCAGAGCAACATGTCTATGCTCACATGATGTGCTTCAGCTGTCAAACTAATGGCAAGTCCTAATTATGAGATTGTTTTGTGACTGGCTTTTCAAAACAGAACAGAGGTAATGAGGTACTGAAGATCAGCAAGTCATTTTCTGATGGTCAGAAAAGATCAACACAAAATGACACTGTTGGAATATAATTTAAACGTAAAGTATTTTCCTGACATCAAGCATTCAGTACGTATGCTATGTACTCCAGAGCATAGCACTTAATTCAAAACTTCAAAGAATTATATTTGCATAATTTATTCTTTTTTGCATAACTTCCTGTATGATTCATGCTCATATTATAGAAAAAAATCCTTGCATATAAATGAAAATTTTATAGTGTTAGAGCAGTTTAGAATCATATTCCAATGTATTAGTAAATGCTTCCTGTAGCCATCTAATACAGTTGTTGTGTCTATAGACAAATATATATTTTTCTGCATTATATATGCATGAAAGAAATGCAGAACATGGTCAGGCTTTCTGCCTTGCTTCAGCTGGCCAAGGGGAGGAGGGTAAGCCTGTTCATGTGTATCTTAAGCAAACTGAAATCAATTTTAGAGGTTCCTGACTCTCCCTTCTGACTCAAAGGCAGCGTTTTGGACATCTCAGATTCTTAAAATTAAGTGTGAAGGATTTGGGCCTGTATAATGGGCTTTTCAGTAATGATTTTTTTGGTGGAATGAAAGGAGGATGATGAATTTTGAATGTCATATTCCCCAGCAGCCACACAGATATTTTTTGTCATGTGAGCTGGTGTGAACTTCACGTCCTGGAACTGTGTCTACTCAGGAAGATTCTACCTCAAAACAGGAAAGTAAACTGTATTCTGCACATTGTTAGCCTCCTTCATTGGCCTGGAAATTCATGGATATTATCCTAATGCAGTTAAAGCAAGAAAACTACTCTCTTGAAAAATGCACTCATGCGAATCACAGTTTTAGTTACTTGTGAACCAATAGTGTAGATTTAGGCTTTTATTCACACATCTTAAAGCAGAGCACAGAGAAAGCTGCTCTCATTCTCATTTTACAAAGCCAGAGGTACACACAACAATGACTCCTCTTGGTGAGAGACACAAAGTTGGAAGAGTCTGAAGGACTCTGACCAGGTCACTTTTTCATGCTGTGCTTGGGATTTTCCTTCCTAAACCACAAGACTTCTGCTCAGAAAGGAGGATTATGAACTATAGTAAAATGTTATCACTTATGCAAAAGAGAGTTGAATAGTGTATCCTGCAGATCTGGTTATGGAATAGATTATCTTAAGAGCGATCACATGGCATATACAGGACGACAAGGGCATCAGGCTCACCCATCACCAGTTTAGGAAAGGCAGGTCCAGTTAAACAACCTGATCTCTTTTTATGACCAGGTGGCACACATAGTGGGTAATGGAAAGACTGTGGATATTGGCTGCCTGGGCTTCAGTAAAGCCCTTAATATTGTCTCCAGGCTGTGAAAGTATGACTGGAAATCTACCCAGAGGAAAAGGACCTGGGGGAGCTGGTCGACAGCAGCTGAACATGATCCAGCTGTGCGCAGGTAGCAAAGAAGGCCCAGTGGCATCCTGGCCTGTGTCAGCAATGGTGTGGCCAGCAGGACCAGGGCAGTGATTGTGCCCCTGTACTTGGCATTGGTGAGCTCACACCTTGAGTCCTGTGTTCAGTTCTGGACCCCCCACTCCAAGAAAGACATTGAGATGCTGGAGTGTGTCCAGAAAAGGACAGTGAAGGTGAAGGGTCCAGAGTGTAAGTCCTATGAAGACTGGATGAGGGAACTGGGGTCATTTCATCAGGAGAAGAAGAGGATCAGACCTTATTGGTCTCTCCAACTGCTTGAAACGAGGTTGCAATCAAGTGGAGATCAGCCTCTTCTCCCAGACAACTACTGACAGGACAAGAGAAAATGGCCTTAAGGTGTACCAGAAGAAGTTCAGGTTGGACATCAGCAAGAATTTCCTCATTGAAAAGGTGATCAACCATTGGAACATGCTGCCCAGGAAAGTGGTGGTGTCAACATCCCTTTAGGTGTTCAAGAAATGACTGGATGTGACAATCATTGCTATCATCTAAATGACATGCTGGTGTTGGATTAAAAATTAAGACTCCATGGTCTTGGAGGTCTTTTCCAAGCTTAATGATTCTGTGATGCTGTGACCTGTTACATCAGTGGGATCACCTAGCAGTAGGAAGTCTGTATCCTGGGCTGTATGCTCAGAGAAATCTAGCAAGGAGCTATATTTTCCAACAGTAGTGTTGAGCTACATCATTACTTCTGCCATGTGGCCAAAGTTCCAACAGTAGTGTTGAGGTACATCATTACTTCTGCCATGTGGCCAAAGTTCCCCCCTCTTCTTGTGACATGCTATGCATAGTATCACAGCTGGTAAAACAAAACCAAAACCAAACCAAAAACAAAAACAAAAATAAAACAAAACAAAAAACCACAAAAAAACCCAAAACAAACAAACAAACCAAAAAAACCACCTTGTGCATAATGGACAAAGACGAAAATTAAATGAGAATTTTCAAGACCTCTGTATTTGTTAAGTGATTAGATTAAAAGCCCCCAAATTCCTTTGATTTCAACATTTATTTTAAAAAGTCTCAGACTTTGAAAAGCTGTGATATACCTTATCTTAAATGCAACAAGTTTTAATAACAATATATCCTATAAAATACCATGTAAAGAGAAAAAGATTATGCTTATTTGACCAGAAAGTTAGTTATGCTCCAGTTATCTTATCTCCAAAAATTTTAGGACTGAGGATTCTTTTTTCCTTGTTGCTTTTCTTATTAACCGATCTTGGTTTTGTCTATCAGATCACAGTGTTAGGAAATATGAACTACTTGACAACTTCATGATTAGCCTAAAGTTCAGTATAGTGCTGTTCATCTCTTTCTTCAGTACTTGTGAGTACAAGTAGTCTGCTACAGAGAAAAGAACCATTGACCTTGAAGTCTCTTTGCAGGAGGAGGTGGATACTGGTGGCAGCTTCAAAAACTCTCTGCTAATAGCCTCCAGACCCTAACTGCACTCAGCAATATTTTGTGAACTTTGGTCCCTCAAATTCATTTCATATTTACTTCTGTGATAAAGAATGAATGTCCTTCAATCCACAAACTACATCTCAGAGGATAGACAGCCTAATAAACTCAAACAACACATTTCAAATCCAATCTTCAAACACCAAATTTTTTTAAGATATGAAGATTTTTTTTAAATAAAGTAAATATAGAATAGCAGGGAAATAGAGTTTATAATTCCATGAGTTGATACACTGCAAAAATTCTCTGATAAAGAATATATTCAAAATATTGTGGTCTTTTTTCTTTAAACTGTTGGCAAAGCAGTTGTGCTATTTCTCCTTTTCACTCTGTAGAAAGTGAGGTCCTGTGTCTTAAACAGGAGATTCTGTTTACACAGAATGGTGCCACACTAGTGGCAAGCATCAGTGAGGCTGAAAACAATAAAATTACTGAACAGAAATTATCACAAAACATTGCATAGGTGGCAAAAATCCTTCATTTCATGGGAAGTTCATACGTTTTATGCTCTCATGACAGTCATCTGAGTTAGGAGCTGATCCAGAAATGTACAAAGCATAAAAATCAAGAATAATAATTCAAATCAAAAAAAGCAAAGCATCAAGAAAGTAGAACTAAACAATACAATAAGCTTTTTTCCAGCTTGATATGAATCATTAAATACAAATAAGTATTATCTCAATAACACAAACTGTCAGATACCTAACCTCGGTTTGTTTTTTTTTTTCCAGTTGTTTGCTCATTATTTGCCAGCCAAATTGTCCATGTTGCTTTCAGTAGAACAACTACTGTCCACATAGCACCATCACCTAATTTTTGTTGTGAACACTGGTGAAAATGAAAAGTTTAACAATGGCAGCTTTTTAATAAACATGTCAAGATATCTGATTTGTGACCCACCTCTTACATCCCATCAGTTTTATTCAAACTGCCTTCTGTTATCAGCCCTGGTGTTATCTTCATGACCTTCCATGGAACAGAGCTAAAAAGCCACAATTTGAAAGGGAAAAATGAAATTTTTTACAGTCTCTTTCCACGGTGTTACTTGCCAATTTTTCCATTTCAGTGCAAAAGTATTGCATGCTCTAATTAAACATTTTGTTCTCAATCACAGGTTATAGAAATTAACCTTGCCAAGAAAAATATTTGTGCTATTGTGTTCTCATCTATATCCAGTATTTTTTTTTATAGTAAAGAAGAATAAGACATATAGTAGGAGAAATATTAAACAAAAGGCAAGACACAAAAAAATTTAAAAGTCAAAAATTTGATCTTTGTATTGCAAGTGCCTGTAGAATTTTTTAAATTAATTTGGTTTTGCACAGGAAGAAAGGGATTCTAATCCATGCATTAATGGTTTGACTACAGTTTGGTGAGTGTAATTGAACAGGACCCCTTTAAAATCATATTTTCAGAATTCATTCCATGAAGCTTCTCTAAATAAGAGAACTAATTCTAACTAATAAAGAAAGGAAAAAAGCAGAAGAAAGAGGAGATATTTGAGGTATGACTGATGCTTGCTTTGCCTCTCCTTTCCCTCAGCATTCTCCAGGGAAGGAGGGAAAGGAGGAATGTAGCACCAAGACCTGGTTCTTAAGAAAGTGTTAATGGTGTAGCAATTTCAGTGCAATAAAACTATTTCAAGGTAAAGAAATAGAAAAGGGTAAACTAACAATTGTACCCATATTTTAAAATATTTGCAATTTAAAAATATAGCAGTCTTTCTGAAGAATAAGAAGTACAGCTATCAAAATTGCATATTCGATAGAAATAGGATGATAAGATATAATGAAAATTTAAAAGCTGAAGTCTTGAAAATGCTGCAATGCATATTTTCATGTTCAGGCCTAAGGTAAATATCTGTCAGTACTAAAGAAGAGAGAGAGAGATGTGTATTTACGTATAAAAAAAATAAAAGAAAAACAAAACCCAAATACAAACTCAACCAAACAACAAAATGAAAAACAAAGCAAAGAACAACAACAAAAAAACAAACCCAGGTGTTCCAGGAGGAAAATGGAATCTGATTAGGTTACAGGAGGTGCCACATGCCATCAAGCTGTGCATGGTAAATTGGTTTTTCGGGATATAGTGCTAGACTGTGTTGTCCTTCTTTCTGTGATGACTGGAAAGGGAATACTATATGAATCAGCACAACTATATCATTGAGTCTGAGTAATGGTGCATAAACATGTTCAAATTTTTTTTAAAAAATATCTCCTGTTAGTGGTAATTTTAAATAAGATAATTCAATAAATAAGTATTCAATACGTTTATCAATATTCTCCATTAGAAACCAATTATGCATTATAAAGACACATTAATGGTTGACTAAATTATTAATTTGTTTCTAATGACTATGTCACATATGAACTGGTGTATTGTAGAAGTGTTCGAATTTCTAACTTACTTTAATATTTGTCTAGCTGTTCTCTTTGCTTAAGATTAAACTCTTCTTGGTTTTTGTTATTCTATTATTTTTAAGATGACATGTGACTGCTTCCATTCAGTGTTTTTCTGATTTTGTACAATATTTTCTTTTTAGTAACAGAAATTAAATTCTAATTTTAAATAAGTGAGTTTAGACCCATTTTCTGGACTAGGGCATGTAATTTCTAGAGGAGAAAAACAATTGCTTGAATATGTTTTATTTTATAATCTCTCATTTAGATCACATTCTGAAGTCAAAGTTTTCGGAAAACAAAGGAAGGATAATCTGTAAAATCACAGAGTTGCTCTTTTCAGTTTTTGAAAACCTATAAAAGTATTCATGCTCAAATTGAAAGTTTATTTTATTCCTTTTATTCTCTCTGAATCATTTTGTCTGAATCAGTTGCACAGCTGAGAGCAAGGCTGGTGTCTTCCCAGCCCTCAGTATTGCAGGGCTGCTCAGAGGTGGGAGCCTCCCAGGTACCAACAGGTGCACCCACCTGCAGCATGCAAGGACCGTGTTTCACAGCAGTTTGAATCAGGACATTTGATTTCTCTTTGCTCGTATTATGTTGATAAACTATGATCCTTTATTTCAACATAAGAGAAGGTCAAGAAACACTTTAAAATCTAGTTCAGAAGTACTACTCCTGATAAGGAGGATCTGGTTTGTTTTTTTTTTTTTTTCCAGTTTAGATTGAACTGTCCCTGAGATTCAAAACCATTTATTTAAGTATGAAAGGTTTTCTCTTCTGTTTCCTGTGCTGACCCTGGGTCCTGTGCAAAATGGGTTTCTACTCCCTCAGGTGTCACCAGGTGGAGGCACCTGGAGCCACTAGAACTCTTTTGGAGGAACAGCCCTTTCAAGTATTATGGAATCCACCCAGGCCGGACCCTCTGTGCTGTTGCTGCTGCCGCCAGTACCAGGGCACCTGGTCAGCACGGCCTCTGATTCCAGCACCAGCAAATTCCTCCCAGATGCTCCCAGTCCAAGCACCTTTCTGAGGGTAAATCCCTAATGCTTTATGGAGTAAGCTCAGGGTCTCAGAAGATGCTAGGAAATGGGCTGAAATCTTTTGTCTTGTTGCAGAGGGTGACAATAAATGATGAAACATATGGCACAAACCTCTGCTCAGTGAATGGTGTCTGTATGTTTCTGTGTGCTTCCTACAAGTTCTGCTCAATAGCAGGTCTTGCTCTTGAGTGTTTAGTGTCAATTTTTTACACCCACTACTTTTCACATCTGCTTCACTGGAACACCATGTGATCTCCATCTTTGAAGCTGACTGATGATATTACTGAAACATAGGTATTTTGACTCATTCATTCACTTGGATTTTTTTTTAACCTCTCTTTGAAAATGTCTGCTAATGAATATGTTTTGCCTGTCAGGACTGACTTCTATTACCAAGCCACCCCATTAGTATTTCAAGCTTTCTTCCCAGGAGTCACAAAGTTTTACTTATTTACTTCCTGGAGAGAGTAAAAATTGCTTTTAATCATCTCTAAAATGGTTTCCAAAGCCAGGTCTCTCCATGGACCTGCGGGAAAACACATCAGGAAAAGCTGTCACATCCCTGGAGTTTCTTCCTGTGAAAGTGCTTGGTAATGGTGAAGCATAGGGAAAAGCTGACATTGTCATTAGTTTTCTCTAACATATCAAGGACAAACAAGATTATCAAATAAATAAACATAATGAAAAAAAATTAATTCTTGATTTACATAGTAATTGTCTCTCTCAAACATTGTCCCCCTTGTCACCTTGTTTCTTTGTTCCTATTATGGTGTTACAAACCAGGCTCTCAGTACACTTTGTAACATTCAAACATCCCTGCTCTCACACATTCGGAGTTCCCAAACTTCAGCCCTGCAGATGTCAGAATTCAACCTACTGGACATTATGATTCTCCCGGTGTTTTTGTCCTAATTTTGAAGAGTATATCCATCCACCTTTACAAAACTCTAGGTCTGTCTAACACTTAAGCATATACCTTAATTTTTGTATTCTGAAATCAAGTCTGGACACAGTGGACTGAATGCAAAACTGATGAAAGCGAACACAGTTGTTATTGAAGTTATCAGGAACAAACCTGACTTAAACAGAGCTAAAAATAACATGTGGATTCTAAAATTGTCTAAAATGCTCACCAGAATAATTTTAACTGCTCAGAAGGTATGCAAACAACCACGTTGCTTTGACTTTACGTTCACACTCAGATGACAAAATAAATGCATTTTTGCTCAAGTTGCTGTGATAAATTATAATGTAAAAGGCTAGAAAGAAGTCATTAACTAACTGTACTTCAAATGAAAATGGATCAAAAAAAATTATTTTATTTTCCAGTATATGCTTCTGAAATTTTGAAGGCAAATCCCCTCTGAATGTCACTACCTAAGCACATTCCCTGTATCAAGGCAGAGTTGAGAAAATGTAACCTCTGCTGTATATGCAGAAAGCCTTTTCCTGATTTCAGTATATTCAGTTAATTAAAATAAATTGTCAAGTCCTCCACAGCTGAAAAAATTAAGAAAACCTTTCTTTTTTTTGCTTCTGTGAGAAATAAATAACCAAGGTAAAATCTATGAGTCAGAAAATCTTATAGATACTTCTACCTAGAAGCAATCAATTCAATCCACCCACTAAAAGGACTACTTTGTTTAATATCATTTTAATTTAAATTCAAAATATTTTATGATAAACATAAGATTATTTTTTTATTTGGAACCATTGAGGTAATTGTTTTTCATTTGTATATGTTAATGTCATCAGTTAGACATTAGAGTGTCAGAATAGAAATTGCAACTTCATAAATTTTTTACTAGTCTATATTTCCCATAGTTTGATCTACAAACTAAAGTTATTTAAGTCAACACTTTCACTGCCCTCCTATGGTGTTCTTAATGCTCATTTCTGCTTCAGCACTATACAGGACTTTGTGCTGCCTGGGCAATAAACAACACTGTAGGATAACTAGTTCTAAAATCAACTTTTAGAAATATATACATTTATAAATCTATACACACAGAGAAGGATTACACATCAATATTTTTGATTTATCTAGATCAGCATAAATTCACTGTTTGACAATAGAACTGTAGTTATAGATTCCAAAAAAAATGACTGCAGCTACACGAAGACGCAGATTACTTCTTTTTGTTGTGATACCAGCTTTCCTGACATAAAAAGTTTGTTAAATTGTAACCTTAAATTTTCTCATCACTGTAAATACATGTGCTGTTTTCCCAAGGAAAGAAATACAACAACAACAACAACCCACCCCAAACCCTCCCCCCGCAAAGCCCCACAAATCTGCTATAAAAAGAGTGGTATATGGTTTTGCTCCTCTGTAATTAGTAAATGCCAATAAGATGCACTCTGACTTGGAGCTTACCTATATTTGATAATCTAAGGAGAAGATAGTGACTCATTTTCACTAAAATCCTTACTTAGAAGGATGTACAGTCAATAATTGATTAATTTTAATGAGAAAATTCAGCTGATTTTACTTAAAGTAGAACTATCTAGTTTTATTCTATTTATTCCTGAGGATGTAGAAAGCTGACCTGGAATTTTCTAGCTATGGATTTAAAAAAAAAAAATCTACTTCCTATTGTTTTCTAGACAATATTACAAAATTGTCAAAGTATCCTCTTCCTGTTTAAATAAGCTTCTTAATTTTAGATGTTTTCAAGACTTTACTTTTTGTTATCAAATGGAATAAAGACATTTTTGAATAATTCACCCTCTCATAATATGAGACTCTTTGCATGTTTGAGTGTGTATCATATTGCTGAAGAAACATTTATTAGACATTCAAATAAAATATTAAGATATTATGTCTTTTAGAGGTAATTTGAAAGCAGAGTATTTGACTTTTATTATCTCCACAGAAAATAGCACAGTAATGTTCTGCACTGTGTAGTTGAAAGCAATGGATATCTATGAGGTGGATAATGAATTATGCTCCCTGTTTCACATACTAATGAATATGTAAACAGGAAGCTCAGCTGCCCATGATATTTTTTGGAACATGACTCCACACATTTGAGTTTTTAGCAGCAAACAATTTTGTGTAGCTACCACTGATTCTGCTTGTTACCACATCCACTATTACATGGGTCCTTTAGAACAGACACTACCACGACTTATTCTCTTGCATGATCTGTGAAATGTCTGAATTTAAAAGAACACACAAACCCCTTCAGTCATTCCAATACATGCTTTCTAATATCACTAAACCTTTTCTTAAGTTCCCTATAATTTAAAAAATGCAGTTGGAAAACAAAACTCCATCATTCACAGATACACTTACCTCCATCTTTTTCAACCTATTCTTATCAATTTTTTTCCTGAGTTACTCAAAGCAATTCAGAAGAAGGTGCATCAAGGGCCCAGAAAATGCCTCTTCAGCTTTAAGAGTATAATTGTTGGTAGTTGTGTGTTATTCAGTTGTATAACTGTGATTATTGCACCTGCACTCTCTGATTTTGTGGCTGCAGATGACAGTTTATTGATGGTCATCCTGCAGTGCTGATCCACTGTTTTTGTGGATATGGGACTGTCGCCATTTGTTACTTATTTTATTCACTGTGGTAAAGAGAAAAAATCTGATGCCTTGAAGTGTTCTAAAATCATTATGTTGCTCTTCCAGCATTTATAAATAAGGGATTTAATATTTCAGATGGCTGTAGTCCTTAGGATCTCTATATTTGAAACAAACCAATCAGCCTAAGTTGTGGAGATCAAGAAGCAAAATTTCATCCAGGGAATTACACCATACAGTACATGAGCAGCTAAAACTTCTGTATAATGAACATTATGCTAAGAGTTCAAAGTGTTTAGATTAATTTCCTCTTACATTGAATTCCAATTATTAATGGTAGTTCTTAATATTTTTAGAAAGTTTTAAAAATCACAACTCCTTCCTTATAGACATAAAATTACTGAAGCCATTCATTAAAAAAATCATATTAAGTAAAAGAGAACTTACGAGCTTTTGGTTCCTCAAAACACTGAGGTACACAGTTGACTGAAAAGGGTGGAAATTTTATACTTATGTAAGAATTGAAGTGTCTCAAGACAAAGACATGAAATGTGCTAGTGTAGACATTCACGCACAATTTATGGAGTAAGTCTAAGTTCTTTTCTCAGCTGATATCTAACCAAGTAGAATTTTTGTAAGGGAGGCAGGATTTATAATTCTAATTCTTATATCAATGTTTTCAAAGCTAGGGACATCAGACAGAAATTTTACTTTACATAAAATGTTTTATTGCAAATATAATAACTTTTCCCGCATCAGAATCAAAGAATATTTTTCCTCACTCATTCATTTTACTAGGTCTCAGTACAGGACATTTTTGAGACATAAAGTAAGAACTCATGGAAATGAATCATTATCTTCTGTTTCTATCAGTTTTCAGAGTGTCAGTGCCCTTAAAATACACATTTTGACAGAATAAATCCTGTTGAATTGTCCATGTTGGATGTGACATTGTTTGAGATGCTGATGTCATACTGCAGTAACTGTTTATGATATTTTGTTGGATGTTAATCTTTGCTATATAAGCAATAAAAATTTTCATCTATCCTTTATATTGCAGCTTGGTAAAAGGGATAGCAAAATTAATTTCAAGTATCTAGCCCAAAGGAAAATTAAGAGTTCAGAGTGAGTTTAGTTACATTTGTGCTATATCACTGCATCAATATTCTATTGGATTTTCTTTTAAATAGCAGCTTTGAAATTGAGTTGTAGTTTATTGCTAGGTCCTCTTGTAAGATCCAAGAGAAACTTGAATTAACTGAATTAATTCATAGCTGAGAATAAAACTAGAGATCTTACTGTGAAAAAAACCCAACATAAACCAAACCAAACCAACAAAACAAACCAAACAAACGAACACATCTCCCCCTCCAGAAAAAACCCCACAAAAATCCCAAACCAAACCAAAAAACCCGAGATTTAAATTTGTTCCATTTCCTTTAGGAAAAATCACTTAAAAAGTTTAGCCAGTTTTTTGTTATTTACCTAACATATGTGTATAAGTGTTTGCATATATTACCTTATTTTAGTTGGCAGCTCTAGTTTTGTAATATTTACTTTAACATATACAGAGCTTTGCTAAATCTAAAGTTTTGGGTTTTTTTGGTAATATAATCTGCAAATTGTATGAAAATGAAATTGGTTGGAGGATTGTTCTTGAAGATAACTGCTTCAAATTGCAAGCCAAGGTAGTAATTTAAAATCACGATTGTATATTTCTTTATAGAAGGAATTGATATATTCTCAATCAATAAAGCAAAGATTAAAGACTTTTGTAGCATAAACCAAAATTCATTTCAGCTTTACAGTTCTATGGCACAATTCTCTCTACATTTTTTAAATTCTATGTATAAATTTTATATATTATTCTAACTTGTTATTCTTCAGGCAAATTAAATATGAGTCAACAACGTGCCCTAGCAGACAAAAGGGTCAGCTGTGGCTTGAGGAGGTTGTGGCCCTGTGGAGAGAGGAGCTCACACTGGAGCAGGTTCCCTGGGGGGGACTTGTGACCCTGTGTGGGACTCTCTCTGGAACAGCCTGTTCCTGAAGGGCTGCACCTCGTGGAAAGGTCCTACTCTGGAAGATTTTGTGTAGAAATGTTACCTGTGGGAAGGACCCATGCTGAAGATCCTCGAGGACTGCCTCATGTGGGTGGGTCCCAAACTGGAGCAGAAGAAGGGTGCGAGGAGGAAGGAGCAGCACAGACAATGTGTGATGAAACACAGAATGTTCTGGTTTGGAAGGGACCCCCAATGTTCATTGAGTCCAACTCCCAGCCTTGCACAGCCCCATTCCTGAGAGTCACAACATGTGCAGCTCCCATTCCCTGTGCCCTGGTGAGTCAGAGAGAGGAGGTAGAAATCCTGGGAGTGAAATTGAGCCCAGGAATAAGGGAGGGGTGAGGGTGGGGGCAGATTTTTTTAAGATTTCTTTTATTTCTCGTCACCATACTCTGATTTGCAATAAATTCACATGGTTTTCCTGTTGTTATCTTAACCCATGAGACTTTGACTGTATTTTCTCTCCCCTGGCCAAGTGAGGAGGGGGAGTGATGGAGCAGCTTATTGGGCACCTGAAACCCCTCCAGGATTAAGCTACTACAAATAGCTTTCAGACATTTTTATTTTTCTGTTTCTATTTCTAATCCTATTTAACCATATGTATGATTACTTTTAATTCAGGGCACCTGCTGCCTCTTTAGAAGTAAATAAAGGACACAAGTATGCAACAGTTCTGAAAACCTTGTTAGTTTTTCTTACACACTGAAATTGGCTGTTGTAGCTAACTTTAGGACAGCTTCATGGGGTAAGACTGCTTTCTAAAGAGCAATTGCTGAATCTAGTCTGTGAAGTCCCAGCTGTGAGTTACATGGACAGCTCCTTAAATGAGGAACACTCAAGACACATTACTTCCCAAGAAAATTATATTAAGAGCCAAATAAGGTTGTTGGTTTTGGCAATGTATAAAAACACAAAGTTAAATGGCATTTGGAAGAATTTCATAGCAAAATAGAATCCATTTTAAATTTAGCCAGACATTTCAAATTCTGAATACAACTAAACAGCTTGAATAAATAATAAGAAGAAATAGGAATATGGTTATTACTTAATCCTTTATTTTTGTTATTACATTTGCTTGCTACTTCTAATTTTTTTTTTTTCAAAAGCTGATACTGAACTTACTTTCCCAACCTATTTACAATAACTGGATACATAATGCCCCCAACAGTATTTTTTTCCTTCTTGCATAGGTTTTCTGTACAGTGTATTTAAAAAAAAAAAAAA
>VXBR01011784.1:272657-284234 GCA_013400215.1 Cisticola juncidis
AAAAAAAAAAACCACCAGAAAAAACCCATCAGATTCAGGAAATATATTACACAGTTATTACAGAAAGCCTCAAAAATACTTCAAATTTATATATGGTCAGACTCTGAAAACTGGACAGAATAGGACTGTGCAGCATGGTCTCCCTCCTGGTAGGTTATGTGGTGTCTCATCCAGAGGATACAATTTAGGCTAGTGGTAAATTGACAAGTTATTCAAACAGAATATATCTAAACAAAGCTCTTCCTGAATATGGCTCCCCATAATAAAAATAGTACAGAAAAATATTTTCAATTGATTGCTCAGTAATTAACGTATCTTTAAATAAACAACTGTAATAATCTGCTTATTTTCAGTAATGTATTTCATATAGTCAATGACCTTCATTAATTTCCCAGGTCATTATTTAATTTTTATTTCAACTAACTCCCATGTATGTCTATACATTTGACTTTTACCAAGAACAGAATAGAAAGTGTTGCCTCTGGGTTTTATGGACCAGATTTTTTTATGAGTAGCAATAACAATTTGTTATTAAATTGTATTACCTGATCAGTTTTGTCCATCTCAAGAGCTAAGGAAATACACACAAATCTAATACTGAAGCAAAGCAAATAACAGTTACCTTTAATATGTGCAAACTGTTGCACAGATTCCATATGTACCAATTACATTTTTGCTGTTCCCATCTCTGCAATTCCCAATGCTGTCTTCTAATGGTTTAATATCAAAACACCTTTATGACAAAATGTATAGCCAAAATACCATTGACCTTTAGCTGTAATATAAATTTCTAGAGGATAGTTGAAAACATGATTTTGTAGCTAAGACAAAATCATCTTAAGGGACCAAAGAGAATGAAAGAGCTGAACTTATGCTACTAAAGAAATCTGTGTAGTTGTGCTGACTTCCACAGCCGGTTCCTGGACCAATGCACATTTTCTCATCCCAGCACAGCATATATATTCTCTCAGGACTGAAATTCACCTTTATGACACTCTTTATCTTGTCCTTAGATCAATGACAGTGACATATATATATGTATAGGGGCTAGTCTTGGACAGCCCAGAAAATTAAGAAGTCTAAGCTTATGCCCTCCTTCTCTCTTTGCAGACACTGACATATTATTTATTTATCCTTTAACACTGCACCAGGTATGGATGGCTACACAGTTTAATTCCACTGATGGCCTAAATTAACATACATTTCTGTGCTGTGAGGGACTGATATTTGTCCTCCTTAATTCATCAGCAGCTTTTTATTATTCTTCTTTTACAATTATCTAATTACCTTATTACCTAAACCATCCTTCAGACAAAGTTCAAGCACTGACAGTGGAAATGAATGAATGGAACATGTGCTGCCAAGAAGATGATACTGTGCTCTCCAACAAAATAACTAACAAGCCTGCAGGCAGCCAAACTTGTTTACCCAATCCTCTTGGTTCCTGGGGAGTTACAGCTGTGTTAGTATCATGAAAAGAAATAAGAAATAAAAATATATTATTTAAATATTGAGCAATCAAAAGACTACCCAAACTACCTAGTCAGCAACAGAAGAAAAGGGAAGCAGACTGAAGTTATTTTGCCAATACATATACTTCTGGTATTGCTGATCACAAAAAACAATTCAGAAACTATTGCCACATTACATATATACTGCTAGCTGTTTCAACAGGGTTAGCTCAAAAAAAGTTTAGATCTGCACTTTAACAACAGTGTGGATTCTCATTTGCTTTAAGGCACTAAGCATTTTCTTTCAAGCTGGATACGAACGTGATGGTGGATCCAGTGGCCTCAGTTAGGAGTGAGCTGCATTGCACATCATGCACAGGAGAGTTTCAGCCCTGGAAGATTCAGGAATCTAACCTCTCACTCTTGCAGATGCCTCTGCAGATCCATGGGTGAAGGACTGATGCACAGCATTGCTATCAAAAGGGAAAAGTCAGGAAAGGACGACTGAAACGTGGTAACTGTGGTTACTTACACTGGCTAAATAATGTGTACATTACTGGTTCCAGATTCATTTAAAAGATTTAAGAGAGTTTGGTCTTACACTTTTTAATTTTTATTGAGTAGTGACTCTGGCTTTGCCTCTATAAGTTGTTTTATTTTATTTACTTTGCTTCTTTTTCTAAATCCTTGCTTCTGCTTCCCCCCCCACCCCCCAATTTACATAAATATGCATAAAATTCAACTATTGTGTAAGATGATGGACATAGTGAATACAGTGATGGCCTACAGTGCCATCACTGTATTCTTTTTTATTCTTACATCACATGACTTTTCCTACGTGAGTCAAGTTTCTCATTCAAAACTTGGTAGTGTACAGGGCCAGTTATGGAGATACAGGCTTCTATTATGTTTAGTAAAAGGACATTTCTCTTTAGAATAAAGAGAACAATTAAATTCTAATTCATCTTTTTGGTTGACCATATATGTCATAAAATGCTATTTAAAAATAGTGCAATTGTGATGATTATTGAGTAGGAAATAACCTGCAGAGAGAAATTGTAGGCACATTATTGTATTTCAGACAGCACCTAATTCTTTTGAGCTACTGCTCTTTCCCTCCCTTCCAAGACTATAAATTAATTTTATAACTTGTAGGTCTATGGTGAAAAGGATTGAAAACACAATCTTTAACACAGATTGAAATCAAGAATTAGAATTAAAACCTCCTTTACAAGAAGAGACTCTTGCAACTCCATAATTCAGTTCGCATGGTAGGAAACTAAAATTATTTCAAACACTGAGGGACATAAATATGTGTATTTCCTAGATTCAAAATACAAATCACAGCTGGCTATGAGTGAATGAAGTGAATGTGGTCATTTTGTGTTGCTACCTACAGAAGAAATGACTGAGAGTATTCTCTTTTTCTAGCTGTCAATGTAAATACTCTCGAGCATTAACAAAAGCATGCTTTTACACTCTTGGTATCTGCCACCTTTATAGACTTGCTTGAAAGAATATGCTATCTGAAAGGTGCCACATGTGGCATTGACAGGCAGCAATTCAGAGTATGGCAGACAGCCAGTAAATCATTCAGCAGAGCTTTCTGTCCTTCCAGACATATCCTACAGAATCCACAAGTTCCGCCTTTGCACTATACTTCAGTGTCAGGGGTTATACTCTTTTTAAACTTTTATACGTGAAAGTGACAAAAAGTTGTACATCCTCCTGCTAATTGATTTTTTCTCTCCTTTCAGAGCTTAAGTGCACAAATCCCAGCTTGTGCTAACAAGTCTCTAACAGTCTTTCTATTAGTAGTCTGAGTGAAAAGAAGATTTTTTTTCCTTCTCCAGGGGTGGAAAAGAAAAAATATATTAAGAGGTTTTGGGGTCATTTATACTATTAACGATTTGTTAAAAATCTGTGAATAATATTCATATCTGAAATTAAAGTTTCAGTTTTTGCCTGATTATAAACTGATATGAAAAAATATGTAACCTTTGTCTGTTTCTTTTACGTTCATTTTTTTTTCAGCTGTTCAAATGTTTCCAGCAAAGAACCAACTCTTCTAAGAAAAACTGTTATGAAGACTGTGTTAAATACCCTAATAAAGCCTCTGTATGTGCTAAAATTGTATTAAATCACAACTAGTCCTACTTGTTCTTCCAAAGCCTCAGCCTAGCCTAGAAATTTCTTCCATCAATGGATTTACATGAACATCCAAGAAAGAGTAAGGAAAGGACAAGCACATGTGATACCTAATATATGAAAGTGCATATAATTATCACATAAATTGGTCTCATTAACAACTGTTGTCACAAGTTAACACTGATCATGACTTGATATGCTGTGGTAAAATCTGTTTTCAAAAAAAGCATGTATCCTCTTGCCCTCTGAAATACAATTATCTGTGGGATGGCCCAGACTTGCTAGATACAGCCCCCAGTTTTAGAGGATTTGAATCTTTGTCACATAACTTTATATTTAGATCTCAGGAATGTAAATCTAATATTACAAAAATGTTAACACATCTAAACCAGAAATAGTTAATTTAAATGTGGTGTATAAGGTGTAGACAAAATTGGGCTGTGGCTGTGTAAGAGACTGGGAAGACTGTCTTGAGACATTCTGGGGTGAGAGTCTGAGTGAAGGGAGGAGCAGGTCAGGCAATACCCTGCTCCACACCTCCCACCACTAAAGCCAGTACTCAACCATGCAGTGGCTGCCAACCCCTGCCAACCCCTGACACATCTATACCTGCCTCTGGAGCCCCTAACCCAGCTCCTGAGTAGCTAAATGACTGGAATTCCTACCTGGGGGAAGTACCCTGGAAGGCCAAGGGGTATTGAAGGCCAAACATGCAGTGAGCCCTTGTCTTGACCCTAACTCCTCCTGGAATTTCTATCATCTTGAACACTTCTACAGCAGGAGTGGTAGCTATATTTGCTCCTTTTTATATATTTTCTGTCTGTCTTTTTCTAATTCCTTCTTCTTGGAATTCTTGTGTAAATTAAAATCAGACTAGCTTAGATTTTGTGAAGTTGAAAGGGCCAAGTTAAAGATTTGGGAAGTGTTTTATATTGACTGAATGCTTCTTAATACTTTTTGCCAAAGTTCTTTGGTTTTCTAAAGCTGCCAGTAAAGTCATTTTTGTTGTTTTGACCTCTTGAGAATATCTTGTCAGTTTTTCTCCTGTGTGTCCAACTCAGAGAACACAAACAACTTTTAAGTCTCGTTGAATGAGTTTTTGGGGGCCTTACAGGCTCTTATAGATCTTCTGTGTATTCTGTAACTGCTTAAGTAATTTTGATCTGGCCATAAAACATGGGGTATCATGATATCTGTTCTTCCTTACTTTTATATAAAATAGTAATTTATAAGCAGCTTTTATTTTGCATAGTTGTTTCCAGTGGATGTTCTGAACTCAAAAAGAATCTGCTTGTTTTCTCTTGTCTCAGGTATAGATACATTTAGTAAATATTTCTCTTAGCACAAACTCAAAATTGTCACAGTGGTTTACTAATCCTCTTGCTTTCTTTGCTACCTCAGGCACACAAAGCACATTTTCTGCCTGGTCAGAGCCAAGTGTATGTGGAGATCCTAAGGCATCTTACTCAAGGATCGAGCACAGGACCATCCAGCAGACACAGCAAATGCACACACCCTATGAATCCTGCCCCCTAAACTAGATTTTAACCTGGTGGGATTTGTTTTGTCTTCACTGTAAGAAAGGCATCAGCCATAGGGTGATGGGAAGTGTTGTGGGTGTGCTCCTACCTGACAGCCACAGCCTGGGCTGTGTTAGGGGATACTCTTGATGCTGTGGGAAGACTAACCTGGAACAGAGGCTGGGCAGAGCTAAAGTAGATATTTATTGAAAGGCCTTTAAGGATACACCTTGTGCTTTAAGGCAGCACAAGAGCCTGGGCAGGGCTACATCTAAAATCAACTTAAAATGGTCACAAAATGGATTACTGATAACAAGGTCTTACTCTTTTATAAGTTTTATAAGTTTTGCATATTGCAGTTTAATTGTCCAATGACAGCTTCCAGTAGTGAAGTCCTATCCTTCTATTTTCTCTCTTCAGTTGTTTATGCTTTTGGGCGTGGGACTTGTATTTGTTGTTCTCGGTCCTCAGCAGGAAAGGATTTGTTTTGTCTCCCTACTCTGTGAAGAGAGCTTATCAGCACTTAATATAGGGATCAGAACTACACCCCTAGGCAACACAGAAAAACACGAATGCTTAAACTTAAAGCATCAGAATCATGGCTCAGAGCCCCAGACAGTGAGGGGTGCTGGGACCCTGACAGCTGAGATCCCTTTTTGTTTTAATAAAATTGTTTTAGTTAAAGGCCACAGTTGATAATCCACTTGTTTTCAGAGATGGCTATGGAATTTTAACAGCTCCTGAATGCATGTACATGAAGTGGACCACTACCATGAATTTTTATGTATAAACACTATAGATGAAGGACTGAAAGTCCTTGTAAAACTAAAGAAATTAATTGTCTTAATAACCTTGAAAATTTCAGTGTAGATCAAACTAAGCCAAATTTTAAAACATCTTCCATTTCTTTCTAAGGGGATAAAGTCTCATGTGTTGGGTTGATTTTACTTTGTGGAAGCACTAAAATATTTTCAGGGAAAATGAAAATCAAACAGCATGACAACTTTCACTACTTGTAGCAGGCCTTCAAAGAAAAAAAAAAAAAAANAAAAAAAAAAGAGATAAGAGAACTAAAACCTCAGAAAAATGGCCCCAATCAGACCCACTATCACCTAAGTTACATTCAAGTACTACCACTTGAAATAGTACGGACTCTTCAGCAGTCCCATTCTCTTCCTGGTTTAATCACTGGTGTGTTGCAGTATGGCAGCAGATTTGAACAGCTTTTACCTGTAACTGTGACCTGGGAAATCTGGACATTTTCATTAGTAATTAATTGCCAAGCGTGTTGCCTGGAAGGAGCTAAAAAATCCTCGTGAGCCTTTTCCAGAGATGAAATTGTCTCCAGCAATTTCTTCTTCTGAGACTTCAGACATAAAGTGTTAAACCAAACATTCACAACAAAATAAATATCTCTCTGTCTGGCACAAATAATGGAAGTAGTCCCAAGGTGATATGCAAGAACCCTCAGTAACAGTAAAGAGAGTTACAGCTTCCTTTTTTCAGTTTTATCTTCAACTGGGATTTAATTCTGTTTTGTCATTTTCAGCACTCCTCAGTGTTGTAAATATAAGCCTAATGGATTTAGATAAAATGTGGGCTGAATGAAGGAAAGATTTTTAATGGTGTATTTTTAGAAGAATAAGCTGTAGAGAAGGGAGAATTCTGCTAGGGGCGGGGAATGACTTCTCCAGGGTTTCCCAGCAAGCCACTGGCAAGGACAAGAAGTAGAATCTTGGTCTCCTGGGGCTGTGCCTGCTGTTTTGTCCAGCAGCCTCTACAGCTGATTTTTTATAAATAAGTCACAAAAAGCAGTCACAAAATTGCCTTCATCATAAACCAAGAAGCAAGATGTATTCAAATGCTTCCAGCAATTGTCGAGCTGTTGATTCAGTCATCCCTCAAAACATGAAGCATGAAGAGCAGCAGCTCTTTTCATTCCTGAAGTGCATATCTGCACTGCACAGGCATTAGGCAGAGAAGGAGCTGCCTAATTAGGAGGGCCTTTCCTGGCTTTAATACAGCTTAAGAGAACAGCTGCTTTAAGTTGCATTATTGGCCTATGGATGCCACTAAAGATGATTTCTCTCCTTCAAAATGGGTCTGTTCTGTGGCCTTTAGCAAATCAATAAATCCACTTAAATTGAATGGAAATACTCTGATTTGGTGTCTTGTGTAGGGTGTGCCAGCAAGTGATCGTCTGCCCACTGTTAGCTCCGAAGCCGAAAGGAGTAGTCACCATTTAAAATGACATATTGCACTATTTGTAGCATTTTCTAAAAGGCTGCTTAGCCAGGTGCAACTTTGATCCCACGGGGGAAGGAGCCACAGCTGCAAATGGATGGAAATACGGAATTTTGTAGTGGTAGTGAGAGAGGATCGCCAGATGGGAAATTTAGCAGGAAATTTCAGTGCCATTATGAATCTCACCCTCTGCGTTTCCAAGTGAAAACAAATGCTTGAATGCTTAAAATGATGACATATTAAATCATTATTTTGAATTGCAGTTAGCTGGCTCAGATATACCTGAGGTTCTGGAATTACAGATGGCAAATTTAACCAAGCATTGTGATGTATTTAAAAATTTAACCAAGCTTTTGCTGCAGATATTAGGGAAGCAGGAAAAAGTGCACACAATATCTGACAATGGCTTCTAACAGTATTGAGAAACCCATACAAAGGCAAAGAGGGAATTAATACTCAGAAGTTTGTCTACTCTGTTCAGAATAACACAATCTACTGCTTCTGCTGTTTAATAAAAAAATGTATCTAGTGAATACTGAGGGTCTTGTCCTTATAGCAAAAGGGTTGCACACGAAGATAGAGATGTGGTATTAAATTAGTTAGATAACTAAGATTTTTTGGGATCACTTTTGTGTCTGTGAGACATAATGTCCTGTGAGCAAGTTGGGAAAGGGAAGGTAGGGGTGGACAAATCTCTTGGATATTAACTGTATTTACAGTGGGAATAATTTGGGTTTTGAGGTATGATGAAGATTTTTTCACAAAATGACAGCTTTCTAAAACTTATTGATGAGAGTAGGTAAATTTGATCATCTCAAAAAATTATGTCTAATATGTATTGATAGATGATAAAATCTCTCATGCTTCATTACCAAACATTTGAGATTAAAGGAAATGTAATAGGACAAAAAAAACCAAAACTTTAGCTGTTTCCATGTACTTCTTAATCTATTCTCAAATATCTGGAGCTTCATTTTATTCTAAGAGCAAATAATCCAGCAATTTTTTGGATATCAAATATTCTTGAGGGCTTTATTAATATCAAATTACATTAGAAGTCTTGCCAAGTTTTATAGTCAACTTTGCAAATAAATTACTCAGGAGTTAATGTATCAGTTAAAAGATATTCACAGTCTAGATTATCTAGACTGTTTTACTTAACAGCTTCTATTCATTTTTGTAACATGCCCCATCTCAGATTTTTAGCTGTCTTTAGGTAAGACATTCTCCAACCTCTTTTTCACATGGCTCATTGCATTGCTTATATATTCTGTTATTTCACTCAAAGGGAAGTTCCTGGCATGTGTCTTCCCTTTGAGAAGTGATAAACAAAGTTATGCAGGTTCATTTAAGAAAAAAAAGCAAGTTGCTCTTATAAAAATTCTCCCTTCACCAAAATAATTTTATTTGCATTTTATTATCTGTATCAAAATATGGAAGAGTAAAAAGAAACAGGCAAAAAGGAAAAGACAGTCCATTTCTCTAATTCATGTGCATGAGGAGTAAAAGACATGTTGTACTTTTGATTGAGACATATCAGTAGCACATCAAGCAAATTTGTGTACTTGAATTATTTTATTTTGTCAGAAGACAAGACAGGTAATGACATGATACAGTACTTTGGACATCATCTAGTTGTGGGAACTAAGGAACACAGAAGATAAGATAGAAAAGAGCTGGGTCAAATGTGAGAAACTGCAGGGATTCTCTTCAGTCATTCAGGAGCTCAGATGTTTTGGATCCAAACATTTACAAATAGAGGAATCAGACAAGTCATCCTGCATATCCAAGCACAGTCAAGGCAGCTGCCAGAAAAACAAATAGGCAAAGCAGAAAAGGAGTGGTCTTTAATTGTTTTAACAGCATTCTGAGAAATTACAATAGCACCTGTCTAACTTTCCTGGCTTTAGAACTTTTATTGCTGCACAACAAAGACCATATTCAGGTACCATAAAACTGGGTACAATATTTGACGGATGTGCTCTAACCCTAATGGTAATTGTTTGTTCAGTATCTGTGTCCTAGTCAAAGACTGCAGAAGGTTATTCTGTCCTCTAAAATTGCTTAATTTGCCTATTACAAGGTACCTAAAAGAATAGTCTGCAGTTACTAGCACAGATAAATAGGGATCAGCACTTCAGCTTCCAAATTTTAGAGTCATTCCCTTTTATTACCACTATTTATCTTATTTATTATCTGATCAATTTTATTTAAGACAAAGACTCTGAATGAGACAGTACCACTCCAGAATGGCCTTTTCTCAGAAAACACACTTCTAAAAAAGTTCATCATCATTCAGATGAACTGAATCACAATTTGGATTTCTTCACTGTATGACTTAGATGAAAAATAATTATTAATAGCAACTGTAGATTGTTAGGAAATTGTTCCATTCTGGACACAATCATTTCAAGTGCATGGTAAAACAGCAAAATGTTGATAAAACATAAATCTTTTTCTCTCCATTTTGTTCCATCCTTGTGTTAATTATATTTTTTTTCTTTTCACAGAATTCTGAAATTTTAGAGGACTGTTGTGACTATTTCATCCAGTAGGCCATGGAATTTCCTTAACCAATTTCTGTACCAGGCCTGTAATTCCTACCTGAGTAAGACTAGGTGCCATTCAGCAGACCCTTAACACCGGTTCAAACATTTCAAATGGTGGAATATCACTCACAGTCATGGTAAATTACTCCAACTGCTATTTTCCCTGTTAACGTTTCAAATCTTTTATCTGAAATTTATAGGTTCTCATAGATGATGGGAAAGCAAATCTTAAACACTTATTGGATAAAATAGATTGTTTTTGTGTGAGGTCAATTTTCTAGGTAGTCAATTGCTTCCTCTTGGGACTTTTTGCTCCAGTACTCTAGAAAACTGACACATTTTAAATAGCATTATTGTTATTGTAAATAAATCCCCAGAGATGGCTGGATTTCTTTTCAAAATCTGATCATAACTGTCTCAAATAATCACTTATTTTGCTTCTGTATACTCAGTTCTACTAAAAAGAATAAATATTACTATATTTATTTGGGAGCTGCCACACTAATATTTCAAGATATTTCAAGAGTAACGAAGAATCTCATACTTTTCTTTTGTAGTGCTGAAAATTCCACTAGGAGTTTCTTTATTTTAGGATGCTTTGAGCAGTATTAAAGACAATATTTTTTTGATAAACAGGGCCTACTTAGCAACATCAAAAGATATAGATATTTATCTACAACAAAGAAGTTTAACTCTACAAAATTCAGTCAAATTGCACTGATTTACACCAGCTAATGGTATGACCAAGAGTTTTTGATCTCAGGGACAAAGAAAATATGCTCAAACTCACTTTTTCCACAGTTATTGGATTATCCTCCATTTAATGAAGCTCAGATTTTTAATATTTTAAATAGAATTTATTTTGAAATAAGAGCCTGTTTTTTTATAGATCTCAAAACAATTAATTACTTTTTTTATTTGCAATTTTGAGATGAAAATCACTATCTAAATCACAGATAATTAAATGCATAAAATTTGATAATACAGCTAAGGAATCCATCTTAAAAAGGCAACAAATAAATATGACCAAAAGCAACCCTGAATAATCTTAACAAATTAAATCGGGAGAAAAATTGTATGCAGCATTTATTAAAAAGAAAAAAAAATGTGCACTTGTACACATATTATTAGGAGATTTTGAATTATGAAAAACAGCTGTGTTCCAAAATTACAAAGAACCAATTCTTGTCTAGCTGATAACTAAGATCCTTCTTAGCTGAAGAAGATCCTTCCCTTTTTATGTGATTCTAAGAGCTTTTCTTAGTGCAAATAAACTCTTAACAAATATTTTAATGTTTTATATATGATATGAATGTGTACATATAGCACACATACGGATATTTGATGTACATATATATATACATAATCTTTCTAATGGAAGAGAAAATGTTGAACTCTACTCCTTGATGTGAGGTAAATTCTTGAATAAGAAGCTTATTCCACAAAGGAGAAAAATCTCATTATTTTCAAATTGTAATCTCTTCAGTTTCATTCTGAAGGTTTCTGCCTTGAAATTCAATAAGTCATGAAAATCTTACTGTTTCTCCATGAGTGTTACGAAACAATTTCCCTTTTACTCTTCCACCAAGTATTCCTGATGGCAATTTTTGCTCCCCTTCTTTTTTTTTTTTTTTTTTTTTTTTTTTTTTTTTTTTTTTTTTTTTT
>VXBR01011784.1:284261-327981 GCA_013400215.1 Cisticola juncidis
TTTCTTTTGAAGTTTGGACTGTATAAAGTGCTAGCTCATGCATTTTCTGCATGCCTGGAAAAGAAAAGCAAACTTCATCTGGGTCAATATAAATTTTATGAACAGTGGAGAATGACCTGGAAGATAAGAGCGACTGTTAACATGCGTTACCTCCAATAATTTACTGCCACCACCTCATCTTTTAGCTCTGTGGAGCAATGGTGTCTCCTAGTGGGTAAGTACCTGCAAATGGCAGGCAACAACTCTCAGAAAATATTCAACTCCATTTCAGCTGGTATTTGCAAAGGTATTATCCTAATAAAGCTAAGATTTGTGTAAATTGTTTCTGTTGGAAATGGTTTTATTGAAAACTCGTTCGAATACTTCATATACCTGGATTTACATACTTTGGAAATAAATAGCTTCTTTCACAAAAAAGTCATTAATAACAGCAAATTTTGTGCCTGTGGTCTTACTTTTCTTTAATTATGATTTAAATTATCCTTCCTTCCCTGGCCATTGATATATTGAATGGATTAATTCAAAACAAAAAACAAACAAACAAACAAAAACACCCACAAAACAAACAAACAAACAAAAAAAAAGAAAAAAGAGAAGAAATTTAGCTGTGCTGAGTCTTTAAACATTTTTATGTGCCTTGCTTGCAGTTAATGGGAAATCTCAGCTGCTTGTGCAAAACAGTGCTTTATAAATCATTCTAATTCCTTCCATTGTATTTTCTCTTCCACACACAAAAGACAAGAGAGTAAATGTCTCCCTATATCTCCCTATCTTCAAATTCAATTTGAGACATTTTACTTAATGAAATGTATATTTGCATAAACATTTCTCACTGAAGATGGCATCTAAATTTGCACTGTGGAACCTGACAGCAGAGCTTATAATCCTCAATTCTACCCATTGATCTGGAGCTCCTGTGCACTAAATAATTCCCTATTCATATTTAGCTTAAATTTTAAACAAAATAAGGTCCTAAGCATTGTATACAAAGACACATTTTGTATGAGTATAATGAGGACTGGATGTTGTTACTTGTCAAGATAACTGACAAGCAGAGTTGAATGAATGTAGACATTTCTTTCGTAGTAAGGTTACAGAGTGAAATGAGGTTTCATTTAGGAACAAATTATTTTGTTATGTTAGAAGAACATAATAAAATATTCAAATGCATGTATAAAAGTTGAGTAAAATATTCAGCTGTTGAGATTCTGGTCTCTGTGAAAAATCTCATACCAAACAAGTAGAAAAAAGAGGTGCTCCTTCAAAAATACTGATAAACACATCAATTGCCATCGACATTGATTGACATCAATAGTCAGGAAAGAAGTATTTAGAAGTCTGAACTAATTTTCCAGGAGTCTCAAAACTAATGTTCCCTTCTTTCCTTCTTTCCCTTCTCTTTTGCCTTTTTTTTTTTTTTTTTTTTTTTTTTTTTTTTTTTTTTTTTTGTGTGTGTGTGTGTGTGTGTGATTAAATATGTCTATAAAGTTGTGAGACTCAGTTCTCCCACTGCAAGCAGATAGAGACATGCTTACACAGAAGCCTTAAAGGGGACAGAGAATGACATGAAACCAGTATTACTCAGCTTAAATCAGGTTTGTTGAGTTGACATTCTAGAAAGTATTGACAAGGAACAGGGCTAAAATACATTTCAAATGTTCTGAATATAATGAAAGGTGGCGGTTGCATTTGTTCTAGGAAATGTAATTCACTTGAAGACTATTACTCTCAACAGGAAAAATTACATATTTTTAATTAAACTTAAATGGAACTGATACATGGATATTTAAAGCCATCTGAGTGTTTTAAATTTTTATGTTTTTCCTTACTAAAGCTGCTGTTCCTACTACATCCCCATTCCCTCTGAGTTCCCATATATGGCACTTTGCAGAAATTCATAAAAGGTAAATGAAAATACTGAACTAAACAGGGAGATTTGCATAGGCTACATATTATATGGATGGCATATTATCTTAGTTTTATTTAAATTTCAGACCCCATCGTTTTTCAGTAGTTTGAAATATTTCTGCAAATATTTCCAATATTTGCATCAAAACTCTGGTGCATTTTGCACAGGAGGTCAACACAGAAAATTCAAATGCTCTAAGGCACAAATTTGGAAATGCTCAGGGCATGAGGTTTACTATTAGTTCCATTTCCATCAGGGTTGTGATTATAAAAACACTTTTTTCTTAATCTTAAAGGCCTTGTATGATGCTTTACATCTGTCAATGGTGAGATGCTTTCCAAGGGAGGAGGTATCAATATCTTCAGATTTTAGCTGTAACAAATTCTTCACTAAAATGTAAGTCTTCTAATGTGTTTGGCAACACAGCATCTGTAAATCTGCTTTAATCCTGGGTTGTATGAGGGGTCGTTCTCATAGGTGGAATAAAGATCCTGTAAGGTGAAAGATGCAGAATAATTGTGTCCAAGTTAACCTGTTGATAGAGCAGAGATTACTCAGTGTCTCCAATGCATTTTTCACAAACAGAATGAGTACTGTGGTAAAAGCCATTTATCTGCTTTAACAGATTCAAGTGGAATTGTCGAGTCATTCTTATCTCTGTGTTTCAGCCATTGAAGGACACTCAGCTGTAGCTCATGCTTTTCTTTTTCAGCAGAAGCTTTTACCATGAAGGGGAGACTGGCTTTTCTTAACTCCATCGCTGCCTTTAGAATTATTCAAGACATTCAAAAAACTTTACTAATTTACAGACAACTAAACGAGATTGTCAGAAAAATTGCAAAAGAACACAGCTTTCACTTGCACATAAGACTGGCCAATTTCTAATTTCACTGTTAAGAAAACACTTCATAGTACTGAACAAAAGCTGTCACACATATAGATATTCACTGTCATTCCATTTTTGTAAATTTTAGTTGTAAACAGGCGAAGAGCTTATCACTAAAACTCACAAGGTTTGAGTCTGTATTTTGGGCATTCAAGTTACCAAACAGAACTATTTCTTATAAGTTAAGAGAGCCTTGTTTAAAATGTTACTGACTACTGACTTACTGCAAAAATATCTAAAATCAACAAAACTCAAGTGGATGGATTTACCAGAGGTTTACTTATAAGCACATACATAAAAAACTGGGCTGTTTACTTCAATTTGGGAAAGCTAACAAAGGTTTTTTTATTGATTGCATTCTATCTTTAGCTGCATGCAGGACTGTTAAGCAAAACAAGTGACACTTCCACTTAAATTTATCTGCAATGCAGAAGGTTGAGTGAGAATAAATGCAAATCAAGAAACAATAGATATCTGTAGTTCCTAAAAGAGAAGGGAACAAAGGAGAAAAAGGAAGATTTTTGAAATGATTAATTATCTTAGGAGATACAAATAAACTGTATGAATTTTATCACTATTTCTAGCATTTGGCCAAAAAAAAAAAAAAAATATGAATCAAAGTCTTAGAAACAAATGCACTCACAGAACTAAAGTTATTATAGAATGAATTATAGTAATTGCTTCAGATAGTGAACAGCTGCCATTTTAAGCATTTCATTTTCTCTTCAGTACAAATGAATTTCATCTTTCTAGTCCAGAAAAAAAGACAATGATTAGTCACTTGTAGATGGACTTAGAGAAAACACAGTGACAATTTCTCATTTAATTCTTTCTGCTGTGACATTGTGAACCTGAACTGTGCTATCTATTACAGCTAATGTACAGGCCAGATTTTCACTAAAAAACCCAACACTTTGGTCTCTGTTTCTGAGACACTGATGTAAGTTGCCAGTTGTCTTTGAAAAATATCTCACCATGAGCATTTCACTGAGCAACTGCAGCATGTCCACACCTGACACTAAGCTGTTCTCTTGAAATAAGTAGACTTACTGAATTCACCTAAGATTCTTTTATCATAGGTCTAGAGCTTACAGATGCAAGCTGTCTTGTATCTGGTCAGTCTGGAGAGGGGTACAGCATCTGTGTGGTTCTACCAGATAAGACACCTGATATGAGAAACAAAGGCTATATAAGGTATCCAGGTTTTTCTATTACAGCCCCTGCTCAGGTCAAGGGAAAATGAGAAGAGAAAACTGTTTCAACCCTGGGTTAGGGTGCAAGCCCCTCTGTAGCTTGCAGTTTGCACTACACTGATCCACCACTGATCATTATTAACAGATCTGTGGGGGTTATGGTGGATCTATTCAAGCTGATTTCATCTGAAAGACTGCTACAAAACTTTCTTAAGAAAAGGTGATTTGCAATTTTTCAGTAGGTTTAATTGAATCCAAAATTCAATTTGTTCATGCTATCTGCAACCTTTAAACAATCAATAGCTATACAATTTCAGCAATGACTCTTTAAAATTAGAATTATTGAAAAGGCTTACAAGTAGTGATAAACAGTGAGGTGGTATTGATTGGCCAGTGGAAGACATTGATTTGAACTGTAAACAGGTGTTATGCTAGAACTGCATTACAGCGTGTCTTTTTACAACTCTTATTCTGAGTCACCAGTAAACACATTCACGCCATTTATTTGATTATGGTTTTAATATGCTTTTAATTGCTTGAGGAGATTTGTGGTTGTGGAAAAAGGGAAGTCTGAAAAGCATCATGTGAAATGGATTGAAAGCACAAGTTTCACAGTCTTATTTAATAGATTGTGAATGTTTATGATTTACTGAACACATATGCTTACTATATAAATGTATTTATACTGTGCTTGCAAATTAGTTTTCTCAGTAATAAAAGATGAACAAACAGCACATCTGCACAGGTTAGAGAAAATTCAGTGAAATTTAAGTTCTGTGAAAAGAAGATCAAAAGGTCCTGGCAGACTTAGAATTTTATCCTTCACATCTGCTACAGGAGCCTTGGTTTTGGCTGTTGTTGTTCATCTCTTCCTTCATCAGCAGGAATCCATGTTGCTAATTCTATACTTGCACTGTGTGCAAGTCTCTTATCTATGTCAGTGGAAATGTCAAGCATGAAATGTGTTTAGTACATGAAACAGATTTGTACCAAGAGGAAAATTATGCCTCAGTTTTGTCTTCAGGCTTAACTCAGATCTGACCTTAGAAAAGCATACACAAATCTGAGCACTTGGAACAAAGTTTAAGTCACATCTTTTAAGGAGCTGATCGCCACCTCATACTGACTTTATGCCCACCAGTTCTAGTGAATTCGTTGCAATGACACCCACTGGACACATTTCTGAGAGGTAGTTTAAGCTCTCACAGTCTGTCACTATGTGTCACTTTCATAGATATAGGCTCTAAAACAGTTAAAAAGAATCATAGTTCTATTTTTTACTGGCCTAAGTAGGAGCTGAAAACTGCAAAATCCAGAAATGGGATGTAAATATCTAAACGACAGCTGGTGGTTTTGAGAAACGAGGTTACTTATTCAACTTACATAAAATCTAATGGTGAAAAATCTGTTCAAATATAAGCCCAAAGTTTAGGAAAACTGTATTTATAACCCCTGGCAGCTCTATATTTTTCTTTCTTTGCACATCCATTTTTAAAAGATCCTAGGGTTTTTTACTTTTATTCCCATTTTGCTGTTACTGTACACCACTGCAATGCAGCATAACTTCATAATTTATCTGTAATTTTCCATGTGTCCACTATAAGAAGTTCCCTTCTATTACATTTGAAAAACAGACTGATTTGTCTTTTATAAGTTTTCTTCACCTGTGTTTATGAAAAGCATAGTGAAGAATTTGTTGTTTGTTGAAGTTGTTAAGAAACATAACAGATGCCAAATTTTAAAGCTTATACTTACCACAATATGATATGAAAGGGACTGAAGTGTCAAAATAAAATGTTTTTAATTTGATGTGCAGGCATGAAGCATAAGGCTTTAAAGCTTCTTGTGAGCTTCATACAAAACTATTTCCAGTAAGACCTAAAACCACATCAGTGTAAGCTTTGTTGATTATCTGCTTCTATTGCCCATTCATACACGTTCCACACAAATATACAAAAGGGTGACGACAGTAGGCAGTCTGAAGATCTTGATTATTACTTTTTTAACAGATATGTTTCTGTACTTCTAATTTGAGACCACCTTTACACAAAAAGAAGGGTGTGCTCCTCCAAAATCCAAGATGTGAGAGCAATGCATGCTGAACAGTAACACTGTCTGCTCTGATGGGTACTGGGAATGGTTGGACAAACTGGTGAATATAAGCTTCCTCTCTTTTATAAACATGAAAAAGAACTCATTCTAGAAACACCAGGAACCACAAAAAGTTGGGGACAGAAACTAAAAAAGTACCAGGTACCTCAAAAAAGAGACGAGATATATCTTGGATGAGTGATTGTGGTTCAGAAGCTGCAAAAAAACCCTCTCTGAGATCAGTTGAAAGGCATGGCTTTGGCTGGCCTGCAGGCAGCTGCTGGGCTATGGCACATGGTACATGCTGGCCCCTTAATATTTACTGTCAAACTGCATCTGAGTCTCAAAATTTGCCTGAATAAAGTAAAAAATAATTATTCATCAGAACACTTACTTTGTAAATACTTTTATTAGTATTAAGAACACTTTAAGTACTTTAGTGCTGTCCAGCTTCAAAACCTCGAGTCATCCATTCAAGGTGTAGAAGCTACACTTGTTGGTCTGGGTAATCAATAACACAGGACTCTTCAGGCAAAACATCTTACAGCTCAAACTGAAATCAAATTTTAATCCTGTACCTATTATGCACAGAGAACTTTTAATTTCAGAGACAAAGTCTACTGTTGCCTTTTTTATGTTTGCTGAAATGCTACCCAACATTAGGGTTTGATATATTTTATGATTGCAGTCTTGTATGTGAACCTGCTGCTTCCATGCTTTTTTTTTTGTTTGTTTGTTTTGCCAGAATCTAGTCTTTACTTAAATCAAAAATGTTGATATTTATTTCATTCAGATACCCACATTCCTAGAGATTTCATCTGCATTAGTATTTTTTTTTCTTTTTAGCAATACAGATGCAAACAGCAAGAGATACACTCTGCTATTGCCAGAACATCCAAATGCCAACTGCATAGGAACAGATGTGGTGCTCTATTCTGCAAATCGTTCAAAATAAATGGCTCTGGAAGGTGTAATGTGACCCTTTATAGCAATGGTATATTAAGTGTGAAATGGAAAGATGTAATCAAGAAAACCATAAAAAATTGATTGCTGCTTATGCAATTCAGATCATAAAGCCAAGGTACTAACTCAGACTGTAGATACTGTCATGTTACTGAATGCAGACAAATTTACCTGCTGTCCAAATGCAAAAAAAAACCCTGTAGCTTAAAGGTAGTCAGGAGGGCAGATTAACAGTTTCTATGTGATTTTGTAACACACTGAGATGTATGGAAAACATAAGTAAATTGAAATTAATAACATTTTATAACATAGGAATGAAAATTTACTTAAATTTGTGGACATTAAATAAATCCTTCAGAGATTTGCAAAGCATGTTATAGAGTGCCAGGTTTTATTAAATTTCCTTCAATGAATTTTCCTTAGGTTCCTTAGGAAAGTACTCACAGTGGAGCAAACCACAATATGAAGGAAGTTCCCTTCTTCATCCCTCTCTCTATAATCGAAATTATACAGTGGAGTGAGACAAACTCCAGAGTAACACTCTATAAATTGTTACACATAGCCTCCATTGCAGGGCATTGATCACATAACTAGGAGTAGCTGTGGGAGTAATTCAACTCTGAAGCTTGGTCTATGATGACTAAAGAGTTCTCACACATCCATGTGAACTGCAGTTGGTGGAAGGGTCACATGGCACAAAATGTCCTTGTCTGAAGTGTGAATTCAAAGTGGTCAAGGTCAAGACTGATTGGATTCTCTTCAGCCCAAGTGAGGTCTAAGCCATATCTTGGTTCAGACTGAAACGCCTGAGGCTTTATGTTAATTGATTGAAACTGTGACTGGATTTGGAAAGAAGAATTAATCTCCCTTCAGCCCTAACAAATGGGTTTATTACTGGGGAGTGTTTTCTATTTTTGTTAAGATCACAGATCTAAACAGGAACAACAAAACTCAAGCTGATCTACCACTCTGAAGAAACACATAAGCACCACTCTGAAGAAATATGTAACAATGCTTAATGTAGTACCTCGTTTGTTGAGAAGCCTTTCTTCTTTCTTCTTCTTTCTTCTTTCTTCTTCTTTCTTCTTCTTTCTTCTTCTTTCTTCTTCTTTCTTCTTCTTTCCATCTTCTTGGATGTTTTTCTTAGCCACTTTGGTGTTGTTCCCAGCGCCCTGAGGACACTAACAGGTCATAATAACCCACCCCAGCCTCACGTGGGACCACCACCCTCTCCCTCTACCAGTGAGCCCAGGGAGCAGAGCAGCCCTTGGCCTCCAGCTCTTCCCTGGGCTGAACTGCAGGTGTGCCTGTCTCCAGTCAGGTCTATGGCTCGATTTCTTGGCATGGCCTGGGATCTGTACTGTTAGCAGTCTGATTACAGCCCTGTTTTCTGGTTGGATCTCACAGACTTGGGTAGTTCTGCTTCTTGGCCCCATCTTACATGGTTCCTGGCTGGCCCCTCTAGATTGACCCCAGCCCTGGTTTGTTGCTTGCTGTGCTCTTGATGCCCTCCAGTACTTGTACCTGACTGCCTTACATGATTAGGGACATCACACATTGGTGAGGGATGATGTCTTTGTCTGGTCACCTTTATCTCCTGTCTCCTCCTCCATCTGGGACAGTCCAACTCTTTCTGCCCTCTGGAAACTGTAGGCAACGGAACACAGCAACTCTGTTTTTTTTCAGGAGTGACTGAGGCTTGTGGTGTGCACCAAGAAGGGCTGGAAGAAGTAGGCAGAAGAGCCTTACCAGGCTGAGGAATGGAGTGCTGAGTGCTCAGACTCACCAGTGTGGTGGCACTTCTGTTTTGTGTGCTGACAAGCATGCCTCTTCAAGGAGATAACAAATGGATTTCCCTCAGGAAGGCCCTGTTCAGAGATCACACTTGGCATACTCTTAATTCTCCCAAGTCCCCTTGGGGATCTGTTCCCACAGGGCTCAGGGCAGCAGCAATTATGCAGTGTGGCACCAATTTCTTACCATGTGTCTATTATGACATCAGTCTTTTCACTAGAGCGCCTATATCAGTGTTCAGTGATTTTTCTGTATTTTTGCTACTTCTTTCTAAACTGTAGTTTGGGGGTAGCCATGAAAACTGGCACCCAGCACTTTGTCTCTGACTACCAACCATCTGCATAACCTGCTTGCAGGCAGCCTGCCATGATTTGCCTGGCAAAACAACAGCAGACGAGAGTAATGAAGTCTCCCCTACACATGGGATGGTCTGGCAGGACTGGAGACTGCTGGCAGACCAGAAAGAAAAATTGCTGTTGTGGGCAGACTCATACTGTTCTTTCTGACATTCCCAAGAAATAAATACCTTTGACTTAATTGTAACATAAGTAACAAACACAAAAACTCCTTGCTTTTTTTTTTTTCTTTGCAGTCTTGCCGCCATGCTACCTTAAGTGCTAAAACCCCACATGAGGTAATTTAACCCCAAGTCACTGGAAAAAAATCATTTTCCTCCTAGAATAATTTCAAAATAATTTTTATGCTCAGTTTCATGGATGAGATACTTCAGTGTGATGATTTCCATCTTAATGGCTTAATCAAACTATTTTTAAGGTTTATGTCATTTCTTACTGAGTACATATACTTACTGAGTATAAAATATCTGTGCAATTCATTATTCCTTTTATATTCCTGGAAAAGATAGGTGTCTGGTATGATTGAGGTTTTTTTAGGATGGTTCTTTGCTGGAAAATGAATAGTGGTTTTGAATTCTAGATATAGGATTTAAACTTCAAAGTCAATTTTTGTTCTTTTATTGCTTTGTCCTCCAGTACCAGACCATTTTGTATGTGTATGTGTATGTATATATATATCTGTACAGAAACAACCTTCAAAGATCACAGGAAATTATTTTAGCAATATCTCAGAAGGTGGCCTCAAACAGCAATTTTTATTACTGCAAGTGATGCTATAAAATAGATTTTTGCTTGTGTCTGTTTCTACACTGAATTCAGACCTTTCTCTGTCAGGGACAATGGTATTATTACTTCTTTATCCTCTAAGCTATTCCTCACTAGTTCCCTCACAGGCTACGTAAGACTTCGGGAGAGAATCTTCTAACAAAATTTACTGGTAAATCTGCTTTTTTTTTTTTTTTTTAATGAGATCAAGTTCACTGTATTATAAAGAATGAAATTATTTTTTGTTCTGAAAGACATGTACAACCCCAATAAGCTTAGGATTTATTGTGCAAAATGATTTACCTGTACTAATGGAGATTTTTCACAGAAGTAAAACTAGACATATAGATAAGTCTGTTAAGACCTGGTGGAGGGAAATAAAGAGTAGTGGTGTCTTCATTTGGGAAACTTCAGGTTAAAAATCTTGATTCAGTAAAGTATTTTAGTATTTTGGGCTTATCTTTAAGCAATTTGCTTCATTGTATGTGTTATTGTCAAGAAAAATTTTGTGGCTAAGTCTGGGAATACATTTCCAAACCTATGAAATAAATGGCTTTATCACAGTCTCACAAGAGGCCTGTTGTAGCCTTAGGAAATGGATTACTGCCTCCTTATTATGAATCCAATGCCATGACCTTAAATTAATTTCTTTTATGGCTGTTTGGATTGAAAATCTTGGCCTCTGTACATACATTCTGGCTTCTTAGCTCTCTGCTGATGGCAGGATTACAGATTCCACCAGACAGGTCTATTTTTCTTTTTGTCTGTACTGTCCTTCAGCATTTGTACCAGAGTCAGTTTATTTTCTGTTTCTGACTGAGTGCAAGTGATTGCACTAATCAGATAAAATAGATCTCAAGTAAACATAATGGATATAGGCTCTTTCAAGCCTATTGAGACACAACAGAGGAACTTAAGAGCAATAAGATCATCTTTGTTAATAGTCTGATGTGGAGAAAATTCATGTTAAATTGTATCTGAGGTTGATCTGGGTGTACAAAAATATCTTAATGATGACATTGAACCATCATTGCAGTTTGCTAAATAAAACTGTGGAGGTCTGAGGGTTGTGTTTGAGGATTTTGCAACTTGAAAATGAGAGGTGGGAGATGAATTTTTTTTTTTTAAATTGTCTCTGCTGAGAAAGAAACAGTGTTACTCCTAGTGAGCATAATCTGGGTGAGACATATCATATTTACCTCATGCCATGGGTAGCAGAAATTAGTGAGTTAGTGCAAGTTAACAAAGCACTTCACTGCAAGAAGTTAATTTTTGCCTCCAGAATGATCATATCACTTATTCCAGCAATGTAAAGACCCCACCTGAACAACACATCTTTCAAAAAACAAAAGGGAACTTTTTAATGTTACCTACTCCTTTTTAAACTTCGAAGCAGTTTGGAACTGATTCATTTTGGATATAATGGGGATAACACACCACATTGCTGTTTCAAGTGAGGTTTACTATATAAAAAATAAAACTAGAAATATACTAGAAATTATGAGTACAGCTTCTGTTTCAGACTTAAAATCATTCTTTCAGAATCTTTATATTGCACATTCTTGTAACATGTGTTCACCTTGTCTTTAACAGTGGTTAGTAGATTTTGGTAGTATAACATAATTTTTTAATCTCAAAAGGATTAAAATCAACAGTATTTAAAAATAGTTGAAGTTCTGTAATATCCTTCACAGTTAAAAAGAATAATTATTTTAGTTTCACAGGTGATTTTCACTGTTTTGTGTCTGTAAAGGTACTGATTTCAAATGAAGAAAAAATATCAGTACTCATCAAAGGAAATACATTTTATATTTCATATTTTATCAAACCTTGAAAACACTTCGGTTATTAAGCTCTAATAAAGCACGTCCTTTGCAAATACAATATAATGCAATAATAATGAGTCTTACTTGAAATCATAGAATCCTAACTCAAAATCTCTGATGTTTTTAATCTCAGTCACGTTCCCATTCTCCTCCAGATGCACCCAGCCTCCTCCTCACTCTCCTGAGGCTCAGCAGGAGCTGCCTCTGGCGAACCTGTGAGTTTCTGGGTTTGAGAGTAGCACAGCGTTGTCCCTGCATGAAGGAACCTCCCCAGACATCCCCCAAGGCCCACCAGGGACCCTTCTGTGGTGCTGCTGGTTTGTGCTGCTGCCCTGCCAGGTGTCTCCTGTGGCACTCGTGACCCTGATGCCACTTAGCCCTGTCCTTGGCATGCTGGCTTCCAGCCCCACAGCTACCTGAAAAAGGGCCGTGGAACAGCAATTTATCTTTAGGACAATGCAACTGGATGACAGATTCTTTATTTCTAGTTCAGCATCTGATTGGCTGTGAATTTTCTCTAGCAGGGGCACCTCTGTCTAGAAAACAGTAGAAATCATTTTCCTCCAGTGGCTGTTTTTGTACATTTGGAAGGCAGTTATCACTTCGAGTAGGCCTGATAGATAAAATATAATAAATAAATAACATAAATGAGGCTCGAAACATTATTAAAGGAACATAGAAATTACCTTAAAGGTGTTGGTGCAATAACTTATATTGAAATATATTTTCTAAGGCTAATTGAACTATGATTCAGAATGCAACTTAAGAGAAAATTTTGAAATGGGGAATGAAAGTTATCATTTTAATTAACACAATTAATTCAAATAGAAATAATTTGATAGGGCTTCCAAAACTTTAAAAACTCATGTCTTTCCCCTTAAAATATATTTGAACTTTGTGTTTCGTTGGGTTTTTTTTGGTTTTTTTTTTTTTATTAAAGGCTGTTAATTTTCTTAGTGTTTGTACTCAGTGACTGGCCAAATGAAACACATGTATTATTTACATGTGTGTTTTCTGGCAAGCATAATTAAAACACTTCCTATTTTTCAAGATTTTCAAATTTCACATGTTTAATGGTTAAAGATCTTCCATTCAAAAAGAAATCCCTCATTCTGAAGACATCTACAGTTATTTTTTTTCTGAAACCTTTTAGCATCATGAAATAGTAATATTAAGGTCATACACTTAAAAGAAATTGAGAAATATTGCTTTGTGTTTTTAAATGTATGATTAAAATCCAAACCCTTATTAATTAAGTTTAAAGAATACAGGTTTCTTAAGCATAAACTGAGAACTCCATTAGTAGTATTTTAAGATATATTTGTGTTAGGAGTAATGATTCAAAACAAAATTAAAATATGTTAAAAAAATAAACTTTTTTGATTCAAGTGATGACTCATTTCTTTATACATTTTATAAGTATTTTTTATTCTTAATGACTTTATTAACTATCATTTGAAAATAACAACTTAAGATATGGAACAAAGTTAAAACCTGGTAAAAATGAGAAGCCAGGGAAAATGATAAGGTTTTTTTGTCAGTCAGTATGAACATTGTTATAAGACAGGAGACAATATAACCAATAAGACCATTCCTAATATAAAACTAGTTTATAAAAAACTAACTAGAAAATATTGAATGTAAAGAACATTAAATAGGAAGTGTATGCATAAGTCAAAAATAATCCACAATTTCATTATATAAGCTACATGCATACAAAATGTCATATGTATTTTTAAGATAATTTAAAGAACACTAGAAATATTTTAGATAACAAATTTTTTAAACTTAATTGACAATTACCCTCTGACTTATTAAGTAAAATTCCATTAGATATTCACAGCATTTTGACCACATAAATATAAAATCCCATAAAGACCATGTACGTAAAATAGCTTAACATTTCCTAGAGCCAAGAGGGGATATTTTTGCAGTTTTTGGAGCATTCAGGTAGAAGAAGCATGCTGTTAACTGTATCTTAGTTTGAAGAAGTTCCATTGGGAGGGAAAGCTCAGCTTCATTCAAGAATGTCAAGTTATATAAAGCACACCTTAGTGATAAGCCAGCAAATGTTCTGCATGAGAAGGTTTTTTGCAACTTGTGAAAACAGGGTGTTCAAGAAGTCTTGTATGAAATTATTAGTTGTCTTTATGCATAAGTCAGTAGTTCTATTGATTTGATAAACTCTGAAATATCATTAATTATATGCTAGCCGCAGAATTATGTCAGAAGGGAACTTGAGAGTAAGTATGAATCTATACTGAATTTTAAACCTGCTTGTTCATGCTCTCTTAATTTCCATTGTTGGGCACTTACCAATACACATTTTGAGATGCAAATGCAAAGCAGGGAAATCTAATATGTCATGTACTGCATTTGAAGGAACAGATGCTTAATCTAAGCATCCTCTATGAACATGGTATTTTGAAGCACACAGACAAGGATTATTGAACCTGGATATTAAGTGAACTCAAGTCTGAATGTTGGGTCATTAATGTGAGCCATGCTGCTTTAGTGATTGTATTGACTGGTAGTTCTTATTGAAGTTAATTTTGTTGTCTGATAATGATTGGGTAATTATGTTAGGGTCAATGAATTCACATTAATCAAATGCTGACTGTGGAAATGACCATGGGAAATGTGTAAAGATGACCTGGCTGACTACTACTGGTAATTATTCATATTTCTAGTTATTAAAATTCCTAAAAGGCAAGTCTATAAATTTGCTCTAGTCTAGTAATTTGTCTACTCAGTGCATTGTACATAGGAAGTTAAATCCAATGGTCTTAATACAAAAAAATATTGAAGTGATTTGACCTAGTTCTTGCAGATAGGATTTTATCCTTTGGGAGTGACAGAAAACATTGTTCAGACTGTGACACTGGTACCTTAGGAATTATTTTTTTCTTACAACAAATTTCTAGAAGAAGATTTCTTCAGTTTCCAGTTGAGAAAGGATACGTGGATAGAGGGAAATAAGATAAAAATTAGGTGAAACAGCAACATTTTTATAACAATAAAAGTCTAAATCATGCTATCTTGGGAGCTCACTTTGGGCCTCCTGAAAGCTTTCAGTTTGTCCTCCCAATTAGCCACTATCAATCTTGTCCAACCACCCTCCTCAAGCAGCACCAACTAGAACAGTTTGTCCCAGACAAGATCTAGTCAAGTACTGAATATTTCCAAGGGTGAGAAATGCACTACCTACCGAGAAACCTGTTCCAGTATTTGATCACTCTTGCAGTTAAAAAAAAATAGTGGGTTTTTTTTTTTTTTTTTTGGTTTTTTGGGGGCTTTTGTTTCGTTTTGCTTTGTTTTGTTTTTTGGGTTTTTGGGTTTTTTTGGGTTTTTGTTTGTTTGTTTGTTTTTTGTTTGTTTGTGGGTTGTTTTTTTTTTAATATATGATTTCCTATATTTCCCTTTGTGGCCATTTGTGCTGCTTTTCCTTTGAGAACAGGTAATTTTCTCTACCTTTATTTTCTATTGCAACCACACTATGAAAGAAAGAGGTGACCATGATAAACATGTTGTTTAATGTGTACACAAACCAACATCATAACTTGTCTTTGATATATTTAGTATGAGAATTCCCCCTAGCTGATTTTATATGCATGCATGCTTCCATCCTTTTTTTTCCCCTCATTCTAAATTACCCTGATTTTCTAACCATACTAGTGTGATAGTGTTTGTCCTGACAGTTTCATGTTGGAATGTCAACACATATGAAAGATTACCTTTTTATAAATAAAGTTTTTTAACAGAAATTATATATTTTTAGGATAAACTAAGATTACTTGTCTCTATCTCTATCTCTATCTCTATCTCTATCTCTATCTCTATCTATCTCTATCTCTATCTCTATCTCTATCTCTATCTCTATCTCTATCTCTATCTCTATCTCTATCTCTATCTCTATCTCTATCTCTATCTCTATCTCTATCTCTATCTATCTCTACCTCTACCTCTATCTCTATATATATCTAATCTATATCTATACCTATATCTTCTATATCTATATCTATATCTATATCTATGTTCTATATCTATACCTATGTCCTATATCTATGTATATCTATGTCCTATATCTATCTATTTATGTCTATATCTGTATCATCTATATTCATATGTAAATATATTGCACATAAGCAATATTTTCCCTAGTATGGAGAATTCTCCCTGGACACCATTGCTACCTCACTCCATCAGACCAGTACATATAGCTGATATGGCACCTTGAATTTTTGTGCAGCTCTGGCTTAAGTTTGAACAAACTCTCACGCCCAGGGGCAAAGCTGCATGTGTACAGCTCCTTGGCATGTTCAAAGCCAGGCTTGCAGCTGTCATGGGATGAGAGAAAAGGCAGCACTACACCCCACACCTCCAGGGCAAGGCAGTCAAGAGTAGACACCATGCGGTGACACTGGACGAGTTCTGAAATAAACTCCCAGCAAAAAAGACCCCAACTGCAGGAGGATAATTAGAGTAATTTGCTGACTTGAATTTTGTGGTTGAGGGAAGCTCAGGCCCAACAGTATTTAACATTTTATGAATTCAATTTGCCTAATGAGGTGCAGCAGAGGTGACAGCATCCCTAGTGCAAAGTGTGTATTTAATTTTGACAAGTTATGCATGGCCAGAAACAACAGCAATTTCCTTTTTACAGGAACGATTACTTAGAAATCACACTAGTGGCACAGAAGCATTAATGCAAAAGGATGAGCAGATTAAGCAAAATCTACCTGATCCTATTCCCACCTCTCATCCCTCAGGTACTACAGACAGCCCTGTAGTTTTGCTCCTGTGGTAGACAGCACCCATTTAATTCTTGTCTTAGGGGAATCTGTATTTTTCTCTTTACTGCTGTAACAGATCTGGGCAGGCTGTGTGATGGGCACAAAAGAGGCTCAGGGAGCCCAGAGCCATTAAGCTCAGAGGTCTTTGCTATATTTAGTATTTGAGGAGGCTTTGCTGGGAAGAATCCCGTGCTCTTGAGAAAGTAGGACTGTGGGAAAGAGAAAGCAGGACTGTGGAGTGCCCAAGGAGCAGCTCCCAGACAGCATCAGTAACAGTGTACATGTTAGAGACTATAAATGTACAGGGCACAACTGTGCCCTCAGTGATGAAGTGTCTGGGTAGCCTTTTGAGTATCACACTTACACCATGGGAAATAAAGTCTTACAACTTGCAAAATATTCACAGTGGGTGGTTTAAAAAAGAATCTCAACATTACAACTTTTCCTAAAAGTGGATAATTTGTTTGAATATTAGAAGCTAAAGCACCCACAAGTTTGTTTTCATGTCATGGATGTCTTGTAAAAGTTGTAGAAACTTGAATGTTGCTTAATATGATTCTTTTTGCAAGTAAAATTGTGTTGTTGAAAGATTCAAAGGGGAAAGAAACCACAAAAAGGAACTGTCCTGTCCAGTAAAGATCTGCGTAAATATTGTAACAATATTACCTGACATTACTTCAGGATAAAGTAAAAACTGTGGGTTTATCCCTTCATGTGATTTAGCAAAGATGAAGATGAATGTATTTTTTAAGACAATATTTGAAATCCATTTTAACAATGCATGGACATGTGGTAGTCTGACCACACCTGGCCCAGCACCTCCCCTTAACTGGGAAAACCAGCAGTGTCCTGCTGCAGTGGGATCACTATTGCTCAGTAGTGACACCACTCCGACAGCTCTTCTCACCACAAAGTGAGGAGGGACACCAAGCAAGGAAAGGGCTGCTCAAAACTAGTACCTGTCATAAGGAAATTACATCCTTATTCATTGTTGTAAGAGCTTAGAGCTCTGAGTCCTTCTACAGAGTGACCATCTCATGATGATCTTTCTCTTTGCAAGGGATTATAAAGCTATTGTTAGTGGGTGAAGCTGTTTAAGGATATTTCTTATCTTGAGGATGAAGGTACAATTCTAACCACCTGATCAATATGGCTCTTCTCCTTTATATGTCTGTATCTGTTAATCTAATATAATCTATATATGTAATATATATAATATAATCTATATATGTAACATACATCTATATCTAATTTCTATCTATGAATAAGTGTGTATATTAATTTATGTTGCTACTCTCTATAATACTCCTAATCATATTCTTGTATATAAAGCAACCTTCCAAAATTCTTTGACAATCATACAATCTTTTCTCTGTTGAATCACATAATTTAAAGTTCAAGTCTTTCTGTTTAATGTTACAATGAACTAGATGGAATTTAAATATTGGAAGATATAACTTGCAGCTTAGCAAGCTACGAGGGTTATGGACATTGGAATAAGGTATGTAGCATAAAAAGAACCATTAAGATCCACTGAATTTCTGATGACAAAAAAAGTCAGCAATACAAGTTCAATAATAATGATTATTACAGAAGAAAATAGGAATTTAGGCATAGAACTTACAACAAAAACAGCAATAAGAATGGTTCATTCATGGAACTGAAGTCACCCAAACACCTGCATTAATAAATATGAGGAGATGAAACAATGAATAGATGAAAAAGCTGTTGATAGAATTAACATATCAAATTATTTTGTCTTGTGGAAAAAAAAAAAAAAAGACAAACTGAAACTTTCTCTCTGGCCTTGATAATTTTTTGTTTTCTTGTTTGGCTATCAGAAAACCCATTGCAATAAAATTCCACCAAATTTACTGGTTATTTTCCATAGTTTCACCTAGTTTCGTAATTTTAAGTTCAATTTCATTGTGTATAGTAAATCTAAGCTAAAAGAATCCTTTAAGTCAAACAAAATGTAGTATGAAAAACACTATTTTCATAAAACTGATGAGAACAAAAAAATTCAACCAGAGCTGTGACAAAATAGTTAATGGCCTGCCATACACTGCAAACATTATTTTCAGAATACAAAACCAGAAAATAGAAATTAATTCCACACGCTTCTGGCTTGGGAATTGTAATTCTTCATTTATACTGATGCCTTGGAGAGGGTACCTAGAGCAGAGGCTAGACTGAGTTAGAAAATAAAGTAGGTATTTGTTAAAGGCCTTCAAAGGGTACACCTTGGACAGTGCAGGAACCTCGTAAAGCTACACCCAAGATGGACAGCAGTCACAAGTTTTTCAGACTCATTTGGTCTATTTTCATATCAGGGGTCAATTGTCCAATTACAGCTTCTGGTAATGAAGTCACATTCTCCCAGTTTGCCCCAAACACCGCCGCCCTGCCCCCCCCCCCCAACCCAGCCTTCACATTTTTTTTATATTTTTTTGGGTCTAAGGCTGAGATGACCATTGAGGCTTGGATGTCAGAGGCTTGGATCCCACCTGAGAAAGGACTGTTTTGTGTGACCAAACTGTGAAGAGAACTTATTAACCTTCTATATGAAGTTCAAAGTTATACACTAATGCAGTACACGATTTGAAAAATATAAAATCTAAAACTTTAGGCATCAATACTTGTAGATAGAAGTTTCAATAAAAATAATCTATACATTCAGATACTATGTAGGTCCTTCAATTTTATAGAGTAAAATATCCCAAGAATTCTTATGTAGACAAAAGTACCTTTTTTTTTTCTTTTAATATCCACAAAAACTAATTTGGTATGCACTTAAATTCCCGTTTTAAAACTTTTTTTCCCAGAAATTATGTGTAAATACAACACATGCAACTACCATTTATTTGGGTCACCAGATACTAAAGACATTACTTGAAGAAGCACTTGAGACGCTGTAGCTGGAATAATTTTCTTGAGGAATAATATTCAAATATCATCTCTAAGCATAGGTTGTTGGTAGTCACAAGGCATACCTCATACCTTTAATTTGCCATGCTTAAGCAATGCTTTCAAAACCTTGAAAAGGCTTAGAAGCATGTTATTTTTTTCTAAAAATGGATTCTATTAAAGAATCCCTTTTATGATATTGTCACATTTAACAACAGCAACCTACTGCTTTTCTTTTGCTGCCTAAGTTTAGCTCAATAGGGGTCTTTTCATGATTGCAAAATATGTTTTTATTTCCTTAGGTCCTAAGGAAAATATTAATGATCACATAATCCTCTCTTTCCTTCTGCCTCTCAGTTTATCATACATTGAGTAATGGTTTACTAATAATAATGATTCTATATTTTTCTAAATCAACCTGGCAGAAATTAAGAAATGTCCTTTTGGCTGAGCAACAAATTTACTATGTATAAGATAGTTTCTTTATAGTTCATATATATATCAAATTGTAATCAATTTCTATGTCTTACAGGATTTTCTGATATCTGGATGTTATTGGAAGAACAGTTTCTAGCTTTTTTTTCGTGGAAGTGCGATCCTTGAATTATTCTGGGGAGCTGGTTGGCTACAGTGGATGCACTGCTGCACATGCCCCTGAATCTTCTCTGTGAACACAATATGAATACGTAACTATGTGGCTTGTTTCTGCACACAGCCAGAGGAATTCTGTTGTGCAACAGTAACTCAGATTATGGCACTGTATTCATGTGTTATGATTCTGTCAATGTAATTGTTTCTGAGAGCACAATTTTTGTATATGAACCCTTTAAATGTTAGTTGAGAATACTAATATAGTACACTTTTTCAAAATAAGTCCTTTAATAACTTACAACTTATTAGATCAGGTCAGTAATAAACTGGTCCTGTCACATTAACATCCAGAGAAAATATTTGAGAAATATAGCTGCTTTTTAAAGGGAGTAATAGTGTGGTTTGTTCAGCTACATTTACTGTAGCTGAGAACATAAGCTGGATTTTTGTAGACTTAAAAAGTCATTTTTTGACCATTCTCTAGGTACAGGGAGCCATCAAGTTGAAAAACACATTTTGAAATGCACTATGGCCCAGATACACTGCTTTGCATGTCAGAAAGTTGCATAGGAGGTAGCCCAAATGTCACCAGTGCACTGATGCTTACTTAGCCTCTTGTAAGCAGTTTCCAGGAGACTGCAGTGAGCTGACAGCTCCTGAGGCCAGCGTTAATCTTCCATCACTTCCTGGCATCAGGGACAACTTTACACACTACAGGACACTATTTATAGTTTAGCAGTACTAATAAACTATGCTGAAATTCAAATTATTTATCCTGATATTACGAATAGTCTTCCCCTGCTCTAATCTCTTGAAGTATCTGTAAGGAAGCCTGTGGATCAGCTAGGAGTGTTGATGTACATGGCAAGTGGTTAAAATCAGAAGTCTGCAGGTTCTACTTTACATCACTCTTTTGTGTAGACTTCCTAAGGAGAAGAAACTACACAAACACTTTCAGATACAGTCTTCTGTTTTATGGACCTAAAGAACTTTTTAGCATGGGGTTATAGATAGCTGTAATAAACTGGCAAGCACACAGGAAAATATTAAACATAGTTTTAGTACCCATTTTCAGGTAAATAGCTTAAATAAATATTTTGGGATTAAGTACAGATAAATCAAACATTTCTAGTAAAACTACAAAGGCCAGCAAATGTACACACAGAATACTATATTTGAAGGTATCAGTGATAACTGAAGTGTTAACAAAATATAAGGTCACAATAAATAATCATATGGCGCAATGTGAAAAAAAGCACTATACTAGTTTGAACTTGGCTGAATGAGATATGAAAAAATGAATAAATAAAATAATTTTAAGATATCTACCTGGGAAAAAAATTACTGATTTTGAAGGTCTCACTGAAATAGAATCCTTAGAAAAATATTTTAAACTGTAGCTATGGATACATACAATACTCTAAGATTTATTAAAAGATTTTATAGTTCTGCAAAAAGAAAAAATACATTTAAAAAGGAACACAGCTCTGTAAATCTGGGATACATTAAAGCTACTGAAGTGTGCAAGAGCATAAAGTACTAAATTCAGCAATTTTTATGGCTAGATATACCATTTATAAACACACTGTAGGTACTTTAAGGAAGAATAATTGTCTAAAGGAGAAGAGAGACCATAATATTAGACACTTATACAGACTCTTGTTTGGAAGTTGTTAAAGCTGGAGTAAATCTAAACTGACTTTGTACACATACATACATATGCATATCTCAAAACTTTCTTTTACAAACCTTACATATAATCTGTTGTCTAAACTACACAGAACAAGTTGAGATGGAAGAGTGAGAATGTTTTCCATTACCATCTTTAATTTACCCCTCAGAGTTTATGTATTTCAAAAGTTAAATGGAGTGTTCTCTATTTGCTGTGTAGGCTACCATGTGAAAAATGTAGTATTCTGAAGATCAGTCACTGCTCCACAGTAGATCTCACCAATGTCAGTGTTTATGAGGCTAGGAATTTCTTTTTGCTCTCATACATTTTTTTCTAAAAACCAGTTGAAGTTTGTGTAAATAATATCATGGCGTGGTTAGACATCAATTGGGTTGCAGTTGGTACACTTGTTTCTGTTCAGATTTCTGATGATGCTCTTCAATGTTTTCCCTTTAAGCCACACAAGTCTAGTCTGCAATTTTCTGAGACACTCAAGATATTTGAGTATCATATTTTCTATGACCACATTTGATTTACAGGTTTTTATGTCACTCTAAAATTAAATCAAACACTAGGATTAAATTTACTGTGACCTCCAGCTTAATGTCAGAGGCTGGGGAGTCTGAAGTAATTGTCTTAGCACCGCCTGTCTTTGGAGGTGGTCTTAGTCACCTGCCATGCCTACCTGAATCCTTCTAGCCAGCCTCTCTCTGGTGCACTTACACTGTTTTTGTCTTCAGACCTGAGGAAAGAGTTTAACTTCATTGCAGAGTTGTCATCCAGTGAGACTTCCCAAGCAATAGTCAGGTAGCTACTCTCCCTTGTAGAACCAAGGCAGACTTACCCATGACATATTCCCTTTAGTGTTCTTCTGTGATATTTTCTTGCCTAGGAAGAAAAGGAAACGTGAAAGCCAGGTGGATCAGGATTATAAAATCCCTAGCTTGTCTCTTTTGCCCTCTTACCATGGATCTGAGATGCAAACAAAGTCATGACATACCTGGGCATTACTCTATTCTCTGCTCTGAGTCTGGTCCATTAATATGCTTGAACAGTGTTCACTGTGTTTGAGCCATTTTGTGGTGCTGTAACTGATTCAGAGAAACAGAACAGAGAATGGTCTTATATCCCATGTCACAGTTTATTAGAAAATACAACCTGATAAAGATTCAGAGGCAGGTTCCTTCTTTATTCAGTACTTCATCAATTCAGCAGGCATGACACATATTTTGACAGTTCTATAGCTTACTCTTTCTCTTTTCACAGAGAATTAAATGATAAATGCATTGTGTGAGAACTGTTACGCATAATAAACTCATTAATAATAATTCCCTTCATACATTAGGTGCAAAGACGTTGCTTTACATTGAGTGAAACAATTTATTGACTTAGAGTACCTTGTAGCAGGAGCTTGATGGATTAAAGAAAGATGAGTTGTGAGTGAGCTGTTCTGAGGTATCACTTCAGTTCTGTTTTGGCAACAAAATTTTTCTCCCAGAAGAGAAGAGTCCTCCTTAGATGCCTTGCTGACAATCTCAACCCACAGACCATCCATGTCATTGTTTTCAGTGAATAATGTGAACCGGGGCCATGGCTGAGAATTACACCATGAGCATGAGAGCATTGTCCAAACCCTTCCCGAACTCTGGGGCTGTGACCACTTCCCTGGGGAGCTTATTCCAGTACTCAGCCACCTTTGGGTGGCAAACCATTTTCCAGTATCGAACCCAAACCTCCCCTGACTCAGGCCATTCCCTCAGGTCCTGTCAATGGTCACCACAGAGAAGAGATCAGTGCCTGGCCCTCCTCTTCACCTCACAAGGAAGTTGTAGACTCCAATGTGGCTTCCCCTCAGTCTCCTGTTCTCAAAGCTGAATGAAACAAGTGTTCTCAGCTGCTCCTCATACAGCTTCCCTTCAATGTCCTTCAGCATCATCATAGCCCTCCTTTGGATTCTCTCCAACAGCTTGATATACCTTCTGTATTGTGTCACCTAAAACTTCATACAGACATAGGAGGTGAGGCTGTCCCAGCTCAGAGCAGAGCAGGACAATCCCCTCCCTTGCCTTGATGTGCCTGATGCCCCCAGGACACGCTCAGCCCTCCTGGCTGCCAGGGCACACTGCTAATCACAGACTAATGAAAATTCTTTGTGCAGTTCACAATGAAATCTGAACAGATTCAAAACAAACCACTTCCTAAACATGTTTTTTCCCTTATTTTTTCCCCTGTCATTGAAATACAGGTCTTGTTGGAACACAGATGACATGAAGGCTTGTCCGCTTATATTTACAATTAACAAGAAAATATTGCTTCTTAAATACATTTTTTTCTGGTTTGTAGAAGCCTTTGGTGTAAAGGTATCTTAAGAAAATGTTTAATTTTTAAGGGTAACTTGCTCTTGAATAACTTTGTTCTAAGGATAGTTCATTTAATTATATGATAGAAATACAATGTATTTTAATCCCAGTGCTCCTTTCTGTGCATTAGGAATTACTTTTACATTTTACCAGTTTTGAAACAGAAATGATACTTTTTCTTTTTCAGTATGACAAGAAAATATTCAGTCATTTCTATTCCTTTTGGCACTAAGGCTTCCCTCCTAATGAAAACAAATTTCACTACTCAAGAATTGCAATTTTATGAGCATATATGGTTTAGGTCATCAAATAACAAGCATTTATTTCCTCAAAACTTTGGGAAGTGTATATTACTTGAGGAATATAAAGGGTCAAAATTGCTTTGTGGATAACTTTATTATACCCGTATAATAGTTTTGTCTGTTTGTGGAGTGTTTTTCTTTTTTTTTTCAATGCATTATTGCCTGAGATCATCTTTGCTTCTGCTGTTTAATAGCATATGGTTTGTTAAGAATTCTGTTCAGCTCAGCTTTGACTGTTGTACAGAGAGGAAGGTGAATGGGATGCTTTCTTCCTGGGAACATGAAAAACAGACAGCTGGATGATTTATTCTCATCATACCAAAGAATGACAATATTTTAGAGAAGGATGAGAGATTCCTATTTCACCCCAACTGAGTGGCTGTTTTTTTGCTGCTGAACTTTGCTCCTAGATCTTTCCAGAATAAAAGTAATAAGGTTGTGTATGCTTAAGGTCATTGACAACTGTAAGTGAGGAGTTGCAGTAGATATTCTTACAAGAGAAGTTTATATTTGTGGGGCTGATTTATCCCTGTACAGCACAAGGCAGAGTTTTCTCTATTAGGAATCTGAAATAATCCTTGTACTGAGCAGGACACAGCCTTGTCATAGCCAATGGTGAACAGGAAGCTTAAAATTACATATAAGGTTTACAGACTTCTTCCATAGTTTTCTGATTTGGTTTAGGGTTTTGTTGTTTTTTGTTGGTTGTATTATTTTGGGGGTTTTGTGTTGTTATTGTTTTGTTTTTATTTTTGTTTGTTTGGTTTTGTTTGGGTTTTTTTTCAAATTGATAAGAGGCTGATAAATTTCATATATCTTAATATCCGAATTCTGTTTAAGCAGTTTTTTGTATGTGACAATCACAGGCCTCCTGATCTCAGTTAATCATCAGCAAAAACAGCTGGGATTTATCCAATATTAATAATTAAAATTCTATCACTATCTACACAATGACAAAAGTGACCTTAAAGGGACACAAATTCTAAATGATCAGGAAATATTAGGGTATATACAGACCTAGAGAAACCATATGAAAATTCTGCTAAGAAATTAATTCTTTTGCTTAGATTGTTAGTCTTTAGATTAATAGCTGAAAGGCTTCTTTGTAGAAATTCTCAATGAGATTGTTTGTTACCTCTAAATTTGCAAGTAGTGGTGTTAAAAAGTTAGGAACCTTAAGAAAGGATTACTCCAGATAATAAAACAGTGATTGTAATAAATCTGGTGGGAGCAGAAACACACTGAATTTAGAAATGTTCTAAAATCAGGAAGGTTTTATATACAGGAAGGGAACCAAAGAGCTGTTAATAGGTCCATTATTCAAGTGATTTTTTTCTTGGTGGCAGTCTCTAGTACAGTTCGTAAATTCTGGGAGTGAATAGTCCTTCTTTCACTTGGAAAAAGTCATCCTTGTTCCTACTAAATATTGTATTCTGATGGGACTGTCCAGAAGACCCAGTCAAAACCTTAAATGATTTAGAAAGAAGTAAACCAGTAGGAGATGGGAGTTGCTGGTAGGGACAGGGAGGAGATATTATTTAGTACTTTCCAATGCTGGAGTGGGAGTAATTTTTGATTTTATAAGAATCTACATTTGCAAGGAAATGTCTAGTTAATAACATTGAAGGGTTTGCTAGAATCTATGTCATTTATTGTTTCTTTTATCCTATAGAATGAGAGAAATATTTAATCTGCTTAGAAATAGTGCATATCTAGTGCGTTTCTGGAGAGATCTTAAAGACCAAACTTCACACCTTTTAATTCTTACTAAGAGCTGTTACAGAAATGGCACAAGAATGTAAAGGCAGAAAGTTGAGGTTGTAACCCATCAGGTGGTAAAAGGGCAAGGCATCCTGTATGGTACAGCAAGCTGAAAACGCTTCTGTTGGAAGGATTTAGATTCTTAATTTACTCTTCTACAGTGTTTAAACACATGCAGCAGCAACAACTGAAATATCAGCTTTAATATCATATAGTCTTATTGCTTTCTTTTTCTTTTTAAGTCTGTGTATGAGTATACAGATTTTATTTAACACACTTTCTGCTGAATTTAGTTCCTGTGGATGTTGAAAATATCCTCAGGCTTTCCTACTGTCTCTAGTCAAATTATAATTATGACTTCTGACTTAATTTGGTGGGAAGATATTCTCATATGTTCAGTAGACATGTATTTGGAGAAGGTTTAAAAAAGGTATTTCACTGGCTTTTCAGAACTAAATCTGTGTTTAACAGATACCTTAGACTCTGACGCATTTTTGTTTGTTAGGTTTTACTTCTGTGTTCCTAAATAGCTGATAAATTTTCCTAGACATAACCACATTCAAAACATTAAAATCATCTGTGAGGTGGACGTGTAAGAAAGTTTCCTATTATAGTGTCCACAGGTAGCTGATGGAATTAATGAAGTACAGATGTAATCAAGGTGTGCAACATGTTCCTGGCCTAAAGTTGGGTCACTGGTACCTCCACAATTGAAATCCTTTGTTGTTTCAGTGGAGAGCAGTGAGCTTGTTTTGCAAAATATTTCCCCTTTCGAATTTGAATACCTAGTACTTTGAGAACAGAGTTTGTACTTGCTTTACAACATTTTATATGGTTAGAGCAATCTTTGTTCTCTTTCTCTTTTTGTAATAATAATTGGATGTTGCTGAGACATGCTTGATGTCAGGAGCCTGTTAAATGCACTAATACAATAAAAACATCTAATATTTTCTGGTGATATTTTAAAGAATGAAGAATGACTTGTACGATGGTTTGCCTCTGGAGAAAGTATAATAAGAGATATAATAAATCCCAGTGAATCACCCCCATTGTACCCTTTTTTAAGGCAACAGCAGTCCCTGCATTGCAGGATTTATTGAGGGACAAGAGGGTTTGAACTGCAGGAACACTGATAATACCAGTGATTTTCACTGACCTACTAAAATATGATATTTTAGTTTGTTTTTCAGGTGACTTGCATAGATGAGAAAACAACTGAAAACTAGCCAGCTGAGGAAGAGACAGAAAAGGTAATAGTGATACCTGGTGTAACCTAGGGCAGAGGGTAGAAAGACTCACCAGAGGGATCTGGGCAGGCTGGATAAATGGACCAAGGCAAACAATGTGAGGTCCAACAAGGCCACATGTTGGGTCCTGCACTTGGGTTGCAACAATCCCAGGTAGCACTACAGGCTGGGAACAGAGGGTTGGAAAGGTGCCTGTCTTCACTGACAGGGTTATCAAGCTTTGGAACAGGAAGTGTTTGAGTCACCATCCTAGTGATATTTAAAGGATGGAACAGGCTTTAGTGGGGGACTTTGTAACATTAGGCCGATGGCTGGACTCAAAGACCTTAAAGGTTTTTTCTGGTCTAAATTACTCTATGATTCCATACATAAAAAAAGATGCTTTAATTTATGTAATGACTTTTAAGTTTGTCAGCTAGCTTTGTGATTAAAGGTTAATTTGAGTTGTGAAAGTGTTTGTGCTCAGGGAGAGTTGGTGATCAGGAATTTTTTATTACATGTATTTTTTCATATACCATAGACTTTCAATATTTGTATATTTTTGTTCTCTGTGCTGTGTGACTTACAAAAAATTCAGTCTCACCAGCGTCTGTCACACTAAGAAACTGTGGCTCAGGACCTGATTTTCCTGAAAAAAAATTATTTCAAACATACACTTGACAGTAGTGGAATTCTTGGTAGTTGTCTTAATGACCCTTATTTTTAAATAAGAAAAATTCTGATCTTGAACCTTATATCTATCACTTAGATATGAAAAATATCTAAGTATTTAGTAAAAACACATTTTGAAAAAATGCCACCATGCCCTAAAAATATGTCTCATTTATTTTAAACGACTGCACAACCCTTGGTTCCTCCCTAGGAGGGAGGGGTGAGGTGTAGGTGATCAGAGCTATACAGGGAAGAATTTTTATGTACAACAGTGATCATATTCACGTGCTAGTTTTTTTCTCCAGAAGTAGTTTTCGTTTATTGCTGATTTCTTTTGTTTCTTGTTGTTATTTAGATATTAACTAAAAAAAAAAAAAAAAAAAAAAAAAAAAAAAATCAAATCGAGCCAGAAATTATTCCTTCTGCTTGTTTAACTCTGACATTTTCAAATTGCATAAATCTTCTGACAACCATATGTCAGGAGATAAAAAGTGATGGTCTACTCCTTATTATAAGGAAAAAAGTAAAACTGAAATCAATTCAGGTCAGTATGTTCAATACCTTTTCACTGTTAACAAGAATAAATCTGTCAAACAGCATTTTGTTAGTTTTCTGGAGTAGGAGTTTTGATGATCTACATTAGGAGCTTGAGGCTCTTAATTTTAAATGGAAGTACAAGGAACATGATATGCTGTATCAAGTTTCTGAATCCACTAAAGTGCAAAGTTAACTTCTCCAGTTAACTGCTCCATTCTTTCAGCATAACTTTTAAATGCTTTGGGTTTGGTGTTGTGGTTTTTTGTTTGTTTGTTTGTGGGTTTTTGGTTGTGTGTTTTTTGGTTTTTGGGGTTTTTTTATTTGTAGTTCTTCAACACAGTTCTTCTGCTGTGCAGGCACTTTCTGTTCTAGATGAAAAATGGAGGGAACATATGGATCACTCGGAATCATTAAGAAGACTCACAGATTGATTATATATTTTGCAAATCTTAAAAATCAATAATTAGAAGAAAAGTGTTAAAATAGTTAGACACAGCAATGAACTAGCTGCTTTCTGTAGCCTCTCTAAGACAATGACTTGGGGAAATCATAGGCAGGTTTGCTCATTCCTATGTCAATCAGTAACAGAATTCTTTTTCTTTAGTCTCCCCTCTTTTTCTTTCTACATAAGAAATCTTACAAAGATGTCTGGGTGTTCCGCATAGCTCAGATTACATTAGTAAAAAGTCAGTACTCAATATCCTTTTTTGTATATTCTTTTTTTTAAGTGTAGAGCATTTTAATCTGTGGCAAGAATGGAAATTCTTGTACCCCACTTAGACAACAGATTTTCAGTTATGGAACATGTCATTATAGAATTAGGATTTTGATGAAAAAATTGATAGAACTATCTAGCACAGAGTTTGGCAGAAAAAAAGGCTGAAAATCTTATCCAAGGTTTTTGAAGTCATGCTATCACCATTCACCTATTTCAAGAAAAGCTTCTATTCAGGACTACTCAGGAAATACCTTCTTACTTCAGCATTTTTGTGACCTCCAGGGTGGATCTGAGCTGTAACCCTCTCAGACTAAAAATAGGATGATTTTTTACTAAGTTCTTTATTTCTGCTTAGTGCTGACCAGCAACAAGCTGATAAAACTAAGGACAGTTTTGGGCAGCATCTGTCTGATCTTACAAGGAATATGTGTTTCTGCTTCTGTAGGGATTTTGATTCACAGAAAGCATGACAGTTTTTTTCTTTGGCCTCATTGGCATGGAGTGCTTTTAAAATTTTTACCTATCTGAATATGTAAGTCATTCAATTGGCTGCTTATAAGAGCTAGTACTTGTTTCAAATTAGTGCATTAGGAGCTTGACAATGTTTCACAAAAATCTAACTTTTTTTTTTTTCTTTCTAGGGTATATTTTGGAAACCTTGCTAGACCAATTACTTATACTGTATGAGTCATGACTGTAATTACAGGAACACACTAATATGGCCAAGACCAATCAATATTAATTCCATTGGAAATAATGTGGATTTATAACTTCCTTCACAGAATAAAAATGTGAATTGCAACTTTAGCAACCATCATTAGTCAAAAAGAAGTAGTTACCTACTAAGATACTTATGCTAATTTATACTTTCCAATTAAGAATCCTTAGTATATTTAAAAAATACTTTGGGAGGGGGTTGCGAATAAAAAAAACCCCAACTCTGCTGTTTGAGTCTCCATAGTGAGAAATATGCTTTTTGTTTAGAATATTTTTACTAATTTATGCATTCCTGAACATAATTTTTAGCAAGACCAAACATGTACCTTACTGTCCAGTATAGAAATGCCCTGTCTATTGTGTGGTGATAAATTATCACTTGCTGATTATTGTAAGAAGGACAAATGTTTAATGACCAGAAGAGATGAACTGAGCTCTCAATAAGTAATCATTCTCACTAATTAGCAAATTTAAGTGTGAAATGAATGATGAAAAACACAAAAACACATAGAGGAAGTGGTGACTTTTTTTTTAAGATTGGTTTAGCCATCTAGCATGGGCCAAATTAGGAATGTTTTCTAGAACCAACACAAATGAGTAAAATTCTAATGGAATCAATTAAACAGTCACTTAGTAGTATGAGATTTTGGTCTCCATCTCTCTAATATTGTGTCAAGTATTTAAATATTCATATACTCTATTAACTTTCCCTTGAAATTACTAAAACCTTCTATAATTATGCACTAATACAGAAAGTCTAACAGTATTTTACTGAGGGTTAGGTATCACATTTTACTGAACTTCTAAAATTTTGTTGGAACATATTTTTCAAGCGCTATTAAAGCTATAATTTGTCATTACATTTTATTGCCAATCCTATACTTAAATATCTTAGAGGGGTTACTACAACTTACCTTTGTGTAATAATCTAGTTAATGGTCTCACCCTTTCAGTATGCATATTTGGAAGCAGTAATATATCTAAAAGACACTTTGATACAAATTAACTTTGCCAGTGGATCAAAGCAGGTGGGTACCTTCCTTGCTCACAATATCACCTCTGTGCAGTCAACCCATAACTCACCAGTGGTTTTCCCTTAGTTAGCAGCAAGAGATGAGATAAAGGAAAAGTTAGAGTTATACAGACCATAAAATCTGAAATTCTTTCCAAATTCTTCCTGAAGAAATATTTGTGCTTTCTGCAGTGAAGTTTATTCCAAGGCTTGGGGAATCCACTATATTGTCAGGGGCTAAGATCTTCATGTAAGTCAATGGACTTGTACTATCTGTTCATCAATCCACACAGTATATATTAGATCTTTTCACCAGGCAGCTGATGTACTTTTTATTTATAATTAAATAGCCTTAGATGCCGCTATGGGGATTACAAACAAAGCAAAAAAAAAAAAAAAAAAAAAAAAAAAAAAAAAAGAAAACCCCACAAACTCACAAGAGACTTGGCAGGTATTTTGTAAGTGGCTCCCAGCCAGCCTGCCCAGATCCTTGTACATGTGCCTCATGTTCCTTGCCAAATTTCTCACATTTCCTGTTGACCTGCTCCTCCAGGTTGATTAGATATGTATGAACAGTATCCCTTTGCTCTAGTTACTGACCAGTTTCCCCAAATTTGCTGTCATCTGTAATCTTTGAGAGTGAACTCTGACACTTTCTTCAAGGGACTAACAAAAATGTTAAATTGGTGTGGTCCTGCAATATTTCCCTCATGCTTCATAAACCAAAATTAGCTGGAGGAAACATACTCTGAGAACTGCATGTGAGGTCTCAATTCCAGCACTTCCATCCTAGCCAGTTCCTTCTGCTGGTGACATGATCTGGGTTCCACCAACAAGCCTTCCTTGCCCTGACCAGCCTCACTGGAGTCTCTACCCAGGTGTCCTCTACCAGGTCCAGGAGTCCTGTTTGGCCTCAGGCTTGTCAGGCTGGGACAGCCCATCACACCTTGTGTGGTTGTCCCTGTGTTCAGTCTTAACTCCTGCTCTTTCTGAGCAAACCCTCTGGGTGTACCCCAGCCCTGACTCATTCCCTCATCTTTCCTGGATTGCCATCCCCAGTCCAGCCCTGCTTGGGTCCTGCCAGGCTGCACCCTGTTAGGGAGAGCATGGCTTGTGCTGTCAGCATCTGCTGCTCCTGCTCCAGCAGCCCTTGTGGAGCAGCCTCACTGCTGCTCTTTGGTTTGCTTGATCATTCCACAGCACAAACATAACTGTCCAAGTGAGGCATCTGTTAGAGAATACACAGGACCTTTGTTCTCTAAGGCTTCCATAGCTCCAACCAAATTCTCCTCCAGCCTCTGAGGTAGGTCATTGTAGAGGAGGGATAGGTACATGGAGAATTCTGGCCTTTATATGGCAGATTAGGATAAGAATAAATAAGAATAAAAAGCAAACTTCAGCCTTGCCATCATAAAAATTACTTTCTCTTGGATAAAAAAAAGTCTCTTACATAAAAGTATTATCATTTTCAGTTTATTTAAATCATATTAGTGTTTCTACTGCTGCATCTATTGCTAGTACTACAAAAAAATTCTCAGACTGATAGATTATTTAAAATCCAGAAGTTTAATTTTATAATTTTCCTTTTCTGCCCTGAAGTGCATTTCATGCTTTTTCTTCTTTTGATCTAACCTGTAGGAAGAAAGGAGAAAAGAAACAAACCTAATTTTTCCAACTTTTCCTCTACAGTTAATTCACTACATTCTGAAAAAAAAAAAAAAGCATAAATTGAAGTATAAAAATTTCTTTGAGTAAATGGGATCATTACATTCACTTTTTTCAATAGTTTTGATAGTTCTGTCACCTATAAATGGTTTTTTTTTCCATTGCATTCAGACCATGCAATATAAACAATGCCAGAAGGACCTGGGACATCACTTCTTAGTTTCAAGAAAGTAGTGAAAATGCATGAGAGTCACAAGCACTAAGTCCTCTTCTTGATGCTTGCAGCTCAGTTTAGTAAACAAAGCACTTCCAAGATTTTGCACTGTGATTATACCAATTTTCTTTCATCTGTAGGAGAGAAATTATTTTATTGGATAGTTTTGTCTCCTGAAGCAAAGTAATTTTCTGCATGACCAGCAGTAATGTAATGTAGGAGATTTTAATAAGGGACAATTATTTTTAAAATTAAACTTTAAACAGAGTGCAGATTGTAATAATAGAGCAGGGAAGTGCTCAAGATTATTGAGCTACTTTTAAAATCGTTAACACTGAAATGCACTCTTTGATGATTCAGAGTAGCACAGAACTTCCAGAACAAAAAAGATTCTTCCACTTTTTGTTTCCTTATTTCTTGCATCATCCAAATTTTCCTAAACCTTAAATATAAAAAGAAGAAATTACAACATTCAAAGACAGAAATCTAAACATTGTTGGAATTTTTGTTTGTTTGATTTTGTTTTTGCTTTGGGGTGTTATGGTAAAAAAAATATAGTGTTAACAATAGTGCAAACATCAGAGAACAAAATGTTCAAGTTAGGAGCTGTCATGTTCCACACAATTTTTTATTTAAGTACGTTGACCTTCAAACACATGATCAAAGCCTCACTTTACACCCAGTAGCCAGAGGATGTAGGCAACATATTCAGAAATTCTGCTGAGATCTTAGTCTGGCCATACACAGCTTCCCAAATGTTGGAAAAATATGAGAGGTTTTTAGAATGTGAGAATGGCACAAATGCACCACAGTTAACATTAGGACTCTGTGATGATCTTTGTACATCTGTGAGTTTTTAACCAGTACTATCAAAGTTTCTGTTATTTTGTGTAGTCAGTAATGTCAAAAATGTGTTCAAAATATGCCGTGACTTCTTATTAGAAGGGGGAAAACCAGAAAAATATAATGTTTTCTGATTTGGTGAGCTTTTTCCAAAGCATGATTCTGCTGCAGTGCCATCCTCTCTTTTGGTTATTTTAGATTTGGTAACTTTTAACTTATGAAGGAAATTCTGTAAAGAGGATGCATACAGCTGATGAGAACAAGCAATTACATATTGGGTACTCATAGAGCAGATAGAACTAATGATTTCCTACGGCTTTGCCTGGTTAATGTGCCCATTAATATGCTTACGATGAGACTTTTCTGGCCAGTCGGTCTTAGATGAGGAAGAATTGGCCTGTATTGCTCCTTGGAATGGATCAGTATTCAATGTCAATCAATGCTTAGCATTGTAGTTTCACTGTTTCACAGTTTCCTTTTGTTTGTTTTACTTACCATTGACTGCTCTTTCATACTTTTAGTTGTCCTCCTGAGTCCCTAAGCTGTTAATCATGTCTGTTTTAATTTTCCTATCTGGCATGACTCTAGGTTATGCAGTTTCTCATGTGTTCTAAAGCCTGAGAGTTTTAGAGGTAAACCTGACCCAAGGTCATGCAGCTTGATAGGTGAAATGTAGACATTGGATTGCAAATAGCTGAACTGCTGAGCTAATGGATAGGGATTCAGGGAGAAAAAAGCAATAAAATAACATGTGCAGCAATATTTTTTGTCATTTTCTATTCTTCAAAATTGGCAAAGATGGAATGGTTGCAAAAATTCAGCATATGGCAAGAAACTTGATGTAGAATGTTAAGCATTAATTTCTAGAAACCTAGTGTGTAATTAACACTCCTGTCAGGCGGACCTAATCAATGGTGCTAGAAATGATTAAGGTCTACTTTGGGATTCACCTCGTGATGCATGTTTTCATTTGATTCAGGTCTGTGTGACAGCTGCCAGATTGGTCAGTACATTAACAATTTGGCTGGGAGCATTGGCATGTGCAAGGTCCTACTGCTTTAGCGGAAGCTCCAGAGTTCTGGGGCCAGCAACAAGCTTTTTTTGGTACAGACTTCACGCCCTAAAGAAAGCTACAAATCCACTCCTATAAGCACTGATTAATTTAAGGACAGAATATTTTACTTATTCCATGTTACCTTGACCTTATAAATGTGGAATGGCTGCCACTTTTTATGAGGACACTGATTATCCATTCTAATATTCAGAGTAATTGAAAATAAAATGGAACTTATCTTTGGATCTATGAAAAGTTCTTTGGGACAGAAAAATCTTTTACAGAGTAGAGAGAATCAGATCCTGAAAAATTCTCTTAGACCTCAAAGCTACTGCCATGAGAAAGTTCAATTAAAATTTTGGAGATATGCTTTTAAGATAAAAGTTGATTGGCCAGATATGTAATTGGAAATGAATACTTTTTAAGGCTCTATTAGATTCTTAGGGATAACTAGTCCTGTCTTACTAACTTTACATTATTTTCTTTTACTTTTGGTAGGTAAACAGGAATTTTAGGGAAAAACAGAATATTTGAGCCATATTTCAAATTCCAAAGCATACTTGACAAATAAGAGAAACAGGAATTAGTTGTAGACAAGACAAAGCAAAATTTCCAAGCAATTTTCTCAAGACTGATGTTAATTTGAGGTAGAGATATTAGTCAATGGATATATTTTTACATGAGACTCCTTGCAAAAGAGAGTAGAGCGAGTTACCCAACCAGAGCAGATGAAAATGTCCAGATCTTCAGATTGATGCAGCTTGATATTACATAAGTCTTTTATGTATTAGGTTGGCAGTGTTTTGCAGAAAACTAATTTGTATGAAATGAACACATTTCTAAAATCCAAGCAAGGTTTTTCATTTCTTCTCTTTTATCTTTTTTTTTTTTTTTTTAAGCGATTGGATCATTAAATTTCAGGAAAGCTCTTTCAAAAAAAGAAAGAAGGAAAAGAAAAAGAAAATCTATTATTTCTGAAATTTCTCATTAATCCAACTATTGACAAGAATGGATATATCACCTTGCATAATTATTTCTAAATCAGGCCTTACACCTTGGGGAATACTTCCAATTAATTATCTCATGTAGTGTTGCAAACAGTTAAGAAAAAAAAACAAATACACCCCCCACCCCCAATGAACACATTTTTTAATGAAGTTGTCAGCTTCAATTAGCTTTGTGAGAGACTCAAAGATAGAAATGCTGTAAATTTTGTAGAAGATGTGTACTTATCTCTCAATTACTTTTTTTAAAATATCTCTTAGTGTGCCACTTCCAGAGACAATAACACATAATTGTGAGTGTTTTCTCCCTTTGGTGAGTCTGAAATGTAGAAATGATTGAGTATTTATATTGCTGAGGAAATAAATTGATATTTAAAGTATTACAGTTGCATTCCATTACTATTTTACAACCAATTGGTAGCTGTATTGGTAAACAGAAAGTTGTTGAAAATCTTACACTTTGTTGGAAAGAGTGGGTCATTCTTCCATGTAGTGCCATCCTTCAGGTACAGGCTGCTGTGGCACGGGCTTTGCACTCCATGGGACTCCCACAGGGTCTCGGCCTCCTCACAGGCATCCATCTGCTCTGGTATGGGTCTCCTGCAAGGGCTGCAGGTGAATGTTTGCCTCCCACACAAGCCTCCATGGGCTGCAGGAGCACAGCTGCTTCAGGGCTGCAGGGCAATCCCAGCTCTGGCACGTGGAGCACCTCCTGCCCCTCCCTCTGAACTGACCATGGAGTGTGCAGAGTTGTCCTTCTCACGTGTTCTCATCCTGCTATTCTCTGGCTGGAATTAAAACTGTGTAAAAACTCTTTTTTTTTTTTTTTCCTCACCAGTCTTTTTTCTTATATATGTTATCACAGAGGTGTTATCAACTTTTCTAATCAGCCCAGCCTTGAAGCTGCCAGGGTTTTGCTTTGCCATACATGGAGGAAGCTTCTAACACCTCCTCACAAAAGCCACCCCTGTAGCTCCCCCTCCACTTCCAAAGCTTGCCCATGCAAGCCCGATAGTCATTCACATGACATGTTATTTTAACATTTACTCATCAGAGATTAAATGATAAAAACATGCAGTGCAGGGTCTTACAACATTTTAAATGGTTCTGTCATCAAGGTTTCTTATAAATGTTGTTATTATTCAGGTAAAATTTTATAAGTATGTATTATTTTTACTCTTTTTAGCTGTCTCATGATCACAGTGTTAGAGAGAAATATGTTAGAGAAGTTCTTCCAGAATTTAAAACACCAGCATAAAACAAGGGATTGCACTTCCATGCAGCCACTCTGAACAAAGAGACAAATAATATATTTCATTTCCACAAGTTCTATACAGAGAGACAGCCCATTTGAAAATATAATGGAAGTGTTAGTACCTAAGTGATAACTCGTAGAAGAAATACATAGAAAGGAAATGGGGAAATCACTTAGTAAGTGTCAAAACTATAATTTGCTCCTTCCTCTTGATACACTGCCCATAGTTTATCTACTCCACTGCTCTTATACAGTATAAAGAACAGAAGTTCAGGGCGTAACAGATTAATGACATGTTTGTAGCAATATGAACGAGAAGGTTAGGAAATTTACATTACTGTGAGCTACAAGATGGATTAATGTAATTTCTGTTTACAGCCTCACTTTTAATTCATCAGGAGAGAATGGAGAAAATGCATTACTGGTATCATGCTTCGAGAGAGTTTTGGAGTACGGTTATATTAGTAGTGTATAACTGGAGACATTTGTTATGAATACAAACCTTAATTCCATAAAGTGTTGTCATAGTTTGAACAGAAGTGAGTTTCTTATTAGAAGTAGTAGTCAAACTAATCAGTCTTTAGGTCTGAATATTGGCACTTTTGTTAGCTACTAAGAGTGTAGACACACTTTTGAGGACACAAGAAGTTAAAAGTAAGATTTCTTAAGAGAACTTTTTTTTTTGTCTTTACTTCTCAGAGAGAGAGCTTTTTCTCCCCTCCTCTGCCAGGCCTGGCTAGGCTGGGTGGAGGAGGGGAGCAAGGTGGGCTTGGCTGAGTAAGGTAGGAGAGGGGAACAGAGGGAGCTGGACTAAAGCTAGTCCAGCTTCTATCTAGAATAGAAGAGTAGAAAGAGAACTTTAGAAGTGCCTTCTGTCTCCTTCTCTGTCTTATCCTGTTCTCCTCCCCTTTCTCCCCGGTCTTGTCTCTCCTCCTTCCTCCCCTTCTCTCCCCCCTATGGAGAAGGGGCTGAGCTGGAGCTGCGCACAAGACTTGCAGTGCCTGCGACTGCCTGAGCTTGACCTTGATGGGAGATAAAAGCTTTTAACTTTTTCTAAAGCAGAAGAGAGCTGTCCTTAAACACTGTATTCTCATAGTTAGTAGTTTTAGAAGAGAGAAGACAGCCTGGGACTAAGATAGTAACGGGAGATGAAGAAAAGCTTCTTCAATTGCTAAAATGAAAAGGAGTGGCCCATTGGGCTGGACTTTTCTTGCATAATAATAGCTATAGACAGACCCTGGACTCTCTTGATTATAAATAAGACTGTGTTTGAGTAGATGTTTTTAGCTCAAAATTAGAGACGTTCTAGCCTATTCTTAGCACTTTTGGCTCTAGGGGTAAATGGGGGGGACTTGAGTCTTAAAATGAGAAGATGGCTAGTTTTTAGTACTTAGCTAAACATCTTTAAAAGAGCTCTGTTGCAGTTTGGGTCCATGGATGGCAGTGAGAGTGCTAGACATGGAAGGGAGGGTGTCACTCTGGCAGACTCTGGGCGGATGCTATAGGTAACGTGAGAACACGGGATGGTGGACCTGTGTTTCTTGTGGGTGGTCTATGGTGCGAGAAAGACTCCTCTCGTTCTGGATGGAATGAGGATTGCTTGTTTTTAAAAGATGATGGTTTAGATTGAGAACTCAGGGTTGTTGAGGGATTGAGGAAGTAGATGAAGGTAATGTGCTGGAGTCAACTATGTGAGCAGAGATGAAATGGAAACTGAGGGGGAGGAGAGGCAGTGTTCTAAGAAGTTTTCTCTTCTGCTTTTAGGTGGTTGGGTTTTCTTTTCCTTTTCTATTGTCCACTGTTATGTAGTTTAATAAATTGTCTTTCTGTTTCAAGTATTAAGCCTACTCTACTCTGTTCTTAATCACATCTCACAGTAGTTCATTAGATAGAATACACACTCATAAGTACATTAGCATTTTGTCCAGTGTCAACCCATGACAAGTGTTGATCAGTTTCCTAATGGAATATAGCTTTTCTTTGATAACAGGGTGAAACAGTGTCAGTTCTGTGTCTAGGTCTTGGAATATAAATGAAACAAAAGTATGAAAGTAAAGGTGATAAAAATTGCAGAGCTCTAAAACTGCATTTTATTTTCTTCATCATATTAATATCACTACATTTGTGTTTTTTTCTGAAAATTTGATTTCAATTTTCTCTTTCCTAATCTTCTCAAAATAAAAAATAAAATTAAATACAGACAAAAATTAAAAATATTTTTCTTGCAGGGTACAACAGGATAGTCATGACAGTTTTGATACTTAGGTATATCATAATACCCAATTTAGAAGATGTTTTAGGAAGAAATTTAAATAATACATTGAATAGGAATGGATTTCATGTATGTATGTCACTGTTATTTTTGTCTTTTGATCTTTTAATATATTAGATGTGAAACCATTTTTTCAAGGATTTTCACAGTCTCTATGATTATTCTCCTTTTTTTTGGTGAAAAACACCCAGAATGAGGAAAAAAGCTGCATATCTGCACTGTAAAAACTTTTAACATTCAAGTTCAGTTAAAAATGCAGAAGTGTCCTTGTTTGGAGGGATTTGCATTTGTCTAAAAGATAGGAAGCAAAGTAACCTCCCTGTGATGAGAACTAGGTCTGCTCTCAGCCACTTGCTTTCCATTTGTCTCTGCCTCTTAGTTTGGAAAGACAGGTGTCTGCCTGGAATGGAGAATGTAAACCCCCTCCCTCCAAATTATTATAATTTTGAAATTAAGGTGCTTTCAGGCAAAGATAGGGGAATAGGAATAACAGCTCTTTACCAGGAATATTCTCAGGAATATTCAAAATGTAGTAGTACGAAAAAGCAGAGAAACAAAAAAAAAGAAAAAACACTGACAGAGTCAGAACCCTGTTGGTCAGGGTGAAGGTAGCAGTCCATTTAAATCCTCTTGGAGTGACAGATGTGGTTCTGTTGGAGCAGAGATGATCCTGTAGAAGGGTCCAGTGGTGGCAAGATGAGTCTGGTGTTCCTCTGGGAATCCAGTGGAAACAGGGCTGTCGTGCTCTTCTGAATCTTAGGTTTTCTCCAGGTAGGAATGCTTGGCTCCTCCCACTGGGTGGAGCATCTTACAAATGGATAGTGTAATTTTATCAGTCATGCAGTGAGTGTTAATGGCTCATTAACAGCAGCTATCCCCCTGGAGGGAGAATGGGTTGTGGAAAAGATAAAGAACACTGCCCTCCTGGTTTTAGCAGCTGGCCCATTAACAGAAGGTACCCACCCCCTCCCTCCAGATTTATGAGATAACAAAAAATACCTCTTCAACGTTTCAACAGATGGGAATAGAATACATCTTGCATTTGCGAGCAAAGACAGCTTCCCAAATCACAGCTCTGTGTCAGACCCTGCTGTAGGAGCTGGCTCTTTAAACCAGCTCTGCTAGTTTAAGACATTTTTATAAAAATATGTCATCTGCAATCAGTGATTTGATAATTTTTATGCTGTTACGAAATTGAATGGTTTAACAATATAAATATAAAATATGACAGACGAGGCAAAAAGTTCAAAAATTATATTTCACCAGAAAATAATTAATAAATTGGTTACTGGAGCTTTTCTCTTTTGTTCCCAGGGGAATTTAAGACAGAAGCAGGAGTTTATGATGGGGTAGGGGAAGTGAAGACTCTAGGAAACATTTAGATACATTTTGTTATCTCTCCAGGCAGTGAGCAGTGAAAAGAAAATGCTAAAGAAATGTGGGATTTATTGCCAAGATCATAAGGTATTACAGCAATGTGCATTTCTTGTTTGTTAGTAAATTGTAGTAATCTATAGTTTACTTACAGTGTACTTACATATGGGTATGGGAAACCAGAGGTTGGAATACCAGTGAGTGTAGCTTTCATGTACCCTTTCAAAGATCCGAGTCTTGTGTCCTCTCCTCTCATTAAAATGATGGATTCACACAGTTTTGGTGTGCATAAGCATCTGGAAAGATCCGGAAAAAGGAACGTGAGTATTGTTATTAACAAAAAAGCCTAAATTGACATTAATGCTGTAGCATTTTTTTTTCTAGATCAAATACTAAAGAATTTCTTCTAAAATTATCTTAGAATTAGAACTGTAGAAAAATCTTTTGGATGATTATGTCTTATATATTTACAATAGTTTTTCTTTTGTGCGCTTCTAAGTGTTACTAAAATGAACAAACTAACAAAACCATAAAACCACTAAATATCCAGGTCTTTAAACAATCTGATCTTTTTTATAAATAAGTCAAGAGGTTTAGTTCTCTAAAATATCGTTTGTGGTCACTTTTTATCGCAGATTTCCAACAAAAAGGGGAGTTGTACCATCTAATATATAAGACTGTTATGTCTTGGAAGAGAGAAGACTGCTTCTGTTATATGAATTTAATAAAAATGATGGCCTTGTATAATTTTAGAGGTCTTAGATATTTTCTTCCTGCCTATTTGCTTTCAAAAGGAAGAGAGTTAGGTTCAGCAAAGCCCTTGGCAAAGGGTGTAGTACTTCTGCAACACCCTTTCCTCTGAGGGAGTTACTAGCAGTAGAGAGGAAGCTAAGCATTAGGGGTTGTAGAGATGGGGGCTGGGGGATTGGGTGAAGAGACGGGTGTTTTGCACCATTTTTGGGTCATATATGGATGACTAAGCATTCTGGGATTGTGATTTCAGTACAGCAAAAGTAATACTGCATTCCTCCAAAGTGAACTTGTCTCAGTCACTGCCTATGTTGTGGTGGTGTCTTTGAGGTGAAACAAGGAGAGACAGTGTATCTCTAACCTTTGCTTTTTTAATCAGCCCATTCTGAAGATACAGGCTGGACTGACAAAGATCAAGGGATTCCTCTGGCACAACTGTTGTACTCATTCTATACTTCCTTTTGTGGCTATATTTCAGTGTAGAGAACCTAAGGCTAATCATTGAACAAATGTTACCAGAATAAATTTAGCTTTGAAATCTTTCATGTGATTGTAGTCATCTACATCCTAAGGGTACAAATTCTAAGACAACTCCCAATTACTTGTCCTCATTCCTATGTGTCAGCCTGATCCTTCCACCTCATGTGGACATTCTAGTAACAGAAACATCCAGGAGTGGTAGTACTTCCAGACAAGGATATACATTTTCCCTCGTGTCCTTTATAAAGGTAATTTCCATCCTTTTTGCATACTCTCTTGACATTTTTTAAATTATTTTTTTATCTCAGTGTTTAAATGTTAAGCTTCATAAATAAGGAACTGGCAGCCACACAATAAAACAGTTATACTCTGGTTTAAATCTGTGACTACCCATCTAAGTCCTGCAGTTTCTGTTGTTGATCTGTTGTTGGTTTTCAGATGTTTATTCCCTCTGCCAGTCCCAATTTTCAAGTTAATTTGTGGCCACCTGGTATCAGTAAACTCTGTTTAGAACACCGACATCACACTGCAGCATGCAAAACAAATATTTTGCCAGAGGTTTTTGACCTTTAAATAACAGCTTATGTCAATGTGGCTCTTTGTAGTCATCCAACAAAATATTACATGATCTGACCTGAATAAGACAGTGCTTCATTGAGAATTTCGATTCTTGTATGAGCCCTACTTAAACTTCTGGCTTTAGTCTTTCCATAAAATTATGCTGATAAGAAAGATTATACAGGGTTAATCAAATCTCTTTTCTAACGTTGTCACATAAGGGGTCATAGTGAAGAGTAAGAAAGTGCAAGAGTTCAGAATTTTGTTGGTTTTTTTGTATCTTCTCAGTCAGTGGTAGAATTTGTATCACTGTATTCATTGTCAGAGGTCTAGAAATTTTTGTAAAACCATCTGGCATTTGGCCTTATCAAGATAGAATTTTGAGCAAGTTACTTCTGTGAGTGTGTTTTTTTCTTGACTTAGAGTAAGCCATGAAACACAGAACCAGAAACTTACCAACACAGAGTGGTATGACCAGGCTATGGAAAATTTTTGGGTAGGTGGCCAGATACCCCTTCAGTCATGTCTTTTCTTTTTTCACAAGTATTCTGTAGCCAAAACAAATATTTTTTCTTATCTTCCTTTGAGATGGAGGATCATAACTGCAATATTCTAAACATGGGACATCACAGATATGAATTTATGCACATTACAGTTTTGAATTTATTCCTTTTCTAGTAACTTATATAACTCTACCTTTTTGACTGCAGCTGAACTTCATTTGATAATCTTGATTTCTAATTTATGGTGATATTGAAATGTTCTCTCTTGAATCAGCAGTTTCATTCCTCAGGTGTAGGAGAGAGTAAGGAATGTGAGACAATTCATTCTCCTTCCCCTTCTCCTCAGCCTTTTCTATCATTCTCTTGAGTGCTGATGACTAGGAGTCTGATAATATTTTGAAGGTTTTTGCACTGCTTTATATATCTACCTCTTCTACAATGACAATTAACAGAACCTAAAAGACAAATGTCTTTTTCCCTTGGTAGGAATGAGCAAAATAAATAGGGCCATTCTATGTACTTGTGGAAAGGGAGAAAAAAAAGAAAAGAAAGAAAGAAAGAAAAGAAAAGAAAAGAAAGAAAGAAAAGAAAGAAAAGAAAGCAAGAAAGAAAAGAAAGAAAAAAGAAAGAAAGAAAAGAAAGAGAAAGAAAGAAAGAAAAAGAACGAAAGAAAAAGAACGAAAGAAAGAAAAAGAAC
>VXBR01011784.1:328516-418510 GCA_013400215.1 Cisticola juncidis
AAAGAAAGAAAGAAAATGAAAGAAAGAAAAAGAACAAAAGAAAGAAAGAAAAAGAAAGAAAGAAAGAAAAAAAAACGAAAGAAAGAAAAAGAAAGAATGAAAGAAAGAAAAAGAAAGAAAGGAAGGAAGACAAACTAAGATGAGCTTCATTTTAATTATAAGCTGCATAACAATCTGTAGATGGGGTATGACTTCTATGGTTTGTTTAAAATGCCGTGGTGGTGCCAGACTTCAAACATCAGCAGCAGAGATTTTGTAAAAAGAGATGCCCTTTGGATGGATTGCTATGTTTCTTATCTCTGTGTTGACTTCTCCAAAGAATATTGGTAGATAGCTCAGACAGCCTTTCCCTTTATAAAGGCCCCTCTCATTATTCTCCCTCATATTTCCATTATAGTTATCTTTTACAACTTCTTAAAAATGAAAGTCATACTGCAGAGAAACTCAATCCTCTTTTTCATTTGCTAACTATTTGCATAACTGAATCCACTTATTTTTCTTTATAGATAGCTAATGTTACAGGCTTGTCTACATAAGGAAAATAGGTCATATTTTTTTTAAAGCTAAATTATTAATGCTTCAAACAGCATGAAAATCAGAAGGAAAAATGCTAATGAAATCTTGATATGTTTCAATACCAGGAGAAACTAAACTAAACTCAGCTTAAAGGCATAATATCACTGGACTCATTATAAAATCATTATAGAAACATGAGTAGAATTTTTTTTTTAAAAATAATAATTTGAAAAGTAAGGAGATAAAGACAAATATATTTCAACTGAGGGTAAATTCTGAAAAATAATAATGTAGGAAAACATTAGTAATTTCAGTATTTATGTTTGCATGATTTATGCATATTTCTCTCTCTTTAAATACATAGTAGCAGAGCAGCAAAAGTCCTCAGAAATGTGAATTCTCCTGGAGTGAGAATTGGGAGAATGGGAAGTGATTATAGCATAGCAGGCAAAGCACACCAAAATCAGTGTGTTCATCAGTGTCTAAGCAAGCTCCATTGGTGCCAGATTAGTGCATGCCATGCTGCTGGATCCAGCTGCCCATGAACAGTCACTGCTTCATGGGGAAATAGCAATAGGAAAAACAGCCTTTTGTGGAGTTTGCTTCTCATGAGGGTCACGTTGTGAGAGCAGCATAATGTGCTTAAAATTAAACTTTTTTGCCAAAATAAAAAAACTAAAAGCTTAAGGCAGTTTTAAAAAGGGGATTTATTAAAAAAAAAAAAAAAAAAAGTAGGGAACTAAAAGAGTTGAATCTTTGCAATTGAGTTGGAGTCTGGGATACTATATGCAGTAGAGAAAGACAAAGAAAGAGGCCCTTGGCATTGCTAAACAGCTGATGTTGGGGCTGTGACTGCACCAGGAGGCTGCAAGAGGTAGTAATGGTAAGCAGTTCCTATATGGGATGAGTTGTAGATAATGATAGAATGAAACAGCAGGTTAGAGAGGCATGAGTGTGGGCTGATAGAAAGAACATGTGGGCATATGGTGAAACCACAGGTCAAGAGCTATGAGCAAATGATCAGTGGTCATTTACTGGCCATTAAATACATGCAGTGCTGAGCTGGGAAATATGGTTTCAGAACTAAAAAAAGGAAACACAGAATAGCTATTTAGCATATGTAAAACGTCATATACTTTAAGTTCAGGTATACCACAGAATTTTAGACCAGTAAAACAAAATGTACATGTTCTAGAGTACATAAAATTAGTCCCTAAGATGGGGAAGGAGTAATATTTGCTATCAATATAACAAATCTGCCAACTATTACAAGGGGAAAACAGCACAGTTCACCTAGATGAATCTTAAACTGGAATTAAAGCAATTAATAGATTTTTTAGGGACTTGTGCTAGTCATCTGTCCTTGATTAATGCATTTGCGATTAATATATGTTGTACAACATACAAGGCAGAATCCCAAGCATTTTAAAATTCCTAATAAATATCTTTCTGCAACTGAATGCCCAAAATTCTGACCCTGCTGGGGCACAGTCTGGATACTAGCTGCTCATGGCCTCCAATGGAGTGGTCATCTTCTTTAGCATGGGCTAAAGAGGTTATAGTGCCAGTAGGGATGAGTGCTGCTGTTCCTACTGAAAGGCACCATCCTCTCTTTTGTTACAAAATTTTGTTTCTTCTGTATTTCTCAGGTGAACTTTCCATTTATTTCCAAAATATGTTAGAATTTTCCTATTTACCATTTTACCCTGGCTGATGTTTTTCTTGCCCTTTAACACGCCCAGAGGCACTTGGTTCCCAGCCAGGATATTTGATGTGATCCGTTTTGGCCAAGCAGGCTCCCCGGCTTTGTGCATTTGATCTGTATGCACATAGTGTGTACACTTGTTCTAATCCTACCCACGTTGTTACTCAGTCTATCTGCCAACAGGGCTGTGTGAGCGTGCCCACAGTGAGGACCTCAGGATACTGACAACTCACCATAGTAATACCCACATCTGCTCTTGAGGAGCATAAGGTTGGGGATCACAACTACAGGAAAGAGTGGATACACTGAAACCTATATATAGGAGATTTCTAGTTTCATTGAGAAAGAACAGTTTGCAAATTTGAAGAATTTATTGTAAAGTTAACAAGTAACTCTTTGAACATATTGTTGATCGTTTATTAGTTTAGTATTTTAATTAGAGTATCAATACATTGGCATGAAACACATGTTTATTTATCCCACATGGATTACACGGAGGGTCTGATATGGCACTTCCACCTGTACATTCAATTTGGATGAATCACAAGGCCAAAAGCTCTTTAAAACACATTGACCAATATATTTTTAAAAAATACACACCAAAAAATTAATTAGAAACAAAATGCTTGATACTGCTGTCTATGATATACATAACATCTCCCTTGAAACTAATTCACTTCCAGAAGACTAAACAATAGAAAAAATGATGGTGATATACACAGAGGATTTCAAGGGTGATGAGTCATGCAGTTAAAGGTATTGAGGAAATTAATTGAAAAAGATACTGATGCTGAAACCTTGAGAGCCAGAAACAGTTAACCAGTTGCCCAGGGACTTAGAGAGAATGAGAAAATGGTTGTGAAACAGTGTTGTGCCTATCTAATTCTAAGGATAGGTGCCATTTCATGACCTCTGGAGTCTGGCAGTGAGAGACTGAGACATTTACTCTTGGACTGCTGACTCAAGAAACTCACTGACTCAAAAAGGAAAGACTGACCATGTGTCTTAATTAGTATGAGAAGCAAGAGAATTATTTAACAAATAAAGGGTAACATTTTAATTTTAAGAGAACTAAGTATCTTGTAGCCAGTGAATTGTTATTTTTTTGTGTTCTAAAATGTATTGATAGTGTAAACTTCTGAAAATCTGTGTGCCTGATTTCTGGAAAAACTTCCACCTTGCACCCTGTTCAGAATCAACAATGTAGCCTATCTAAATTAGGCTCCTGCCCATGTTTAGAGTACCTAAATTGGCAACAGTGCCACACTAAACTCAAAGATATTAAGCAAACTCAGACCATCTGTGAGTTTTGGGTGCTGAAATGTAATTTCACTAAAAGTGTTGGTTTGACAGCAGTCTGGTTATGCAAATAATGAATTAGGATTTGTTTTTCAGACTTTGTTTTTCCTCAGTGCAAGTACATTTTAACCTCTTAAGTGCTATCCTCTGATGAGTGTGTGTGTAAGGGACAGAAGAAATCACTAAATATTTCATCCCATACTGTGGCTACAATACATTACTGACCATCATATCTAACTCAGATCTCAAAAACAGTAACTTGTGTACTTTAGCAAGTTAGTTCTCTTCTAAGAATATTTCTTAACTGTAAATCCGATGTCAGTGCAGAGGACCAAGTGTTCTTGAAAAGTTGTTCAAAGGACGAAAAAAAAACATTCTAATGATCATTTTAGTTGGGCTCTGTAATCACTGGCAGCCTTTAACTGGTTCAGCTTGTTCTCTATGGACAGCAGACAGGGATTTTGAGAGATTTTAGGCTGTCCTCTGAAAATAACCTATGCCTTATCCAAACACTGCCAGTTATTTACTGTGAGGAATTTACAGACACACACCACCTCTCATTCTTGACATTTATCTCCTCTGCTCTTCTTTGGAAGTTGTTGGGTTGGCATATTGACATCTATTTACTGGTACTGTACCCCTTTTCTAGTAGACACAATTAATCAAAGACAAATACCTTGCAATTGCAACAACACCTGTGTAGTTGTTTATTTGCAGAAGAACAAGCTCCATAGGCTTGGATTTTCCCTGCTCCCAGAAGGTTTTGTTTATTTGCAGTGCAGTCCTGTCCAGCTGTGGAATTCTGTTGTTGCCATTGCTGGTAAGAGGCTTGGTGCCAATTACACTGACCACAGGAGCCTTCAGACCTGTCAGGCTTTATCTGGGACTGGCCTGGTCGTGGACCTGTTTCAGCTTGTGTAGCTGTAACACCAGCTGTGTAACCACCAGGTAACTATTACCTCTCTTGGCTAAATTTTTTGTTTAGCCTTGTACTGCTGTATGGAATAACAGCAATTGCTATTACATATTTGTAACTACTAGGCCACAATAACAAGCGATTTTCCTGCATAAAATAATGAAAAATACATTGCCTTAGAACCAAATGCAGAGCTTAAGGATGCAGCTATGGGATGACAGCAGAAGCTTACAGTGTACAGGTGAGAGTGATAGCCACAGGGCTACAAACAACTGGTAAATGCCCAGCAGTTGTTCAGCAGCCGAATGTTGCCTTGGACCTGGGCAAAACCAGTTTTAGGGATAAAAATGTGAGGAAGGGGCAAGTATCCAACATAAGCAACACAGACCTTAGTAAATCTGACTGCAATGGGGAGTTGCCAGTGGGAGAAAAAATATCCAGGTGAATCACATTAGCAAACGTACTTAAAATGATACAAAACATATTATTGTGACAAAGAAGAAATTCTCAGCATTGTATCTCTGCTGCAGAAGGACTTGCTCTTCAAAACACTTTGCACGTAACAAACTGATGTGAATTCAAGCAAATCAGAAAGTAATTCAGATGCAACAAATTAGCAACACTATTTGAGATCTACACATAAAGTAGGATTTTGTTTTGTACTGCAGACGTTGATTTAAAAAGCCTGAGTTTTATGCTACAGTGTTTGTGGTTGGGGTTTTTTGTTTGTTTGTTTTTAATTTCCTTTTTATGGGTTCTGGCAGCACAAAGTATTCCATGGAAAGTTGGTACCAGATTTAAATGAGACTAGATAGTAAAAATCACATGAGGGATGGAAAAAATAGTTTCTTCTTCTAGTTTTATGTCTATTCTAACTTTTTTCTCCTTGAAACTCTAGGATTAAATACTGGTTGAAGTTGACTATGCAGATTTTCAGTGCTACTCAGATTTACATCATGTTCCATGGTTAAAGGGAAAAAATCCAGACATTTCATACACTGATAGCACAAAAAGTAGTTCAACAACATAAAATTCGTTTGCTTAAAAAAAAAAAAATTTGTTTTTACTTATGTAAATATTTGGATTTATACTGTTTGGAGTCTAAGGTTTCAGCAAAATTTTCTGTGCAGATTTTATTACTTTCACAGAATTAACCCTGTGAATTTACAAAATTGATGGAGATAGTTATTTCAAATTCCCCAGATGATCCAAATCACTTCCTAACAGTTTGGTTAAAGGCTATGTGTCCTTACTCCTCCATGTGCTCTGAACAGCATGTATATGTTAATTCAAGTTTTCACATGGCCCACAGGTATGTCAGACAAAAAGATTTTACAGGAATGTGTTGAGAAATTTCCATTTTCTGTGAGCAGAGAATGCTATTCCTTAGGGAAGATTCCATGGCATATGAGTTTTATGTGGGAGTCTGTATGAGAAATATAGATCCTTCATGGGTTAAAGGCTTCTGGTAGAGGTTAGATGGCCTCACAGGCTGGTGTTTGTGGGATCAGATGTTTGAATTCATGTATTGAGATGGGCAAGATTGTTTACTATCACAAAGTCTTTACTATTATATTTTCAAAGTCTTTGTAAGATTTTAATGAAAGATTTGAGAGTTGCTTGTCAGTGCTAGAAAGTTGTTTTCTTTAGTTCTGTGTTTCGGAGTTGTAATTTGTTCTTTAATAAGCAGCTGAACTAATGCTCTGTCCTTACGTAGTTCCAGTCTGAATTCTCAGACTTCACTAAATTGTGGTTATATACTAAAGGAAACAGCTTTTAGGCACAGCACAGTTAATTGGGAATTTGGATGAACATAATTAATGTTAAATTATGTATATTTAAAGAGCTAAAATTGGAATGATTTCACAAGTGTTTGCCCAATGCTTTTTTAGATACAGTCTCTTACTGCAGTGCACTAGGCTCTCCTCTGCACCTAAATGAAGCTAGAGTTTTGTAAGAAGGATAAAATTAAAAACCATGAATGAATTTAATGATTCATTTCAGCAGAAGAAATCCCAAATGCAGACTGTCATGTCCTAATAGACATATATGCTTATTGTGTTTCTGTAAAACCAGATGTGGAAGATGGGAAGATGGTCAGGGGAATAGATAATCAGCCAACTGCATCCTTTTGCCATGGTTGTGGGCAGGTGGGATTGGCAGTCACCAGCCCTGATGTTACACACCAGCAGTGGATTTTATTTTTTCCCCAGGCTCCTAAATTGTAATCCCTATGAAAATGTAAGCAAAAATGTGGATTTTTTTCTTACATGTTTCCTTTTTTTCATGTTGTGGTCTTTTTTATAACTTTCTTCCATGAAAAAAGGAGAAGTGAATGGCCCTTACAGGAATCAAAGCCATGACCTTGGCATTGTAAGCACCATGCTCTGGCCAACTGAGCTAATCTCAGGGTCACACTATGAACTATGTTTAAAAATTCAAAACAAATTCTATGCTTTTCAGCAGGTGTATTCATGAATAAATTCTAGTCTTTTAAGCTGAACTACTCCAAACATATTTTGCACAATACTACGGCACATTGTAAATATCTCATTGCTATGTTTTACAAACTTGAAGGAACAAATAATTTCAAGATTAAATATTTGTGCAGTTGTCTGGATGTCAGCATTTTCCCAGGAGAAAATCACAATTTTTTGTATAATGGAGTGAAGTCTAGACCAATTTTATCAATTGCTTTTCATATTTTTTTCCATGTAGGTTTTGGGGAATGGGAGTGGTTGGAACCACAACAGTTCTTGTGAATTTTTTTTTTAAATATATTTATGTGTTTTAAAGTTCTGTGATAGCATTTATAAGTATTACTTGTGGAAAAATCTTACATCTATTAAGAGCTATTTGTTCCTGTAACATGTTCATGGCATTTCAAAATGATGACCTACTTAATCAAATTTATTCCTATGATAATTATTGATAAGATATTCAAAGATTTTCTATTTCATTTTTCATATATCCCTTGACATTTCTACTAACTACAGTAGTATATGCTTACACTACTGATTATGGGAAGTTATGGTTTAAAAGGCTTCAGCCCAGTGGTGCTTGTGGATCTGGATGTAACCTTCTAGGAATAAAAATGCTTTTAAGATCAAATATTCACTGGCCTAAATGTCTTGGGAACATTTCTCAAGTAGTGGATGAGATCTGAGAAAATGCTTTAATTGCAGTTTAGGAGAATTCTAAGGAGCCTGAAGATGAGTGAAAAATTGAAGGGGAAACACTTAAGATAAATCTGTATCTAGATTATACAGTTAATAGAGTCTTTATGTGTTTGTGACTTTTATTTTTTATCTCAATTTTGTGTGACAACTGCTTGGCCAGTTGCAGTTGACTTCAGCAGAACTGTGACATTACATTGAATTTGTCACCTCTTAGAGCCCTTCTCAACAACAGTGGAGTAAGAGGTTGCTCTGCCTGGGGCTCAGCAGCCAGGTGCTCATTTCTACCACTGTTAGAAATGAGCACCTGAAATGAGACAGATTTCAGCCCATTCCTGTGATGCACATAGATTTTTGGTCATTACATTGCTAGTTTCTAAACAGAAATGTTTGTTGCAGTATTCATGTATATGGGATAAGACATTTAGAAGAAAAATAAGCTGATACCTGCTGATTCTGTGTATGTAAAACTCAATAATAATTTTTAAGGATAAAGGGATATTAATGCTGTAGTATACATAGTCCACATTAAATTGGGTGGGGTTTCTTGGTTTTCATTCGTGGTTGAATAGGAGATTTCTCTGCCTTTCCTGTGTTCCAGCACAGTGTGCTATAATCTCCTGCAGCTTACTAATTAAATGGAATGTTGTTGTGAAGATTTTTAGTAAATTACCCTGAAAAAGTATAAAATTAATCCAAGTGACACCTACATGAGACAAAACTAAGAGGTTTTAAAGCTTTAGCAGGAAAAGATAAAATATAATTTCTTTTAAGGAATTGAGAAAGGTTTTTGAGAGTTTTTTTGTATTAATATAAATGTGAACTATTTGGGACAAACACATAGAATGTGCCTGGAGAAAACAGGCAAAGGATATGTAGTATTAATAGTTATCCAAGAGCACTTTGTGATGACTTATTTTGGATAATTCATTGCAAGAACTGTGTCAGTAATGCTGTGTGCTCATCTATGAAGTACTAAAAGCTTTGTAGTTGTGGCAAGGATATATTCTTATATGTGAAAATGATGTGAGGGAAGAATTACTTTACATTACTGAAAGAATGTTAAGGTTCTGAACATAATATTTCAAAAACATCTGTCTCTGCTTCAATTTACAAGATTTGTCTCTGGTAGTCAAGGGTATGACAAGCACCAACTTGCTTTATAAACTTACTCTTGGATACCTATCCTCTATTTCTTTCTTCAGCCTGTAGTATCTGATAAAATTTATCACTTTTTCTTAAAGAAGTATTTTTAGTTCAGGTAATAATGGAATTGCTGGCCTAGCAATCTCTCAAAATTTTGGGTGAGTTTTTGACTGTCCCTAATTTGGAACACTTAAGAATTAGAGATTCAAGCATCTCAAGGCCAACACTTACCAGGTATTAACTATTAGGTTATAAAACTAATTGATACAGCTTAGTCTCCAGCGAAAACTATTCTTAGAGCATCTTTGACCTGTCAGCCTGTGGAGGCTCTTACCTAGTGGCAAATCCTGACACTCAGATATGACATTGACTGTAGGCTGAATACTTTGCAGGTGTGTGGTATTTAAAAGGGAAATCAAGAAGGTAGGCTTTCAATAAAAGATGTGTTAACACAGCTGTTATTGCTACAGAAAACATTCTGGTTTTGAGGCTCTGCAATTTTCTGCTGAAACTCTAAAGCTGATAAACCTGAATTGGATCATCAAGAAAAGTGCATATAACCCTATGAAACCTCAACATATAAAATATTTGATTTTGGCTAAAAAAAAACCACTGAAACAACCTAATTCTCTATCATGAGTGTATACAGTAGATTTAAAAAATATTTCTTATTATCAGAGAGTCAGGTATTCACTGCATAGTCTGAGGTGCTGGTGCCCCACTCACTCTTACAGCATAAACCACCTTAAATGACTCTTTTCCTTCATCCTCTAAATTTTATGTTAAACAGTGTTAATAGTTCTCTGAAGGAAGCATGTCAGACTTACCATGAACCTCATTCCCAGAGACTACTGAGATCACTGAAAAGCTGTTGCCTTAGCCACAGGTAGGCTAAGTTGGCCTAGCAGTTATTTCCTTGAGCCTTTAAAGTGTGCGTCAGATATTTGTGAAGAAATAATTTTGTGCTGAAGTGTCCCCAAAATATTCTATTTTTTCCTGTTGACTACTGTGATATCTCTAAAACACCCATCATCAGGGAATGACATCCTCTGTAACAACTGGAGGCAGCAAATTTTTTTTTCACTTCAGAAACATTTCAGATCAGCAGAAAATCTAGATTACACAAAAAGAGTTAGAAGGTAACAGTGACATTTTTGTATCATACAGAAAGCAAATAGAATATTTTAATGAACACTCCTCTTAAATAAATTCCTTGCAGTGAACCAGTAATGCAATACAGCAGAAAATAAGCTTATATGTGTTGCTGTGAATATATGCTTTTATTATTCCCCTTATGTTCTGCCCTTGGGTTGTTTTGTGTTCAGGAGTTTTCAATACAGACATTACTTAAAATTCATCTCTTAAACTATAATGTCACTTACCCTCGGTCCAATAAATCTGACTTAATCATGGGATAAACCTTCCATATCTTGCCTAGTATCACTAATAATAGTTTTTCCTTAAAGTAATGCTGGAGTGGGTAAAGAATCTATTTGAATTATTCTGCACATGAACTGCAAGAATAAAAGATGTTGTTTTTCAAGCATTTGTGCTCCATAACAGATAATGAGATGGCTTCTTGAAGCTAGGAATTACAATATAGAAATGCCAGCAGTCATTAACTGGAAGTGAGTTCCTTTTCTCCAACTGAAGAAAATCAAAATGGGTAATATACCTCTGATGCATCATTAAATTGCCCTCTGGGGGTGTATGGTGGATGGAGTGACACATTTCACTCTTAAGACAGAATGTGTTCATTGAGACAGCAATATGTTCATTGATATAAACCAACGAATTTTGATAGTAAATGCTATAGTAGTTGAACAAGATTGGATAACAAGGTACACTTGACTATTTACTGCATAGAGGATCAGTTCAGACAGAACCATCAGGGAAACCCTCCCACAGAGTTATGATTTTCAGAAAGGACATCCTTATGTTCCAAACTCCTCCTAAGAGGGGAGTTTAGGTACAGCTGGATCCAAATTTAGTCCCAAACTTGGTCAGGGTTTTATGTGTAAAATGTTATATATGCACCATCACTCCTTTATGTCACCAAGGATTTCAGTATGCATGACTCACAAAGGACCTGCTGTGTTACAGAATCTTTGAGTCTAAAGAAGTAACCTTGAGAAGCATCTCTGCTCAAGGGGAGATCCTGGCCCGTAGCCCTCTGCCTTTCAGGAGAGTTCAGCAGGCCCTGGGCTGCCCAGTATTTAGAGGGTAAAAAATTGAATGACAGTCATATTTGCATGCCAAATATAGATGTTAATTTTTAACCAAATTTGGCTTTAATCAAGCCATTACTATATTTAGGCAGGTGTGTTGCTGACATTAGCTCTTGGCTCTTGGGTTGTTATCTGTCTCCTCCAAATCTGCAGTGAGTCAGCTACAGCCAGAAGGACAGGACACATCCATGAAAACCACAGCCACTGGTGGTTAGCACTTAAGTAGACCTACAGGAAATAAAGTTCAGATTGGAATCACAGATGTGGAATGGAGAGCAAAGTATCACGGGATGTATGGCACCAGAGGATATTTTTTGAAGTGCTTTTGTTATAAGAGAAACTTGACATAGTATGAGTATTACATATCTATATCTTTTTTTGCCTCATATGATTTCCATTTTCTATGTATTGTAAGATTTATTAGAGAGGAGACAACAAAAGCAAGTTTGGTGAAGGGCAGTTCCTAACAAATTAAGTCGTAATCTTTACAAGTGATCCACTTAGAAGAACATAAAGAATTATACAAATGCTTTAATGCTTCAGCATTTTAATCTTGTGCTGCTTTAGTAGCTGGAAGTCATCCTGGTTTAAGGAAAAGTTGGAGACAATTTCACTTTTATAGTCTTGCTGACCAAGGTTTCCTCCAAAAGCATAGTGAGTAGGAGTGCTGGAAGAGGATCCATATCTAAAAATGAAGAGGATATAGTTTCCTTTAATTGCTCATATTCTTGAGAGAAAGTATTTATTACTTCACTGTGAAATATGCTACTGCGTGAAGAGGAACAATATGCTGGTGTTCTCAGTTAAGGTGGCCTTGTTACGATTTTTAAGAACAAGTTCTGCTAGTGTTCAGTCTGTAAGATTACTTTCAACAAAATCATAGTGTTAAAGGAACTTAAATTTATTAAGTGGTGCATAATTAACATTTTGATGCTTCCTAATAAATGGATGCATTATGCCAATTTTCTCTCTAATGTTTTGATTTATTGATCTATTACAACATCTGGTTTCTGGCAAATGAGGGAAATTTTAATTAGTTCTGATTATATCCTATTATGCCAGGGAGTTCCCACATAAAATTGTTAGGGTTTTTTTTTAGGATTTTTTATTACATTTCTTTATTGATATCCATATATAACCTTTTCCTATAGTCCTGCATGTCTTATACCCCTGATCATCTTATCCTTGCCAAACACATGTCCCTGTCACTATCTGTGTTCTCTTTAACCAAAGCAAAGTTTCATGCAAGCTGATGTTGTGTTCTGCACTAATGGAACTTTAGTCTAAATAGAATCACAGAATCATGAAGGTTGGAAAAGACCCTAAAGATTGTCAAGTCCAACTATAACCCAACACTGCCAAGTTCACCACTAAACCATGAAGGTTCAGGGAGGACCCTGAACTCTACATTTACCCATCTTGTAAGTACCTTCAGGGATAGGGACTCCTCCAGTTCCTTGGGCAACCTATTCTGATGTTTGGAATCCCTTCCTTTAAAATCGTTTTTCCCAATATCCAGTCTAAACCTCCTCTGGTAAAATGGGAGGCCTTTTCCTCTTATCTTATCACGTTTCACTTGGGAGACAAGACTGACCCTCACCCTGGTGGTCAATATTTTTCCTACGGCAGCAAGGGATACAGCTGGGCACTTTTTCTTTGAGAGAGCACTGCTGACTCATGTTCAGCTTACTTTCCACCAGGACCCCCATGTCCTCTTGTGCACTTCAGTCTTCCAGGCAGTCAGCCTGTACCTTACTCTGGTACAAGGTGTTATTCTTTACCAGGTACAGGTCTTAGTTCTTTCCCTAGCTGAACTTCATAAGGTTCCTGTCAGCCACTTCCTCCAGGTTCAAGACACCCTCTGGATAGCATGTCAGCCACTCATCCCAGACATCTGCAAACTTGCTGAGTGTTATCTCCGTCCCATCAAGATCATGAGTGAAGGTGTTGAACAGAACTGGACCTGGTACTCTGGGGTACATCTCTATTTTCTTGTGACTTATAAAACTATTTATCTAACTGCCTGTTGCATGACAGCACTGTTATTCCAGGGGTTTACCCTTCTAAAGTCGTAAGTCTTTAAAATATTAAAGAGACATCACCAGTTTACTAAAGGAGATTGATTTGCTGTCTGTAGGAGCAAGTTGCTTAGTATGAAATAGGCCCTCCTTTGCCTAGTCTCTGAAATTTTTGAAAAAATAGGGCACATGAAAAAAAGGGAGGGCTTTTACGATTTATTTTGATAGCAGTTACTGCTAACAGCTAATTGATCATTATGCATGACTTTCAGTTGGTTTTTTGACAGCCCTTATAGAGAAATTATCAGAGAAGACAATTACCTTCATTTAGTATACTCCACCTGACATCCAGTTCTTTAATAATCAAAATTGATGTAGGGATGTGTATTTCTATGAATGATGAAATAAGATAAAATGTAAAACATTTCTATGTGTACGTAGAATATGTATACTTCATACATAACTAAAAATATAGAAAATAATAGTATTATTTAGCAGACTGTTTTTGATATGTTACCACTTAGTTACTTTGCACACCTTACAAATTTGGTGAAAAACTCAACTGTCAGAGAGGTATTCTGACAAAAATTCATGTTTCTACTGAAACGAATACACTTTGAAAACATGCCAGGTTTGATTATATATGATTATCAACACATATACTTAAAATCTAAAATATAAATTCAAAATGGAATGTTTATTTGAATTTGATATGAGAATAAAAATCCTTACAAGTTGAGAATTAATTTATTTAATCATACTGAATGTTCAGAACATGATAAATCATATTTTTAAACTCTATGTTAAAATAGGGATGAACCCATAGAAATTCTTAAACTGTTAGATTTTTTTCTTATCTAGCATTACTAAACAAGTTTGGGGTTTTTTTGTATTAGTGGAACTCTTGCCAATATGTCTTATGATTAGGCTTATTGCCTTAGGAGAAAAAAATGAGTATTGAGTTCAGCAGCTGTAATGAAATGCTTTCTGCTTTCAAATTTCTTATGTGTATGTGTGTGTGTGTGTGTGTGTGTGTGTGATAATGTTGATTAGTATAGAGACCTTGAGAAAATAATTTAAGGTTGTGTGATTGTAACATTTCCCTCCTTTTAATCCCTGCTCCCTTGAAATGTGCTGAAAAATGCTGCTGCAAGGCTTTAAACTGAAAATAAATCTGTTTTATTTTCCAAAAATTTGGAGTATGTTTATCCAGTTGTGGGTTACCAGTTATGCAAATAACAAGGTGGTAGATATTAAGCAAATACCTTTTTGTCCGGAGCTTTGTAGTAAAGAAAACCTATTGCCCCTACATAGCTCTTCAAGAAAGATCTGGAACCATTGCCTTTCACAAAGTATTGTGCCTTGTTTTAATCTCTGAATAAAATAAATACTGTCATTCACCATATAGAAGTCCCTGGTATTCTGAAGAAAGATTTAGTCAAATTATATATACCCTTGAGTAATATCACTGCAATCACTTTGATAAAGAAAATCTCTGTTTTTTTAATCAGAGTATAAACTTCCATGGGACTATGTAATGCATTTACTAAACTGCATTTTATATTGAGAGCAACTTGAGGGATCGAATAAGTTGTCTGAGATTTTATTTTTGTTCTAGATTAATGCTAAACAAATCTGCTTCCAGAATGTGGAGTACCTCCACACTGAGGATATTTGGAAACTCACTAGAAACGGAGAATTGCCTTCTGCTGTTTGGCTTATTGAGCTTTTATTAATGGTCCTGAACTGGTGGAAGTGTACAAGATATGTAAGACTGTACAGAAATAATGAACATTTAAAAAAAAAAAAATATTTAAAAAAGCCCATTTACCTGCTTTTCCTTCTGGATAAGCTGTTTTTGTATTGCAATTTATGTAACAATTCTAACAATTCTAAGTCATGAATCTTCATTTTGACTATAGGAAGGCAATAGATAGCCTTAGCCATAGAAGTTCTGGTTAAAAGATTAAGAAACTTCTGTTTTTCTGGCTCTAACTACAGTAGAATCTCCTAACAATTCAGGAAAAAAAAAAAACCAAACAAAAAACAAACAAACAAACAAACAAAAAAACCCCACAATCAATAAAAAACCCCAAAACAAAACAAAAAACCAAAAATACCCCAAACAAACCACCCTCCACAGTGGTCATGAATTTTTTTCTTGATAGGAAAGAGCAACTTAACTTACATGCCTAATGCCTTGTCTATGTATCATGGAAAGGTGAACCAAAATGCAATTTTAATACACATCTATTCTCTCAGTATTTTCATGTTGAGTACAGCATTGTCACACTCTGTGTTTTCTATTTATCCCTTAAAAGGATGAGAGATTAATTAATTCAGGAAGCTTAAATTCAGCCACCAACTGTTCACATTCTTTTGTTGTTGTTAAGTACTTGACTTCTCTCTAGAGGCAGTAATGTGGTCTGCTTAAATTCTATTACAAGTCCTAGAGCAAGCCCTTTTCTCTAAGTTCAGAAGCTTTTTCTTTCTTTTTGTAAATGGAGTTCTCTTCAGAATACACATTTCATGGGCATGAAAGGAGACCCACAGAGCACTGACTGTCACCTTTATGAATAGTTTTTCAGAACAGTGGTTAAACTGTTACCAAAGTAGGGAAGAAATTTTGCAGCTCTTAAATTAATTTTATAAATCCAAGATGAAATACAAAGAACTTTCCTAATCTTCATTGCGAATTTCTTCAGAGGTACAGTAACAGCTTACCCTCTGGAGCACTTGCACAAGGCATGAAAGCCCAACATCATGCCCTTGGTTTGCCTGAGCTGCATCAAAGTTTAGCTTAGTCTTTTTACACGCCTGGTGGTTAGAAAAGCCCTCTGTGCATTGGTTCTTCTATTCTGTATTGCACTTGGAGGCCTTGAAAAGTACTTTTTGAAGCTTATACCAGTGCATTTGTAAGTGTCTGGCTACATCATAATCCCTTCTCCCTGTTTATGTTTTTTACCCTTACTAGATGGTGAATGAATTTTTATATATTTTTTCATTGTCCTTGGAGAAAGGTGTAGGATGTGTCTCAATCTGTTTGTATCTAGTTTAGATATGTGGCCTTCAAAACAGTCAATATTATCTTGCCAACATGGTGAAAAACGTCCATGCTATATGACATAAACTGATAGATCTTCAGCCCCACATGTTCTCCTTTAATGCATAATATCTTTTTTTCTGAACATCAGAATGTGTTAGACATCATACAGAACATTTGGAAAAAGGAAAAGAAAAAAAAGTGAATTGTTACTATTTTTTTTCCAAAAGGCTCACTGTGCTTTTTCTCTTCTTGGAACAGTATGTTAACAAACTGATTTATGATTGTAGTTTATTGAAAATCTTAATTTCAATGAGTCACTTCAAAAGTCCTTGGAAAAGTCAGGAAACCCAAGACATTGGTCATTATAACTTTATAAATCATTCTTTTCATTTTATTCTATACAGATCTGCAGATATTTGCCTCATGTTATGTTTAATAATATTCTTCTGCATACTTTCCTTCTACAGATTTTATCATTTCAACAACTGCAAATCATTAAGAGAAAAGATTTTCTTTTTGAGATGAGTCACTGGGAGACCAAAGAATTTAAATAATTTGTACATAATTACAAAGTGTAACAAAGCTTTATTTTGAGTACTTCTTTGACTAAATGTCATTTTCTTATCGCTATGAGTACTTCCAATAGAAATCAAAGAGCTTGGATTTCATAACTCATGAGAACATGGATTTTTAACATTAGTATTAATCATGTGTCAAAAAGTTAAACACAGAACAGAGGATGTAAAAAATAAACAAGGCAAGGTATTTTGGTATATACAAAGTCCTGACATGACTTGGAAGGATGTCAGAGCAAACCAGCTTTCCATTCTGTCAATGGTGTTAACAAAATTAATCCTAAGTGTTCATTTCAAGCTGCCTGTTCACCCTATGACAGTTATTTTAACAGAAGATCGGCTGTAGTGGAGGTCTGGGAGTCTAAAATTATTCATGTTAGTAACTGTGGAAGTTAATACCAAGACATGAATACAAAATAATTACATCACAGTCCTTTTTCAGGATTACTTCGCCCATGTTTGTAATAATATATGATCTATTAACAAGCATTAATATATTCCAGTGTAATAATAATAACAAAGATAGATGTATGTGCTGTGGTAACAGTTTCTTTTCCTTAGGTAATACTGATATATGCTTTGTTTCCAACTGTAAATTTTAATTAAGGTGAGAGGAAGGATGGGTGAAAAAGATAAAACACTGAAGTTGAAAGCGAGAATTGAAGGAGAGGAATTTGGTGATAAATAAAATAAATAAATGAGCACATGCAGCAGGAATATTTTAATAGATGTTATGAGGTACACAGCACACAGATTGAGGTGACATGTTCAAATGATTTAGCATACCTGACACATATATCTGGAAGAAAATGGGTCTAACAGGTAAGAGGTATGAAAAAGGAAGTAAAAATTGAGACATTTAGAAACGTGGAGTCTCTCTTTGCTCTCTTGATTGAAGGGAGAGTCATTCAACTCCTCAGAGACCTGATTAGCTGTTTTGTAGGCATGAAGTTATGAGTAGTTGCACCAACCATGCAACCAAGGATGCAAAGAAAGCATATTGGACTTCCTGAATTGGTTATTCTTGAAACTCTTAAAAATTAACTCAGTTTTTATAGCTCAAATTTTTTTAAATTAGAAATTTTAAAATTAGAAATCTGAAATTATGAGACTCTGCAGAAATGCTGGCTACAGCAGGATGAAAATATCACTGTTCAAAGACCAAAATAAATATAAGTAAACAGAAAGCTGATAAACATAGGATTTTTTTCTAGATGTCTTGCTGAAATAAGTAGAAATTACCTAGAAGAAATAATTGAAACACTCAATGAATAAAAGAGGAAAATAAAAGGATATCTTGCCAAAAGTTTTTAAGGTCAGGAATTAGTTCTGTGGCTGCATGTGTCCAATTTTACTTGCAAGTCAGGATACGAATAAATGAACATAATTACGTGCAAATTCTGTAGTTTTGACTAACTTTATGTGATGGCAAACCATAGCTTTGAGTGGAAATTACAAATTATCAATGGATGTTGTATTTTCAAATTTTCCTCTCTATTCTTTTGTGTTTCAATATCATATTCTAATGCTAATCAGATAAGAAAAAAAGCCTGATACTAGAAAGTACATTTTTAGGCACCAGTGTCAGAAGAGGTCAATTGAAAATAATTAAGAAATACCTAAATACCTTAGTTACAAAAAACACAAGTGTATGCTGAGTGGATTTCTACAGAGACTACCTGGAAAAGCAGTTACTACACCAAGAATCAGAAACAGATATTTTAGAAACAAGAAATCTGTCGCAGTTTTTCAAACTCAGGTGGTAATGTCCCTTTGCATATCAGCTGATACACACTTAACTTACAAGTTTTACCTTTCACTCTGTTGTTAACTGCTTTATGACCATTGAAACACCTGTGTGATGTGCAGAATGCATCCAACTGTGAGACAAGTGTCATAATAAAGTGCCAGTCAAGGGACTTGAAACTCTTGCCTCTCCCAGAAGATGAAACTGCCCAGGAAGAAGTAAGCAGGGTTGGCTTTGTATGTGTGTGTTGTGTGGTGGTGTCTTTGGGTTTTTTTCTTGTTTATTTACCTATTTGGTATGGTCTTGGCCCTGGAAATACAATCAAAAGTCATTTAATGTTTCTAAAGATCTATTCTACAATGTATTTCAGCTCAGTTACACTTTCCCAAATGATAAATTAAAATACACTGTGGAGTTCTAAACAAGCTGAAAGCTCCCCCTGGTGTTTCAGAACATTACAAGATGACTCATCTCTGGATTTTTTATTTAAAAGAAAAGACAAGATCAAATGCTTTAAACTGGCTAATGGTCAAAAAAATGTTTATTTCAGTGATGACATTTTCAGCTGATGAAAGGCAAAAGATAACATGTTTGCTTTAGTATTAAATTACTGTAAGGATCATGACAGAAAGAAAGAAGCTCAGTTAAACTAAATGAGAAAAAATGTTAACTGTAAAATCATTTTTTTAAATTGCACCAGTACTTAACATAAGAAGGAATATTCAAGGTACTTGCAAAATTTATTAAGATTACACATATATTCTGGTTAAGGTAAATTAGCATTCTTAAGATTACATTTTTGTGAATACTGTGTAGTTTATTGTAGCACTACTGTATTCCATAGATGGCACTTGGACACAATCTGAGTTATAGCTGTCCTCTTGTCTTCTGTACTGTGTTGAAGAAAAACACATACATATGTGGGATAGATGTCTTTCTACTATTCTGCATATGAAAAATGTGCTCCTGTTATCTATAAAATCGAAAAATCAGTTGATGGAGGGATAGGTTTAACTGAAGGGCATATTTTTGATCATATTTTGATTTAAGAATATCAACGATATTGTGCAATATATTATGCAAAAAGCATTCTGTGACTGGACCAGGTTCAATTTACACATGTGTAATACAACATGAACCAGAGAAATTGCTTTGATGAGAATGAGAGGAAACCATCTGAATTGTATGCAGACAGAAGCAAACTGGATCTTTATTTTTCTAATTCCTGTATTGTGCTTTCACAGGAGGAGTAGCATCACAATTCTTACTTTTCCTGTTTTTTATTCTCCTTGAAATGCTGATCACACCTCACCATCTTGATACATGTCAGCCAAACATGTAACAGGATATTCATGTCTATTTTGTTCTCAAATTGCATCATCTACAGCTATCTGTGCTTGTCTTTCTGACTGACCATGCCTGGTTGCCAGACACCCACACAGCCAAGCTCTCGTTCCCCACCCTCACCAGGACAAGGGGAGTAAATAAGATGGAAAATATTCTGGGTCAAGACAAAGACAGGCAGATCCATTACTGTCACACACAGTGAGAGCAAAACAGAATTCCAAGTATTTGGTTGCTTATATTTCCCTCCTGATTCTGGATTATGAAATCTTACCTATCTTGACACTAACAGATTTCTCAAGGAAAGTGTGAAAAATTTAGAGTTTCTAATTTCAGTCTCTGCTTACATGCATTTCCAGTCTTTAGATTTTTTTTAATGGTTTTGATCCAATGTTTCATTCCCAGATTCTATTTACATCACAACAGAAATCTAGTTTAATGCTGTCAGGATTATTCTTAATAGCTCTTTGATTTTCAGTTCCCTCTTTTTAACTTTCTCCTCTTACAAGGTTAGGGAGTTGTGAAGTTCTTACCTCCCCTCACTTGAATTCTGAGAATTATCTTGTCAGAGTTACTGCACAGTATCTTTCATAACATTGAATAATGCAAAAAAAAAAAAAAAACAAACTTGTAAGTATCCATTGGCACATTGTTTTGATTAACATCTTTTATTTGGTCACAAATGGTCACAGTAATACATCATGTTATTAAATGTAACATGAAATGTCTTTAAAAATGCTACTGCTGCACTTAAAATATTCTCTATTAAGAAGGAATCAAATCTCTTTAGAATCTTGCAGACAATAAAATTTATTTGGGCTTGACTTAACTAACAAAACTGTTTAATATTTAAGGTTGTCTAATATTCAACACAGGATTCACTGATGAATAATGTAGCCCAACCCCCTCAGAGGCACATTTCTTTCTTGAGAATATTTTGGTACTGTGGTTTTCTAGTGTTTCTCTCCTCTAAAGGGGTCAGTTAAAGTGTAAACTCATACAGAATTCCAAATTACTGTTTTTCCTCTGCTGTTTGAGATTTCTGCTTGAGTTTCTTAACTACAGTCTGTGGGATTTTTAGAACATCAGGTCTATAATGAGGGTTTTTATTCCTGCTGGTGTGTGTAACAGTGGTAGGTGAAAGGTCTGTTTTACATAAGAATTTATAAAAATATGAATGGCTTATGTTGGCAAGCATTCATTATTCCAAATAGGGGCTGTACAAATCCATCCCCTTTATTTATGTATTAACATTACCCTCATCATCTGCATCTGACTACTTCATGCTTATTACATTATTTTATTTTAAAAAACCTTACAAAGAGGTTTTTTGCCATAAAAATAGAAACATAGGATTCTTTAGGTTGGAAAGTATCTTTAAGATCACCCTTAAGTCCAACCACTAACTCAGCACTGTCAGTCCAAAATTAAAGCATGTCTTTATGTGCCACATCTACATAACTTTTAAATACCTCCAGGAATAGTGACACAACCACTTCCCTTGACAACACTTTCAATGAAGGGGTGAAACTGTTATAGACACAAATGAAGTCAGGTAGCAGAGAGAAGTTTCAAGGGAATAATTGAAAATATAGTCAGGTATAGACTGAATAAAACTAACCAGCTCATTATTGTCTCAAAAGGTCAGGGTTGGATTTGGCTCTGTTTCCATACCAAGACTGACTCTTAGGCTGTCCTTTCTCCCTTCTGCCTAAGAGCACCTTCTATTTTCTTCAAAGAAAAGTCGTCTGAAAATGCTTAAAAAAAAAAAAAAAAGAAATCTAAGTTAAAACTCAAAATTTTACCTGTACATAGTTAGGAACTGTTCTTCTAACTTGACAGTGTAGGGTGCTAGCTGGTTAAGAGAGAGCCCTCAGTCTGTGGCTCAAGAGATTTAACAGAAAAACAGACTGAGCCAAGGGTAAGATCTGTCTGCCAGCTTAGGATAAAGAAAAATAAGACCATGTCAGTATACCTAAAAATAAAATTATGCAGATATCAGATAGTTAGTAATTTTTGCTTCAAAGTGATTGCTTTCATAAGTTCTGTAAATTCTCATTAAAAAATTATAACATGTAATTTCCATTAGAAGGATTCTTGCAAGATCTTAGGAAAACATGTAATTTTTTTCTGTATAGATTGGATGGATGCGAAATAGAAATTATTTCTAGATTTTTTTTTCTTTTTTTTTAAATAGGTTAAATTCCCTTTGGCAGCTCTACCACAGTATGGTACATTTACTCAGTATGGGGTTTTTTTCTGCCATTGGTTAACTGTTTTATTCTTGCAGGTTTTGCATTTATATATGAATATATATATTTATATATATTTATATATACATTTAATATATTAAGAGATGAACAAAGGGCAAATTAGAGTTAATACTTTGGTGGATCAGCAAGGAAAGAAGAATGAAACACTCTACATTTCATCATAGAAAAATAAAGCTCTAGAAATTTAGTGACATGACAAATGCTTATATAAAGTTATTAAAATATACCAGTTAAAGCTCCTGCCTTTGATGTGTTGATCAAAAGGGTGAGAGAGAAAAACTGATCAATCATATTACCATTAGTTCTTTTTCAGAAATATTCAGTGCAAGGTAAATGCAACAAGTACTGTCTGATGGGCTGCTAATGAAGACAATTTATTGTTCATGAAGCTCCCAAAATCCTTGAGAGAGTGACAAGAAAATGATGTGAATATTTAAGATTTCAGCAGATGAAAACCAGCATTAGGCCTAACTAAGTATATGAAGATATTTCAAGTTTCAGTATTTTGGGATGAGTATCCATAAATATGAGAGGATATTCATTGTTTACTAAGGACTACTGAGTGTAAATTCAGACAAAATAAATCAAATATTTTTCTTTTATTTTTTTCCAAATATCTTTTGAGGGTTTGTATATTTTACTTTGATTTATGCATTAAGGCATGAAGGTTTTGAGGAAGGTCTGCCTCTTTTTGTAGCTGTGAATAAAAATATGTAACTACATTGTTAGAGATGCAGCTTTTCTGAAGGGAGATAATGGCATCTTATTTGAGAATTTGCCACTGAACTGCTTTGAATGATTTTTATTTTTTTTATGAGTGTGGACAATATTACTGTGTCATTGTCATAATTCATATAACATTAGAAAAATACTTGTTTACATTCTTTTTCAGAATATTAAACTTCTATGAATAGAATACTAAACTTCTATACAGAGAAACAGTAGATTTCTATTGATAATGTTGGAATTTGGGAGGCCTAGGTCTAATTACTGACTCATGGTGCTTTTATAAAATACAATTTTTTTTGTTGTTGTTTTCTGATGTGTTAGCAAACTTTATAAATAATTAAATATTGCCATAATTCTATTACTCTGTTTCCATGGATTAAAACTGAGTTTCTTGCTCAGTCATTGCTTTTCTTATTCCATTTGTGCATGCTTAAAGTGTGCCTGCACAAACCTTTCACTAATTCCTAAAAGTATAGTGATTGGAAAAATTCCCCAAACTGTAGTATGTCCCTGGAAATAAAAAAGATAACTTTTTTTAGGGCTCCTGAACTCCCAGCAATAGCAAACTTTTCAATGGTTCCAGTGGCTCTCATATTGCAGCATGTTTTCACTGACCTTATTTGTGTATACTAGAGGATGGAGAAAAACAAGACAAGCACTCCTATCTAGCAGATTTATTTTCAGTTTGTGTATGTGGACAGACGGGTTGTGGCTATGTCAGAGTGATTACTAAGACAATGCTTTTGTTTTTTCCGCAGAGATAGAGTACATTTGGTGACTGTATTTTCAAAATTCTTATTACTAAGGTAGGATTACTGATCTGATAATGCTAGAGGTGTTTTTGCTGTCACCTACTGATATGAAGCTGAGATATTTTTCAAGGTCTTTGGTGAGGTCCCCACAAACTCAGTGAGTGTAAAAATGCTTTTTAAAGTGACAATAGAGAAGTATATTGCTCTTCTTCTGATGCCTTTGATAACAACTCTTAATCTAGCTCACATTTATCATCTGAGGTTTATATCATCTACCCTATTAACATATTTTAGATATGTTGAAATAGTGTGATGAGGAATATCTACGCTTCTTGAAGGTTTTTAGTGTCCATTATTTAGATGTTGACCTTTTCTGGACAAGTGATGCTAAACAAGCTATCCTATTGCTTCCCCTCCTCAGCTGGACAGGCAAAGAAAAGTACTAAAAAAGAGCTTTGCTGGAAGACCTCTCTGATTTTGTGAAAAATCCATATGAAACAAAGGTTTTCCAGGAGATTAGAGTTGGTCAATTTTTCTTGCCAAGATTTAAACCAAAATATTGTTTTGAGTAAAATTAAGTTTTCTTGAAATTTTAATCTGTTTTGAAAACATGATTTTTCCTTCTACTTTCTATTTCTATTTTTCAGTACTTCAAACATTTTTATTTCAGTGCTAAATTCGGACAGTTACCAAATTGCTGTTTGCTCAGTCAGCACTTGGGAAACTTTCTCTCACTACTGAAACATTTTCAAATGAGATTCACTTCTGTTAAAACTCAGTGGAAAAATACATAACTGGGCAGCTCTAGAGCTTTAAGGTGTGGAACTTGATCCTTTTCTATGCAAGTTTGAGCCTATGTCATCTGAGGAATGGCAATAAACTGTTATAGTTATTTAGCTGAATATCTTCATTAGATTTGACAGTCTCTTCAGATATAACATGGTGTGTTCAGTTAACTGCATATTTTGATAAGGATGAATGGTACTGCTAACCTGAATAGCTGTGATGATTTTTCATGGTTTTGTTTCAGGGAGAGGTAATGAATAACAGTCTTCTAACTGAGGAGAGCAATTGCTTTTGGACATTTATAAAAAATCACTTGGACAGCTGAGAGTTAGATTCCAGAGATGAGAATACCAAAAACTGCTTCATTTATAGCTTATCGACATATCACCATTGACTTGCTGCTTTTTCAAAAAAGTGTTGAAGTAAATCAGTCATTCAAAAATCTGCATGGTTTCTAGATATTTGTGTGAGGATGGAAAATTTTTTTAAGCACCAGCACATGCTTTGGAGGACTTGACTGTTCTCAAGTGGATTCAGTAAATTTTAATGGTTTGGTAGGAAGTGAGCAGAAAAAAAAAAAAAAAAAAGGTTATTGAAGCCCTATAATTTAATACAGAAGGTTATATTTTAGCTGGGGTCAAAGATAGCTATGTTAATCATCAAAAATGAAACCTTAGAACATGAAACCTCTTATTCCATCTTTCATTCACCTTTCTAGCAAGTGATAATTGTTCTTGATCTCCAGGTTATCCTAACAGTTAAGCTCTTTTTATGTCTACCAAAAGCATTCTTAGCTCTGAGAAAGCATTTGTGAGGAGTTAAGTAAAATATCTGTGGTAGCTGTGAAAAAAACTCCCTCATTACAACTGCAGCTGTGAAGCTGATAATGTACTTCCATAATAAAGTACTTAATCTGTTTTATACATGGAGCTTTCAGGATAGCATTTATATGTCCTTGAATCAGTCATCTGAAACTTCATCAACCCTTTGTGTCCTAAAGATAAATACTATGCTGGTGGGTTCTTTTCTAAATGTTCTACTCTTATAGCACTCACTGTAGATGCAAAGCAGGGATACACACCTCCTTTTATATTCAAAGAACCTGTTATTGATTTCTTGTTCTTACCTTCCTTCTGGCTTCACAAGACAAGCAAAAAGTGATGTGACTTTCAATGATCGCATAGCTCCTCTGGTGCAACATTTCTATTTTGTTGAATTGCTGTTCCTAACGTGTTCTCATTTCTTGTGTTCTAAGCAGGGACATCACACTGTATAGTGCAATCTCACTTACAAAATTGTAGTGTTAAGCTTTGTGGATGTTAAAATGCAATGGAGGACTGTTTATTAGTCTACATTTTAAATTTGTTTATTTGTTCTAGGAATAAATTAATATTGTCTAATGAAGGCAAGAAGTGTTGCTTGCACTACTTGAATATGATTCTGTATGATATAACCAAGCTTATTTGTGCAACATAGTCTGTTAGGGGGAAATGTGTAACTAAAGATTCTGTAAACTGGGGCACAGTAATGAAAATCTTCAAAGTTCCAAAATACTGAATTTGAATAAGCGTACAAAAAATTAGAATATGTACAACTTTAGTCATTGTCATGTTTTCTTAAAATCTATCCTTTTGACTGTAGGTTACATGTTTACATCTGATGTAAATTCTAATTTGTACTGATTTTTGGTCAATCTCCATATCCTAATGCACAGTGGTATAAACACCCGAGGATTTAGTGATAAATGGAAATAACTTGGTGTTGATAGAATTATCATAACTCAGAAATTGTTCAACAGAGAGTTATTAATGTTCTGTAGCTATAGGGGAAACAGTTAACTTGGTTTCATGCCACAGAGTGAATATACATACAGTGGCATTGAAATTGTTGCTTGTGAAAAGATTTTAATAATTGCAAATGAGTTATAAAACAATTGCTAATTGAAAATTGCTAATTGTTAGTTGACAAAAACAAAGAGCCAACAAAAAAATTAACAGACTAATCCCCCCAAAACAAAACAAACTGAAAGTTTTAATACAAATAAATTTAGCATCAATTTGCAATTTCCTACAGTATCTTTTATTTCAGTTTATTTTCTATCTATATGGCTTGTTTTGTATTCTGTAAGCTTTTAGTTTATATCCTGTGGTCACCATTTTATCTCTTGTTTATCTCTTGTCTGATTTTCCAAATCTCATGCCAAGCTCATGCTTTGTAGCTTTCATCTCATCTCTGTTAGACTGACACTTGTGTTATGTAGTTCCTTTTAAAATCCAGGTGTTGCAGTTGTCAAGATTGACATTTGAAGAACAAGATAGTGGAATTAAAATCTTCTTTTTGAATTTGGAGAGGATGCATGTTTGTTTAGCTTTGGCACTGTCTGCCTGTTTAGGCATCCAGTGCTAGAATATGCAGAACAAGGGAACAGATTCAGAGCAAATGTTCAAGCCAAAGGTATATTCTAACCAGCTGGAATTCAGAGCTGTTTCAGAGATTCACAGAATGACTTGGGTTGGAAGGGACTCTAAGATCATCCAGTTCCACCCTCCCTTACATGGCCAGGGACACCTTTTACTAGACCAGGTGGCTCAATGTCCATTATTGACATCATAATGACCCATCCTGGCCTTGAACACTTCCAGGGATTACACACACACAGCTTCACTGGGCAGCCTTCTTCTGGTACATCACATCCTCACAGGGAAGAATTTCTTCCTGAAATATACTCTAAACCTACCCTGCTTAAGTTTAAAGTCACTGCCCCTTGTCCTACCCCTACATGCCCTTGTAAAAAGTCCCACTCCACCTTGTTTTTTAGTCCACTTTAAGTACTGGAAGTCTGCTGTAGGAATTTATTGTCCACTTGCATTTCCTTCCTGTATCATTAAGGACTACCAAAACATGTTTTCTGATGTATTTTGTAGATCTGTTTTAGCCAGAAGTGGATAAACACAATAATATTATTTGTAATCATATTTATGATCTGGCATGGTTTAACCCCAGCCAGCAGTTGCTCACTCACTTCCCTCCAGTGGGACTGGGGAGAGAATCAGAAGGGTAAAAGGTAGAAAACTCATGGGCTGAAGTAAAGAGAATATAGTGGGGAAAGCAAATGCTGTACACACAAGGAGAGAAAAACAGGAAATTCATTCACCACTTCCCGTGGGCAGGCAGGTGTTCAGCATCTCCAGGATGTATTCCATATGTAATGGTGACTTGGGAAGACAAAAACCATCCCTCCAAAGGTGTCCACCCCCCACCATCCTTTCTTCCCATCACATTACAAGGTCTGGGATATTCTTTTGATCAGTTTGGGTCACCTGTCCTGGCTGTGTCTCCTCCCAACCTTCCAAGCACCCTCAACTTCCTCACCAGCAGGGTAATAGGAGAAGCAGAAAAGGCCTTGGCTCTGTGTGAGCCCTTCTGAGCACTAACAAAAACATATCTGTGTTATCAACCCTGGGTTCAAATCCAAAACACAGCCCCACACCAGCCACTGTAAAGAAAATTAACTATACCCTGGCTGAAACCAACACAAGATCTTTTACCCAGCAGCTGTATCTGTACTGTAAAATTCAACAATACCAACAACCAGCTCCTTGCTTCACTTTTGGCTTTTAAGAAAACAATTCACTTGAATTTATTTCCTACAAGTGAAGTGTGAAAAAACTAGAGGAGAAAGACTTTTTTTTTCTTTAAATGACTTCTGAGGGCTGAAAACCATTCAAAGAAGTGGTGGTAGTAGAGTTTGGCACAGCATTTAGAATATTAAAAATAGAATGGAGAAGTAAAATGTCAGTGAGACATATTTATCACTATGCCTGAAGTCACACTCCTACATTTACTGTCTTGGTTAGCATAATATTATTTAAAGAAGACATACAAGGAATGCAGAATTGATGAAAAGGTGCAAAAATTGTATATTTAATTATATACAACCTAAATTAGACTGTGCAATGCAGGTAAATAACAGTTTATTCCAGCAACTGCATATCAATACGATTATTTGAAATATTTTGTCATTATTAATATTTTAATGGCTTCCTATTAATGCTTTTCAAACAGATCATAAATTCAAAAGGAAATAACACTTCTTTGGTGTCAATCTCTCTATTTAAAACTGATATAAGATGTCTTTTACATTTACAAAAGCATTTGTGTCTTTGCAGACCAACAAAAAGGTCTAATTTTTCTGGTTTTCACTAAATCACACTATCTTGTTCTGTCATCCAGGATACAGTCTTCTAGAGAACCCTGGAAAGAAAAAGGAAAAGCAGGAATATTTGTAGCTATACTGGGAGCTTGTAACACCACTTTTTTTATTAGTTAGCTGATTCTGCATTGTGGACTGTGGAAGACAAAATCTTCTTGTTAACATTTTAGATTAAGGATCAAGGATCATATGAAATGGGTCAGTGCAAGTCTATGCAGAAAGTGGCATTGTCATTTTGATGAACTGTTGGTGGACTCTCTGAAAACAAATACAATATGTGCTTATTTATTTTCATAACCAAAGGTAAAAAATAAAAATACCTTTACAATTGAGATGCACAGACTGAGTGGTTTTGCATATTTAAACAGTGGTTATTAATTCTATGTGAATTATCCTATATATTGACTTTATTGTTGAACAAGTTTATTTCCTTTGGAATACAGAAATCCCATGTATTTTCTATAGCAAAATGAATTTCATAACAAATGATATATCAAGCATGAAGTAACGTAAGGCCTGGGCTATTTTTTAATAGCAGGTTAATATTAAATTTCATTGTTATCTCAGTTTAAAAGTACATAATGTTAAAAATAGCACCTTTATTAATTACCGCTCATATTCTACCAATTTAAAGGGAATTATAAGTTAATAAGCATTCAGTTTACACAAGTAGTATGGTCTAACGTTTTTGAGTTATTTTCTTCAAAAAAAACAAACTAAAATTCTTTCATATTTTTTTCTAGCATTTGTTTAATATAGTACTCATGTCAATATTTACTATTTTCTTCTTACTATTTTTAGAATGATATATGTACTTCTCCTCAGCCTTCTTTGGCAGGCATCCTTATGTCTCTGTGTGATTTTCAAACATATTAGAAAACAGACACTGTGAAAGACTGTTCTTAACCTCAATAATCTTGTATTCTAGAAAAGGAAAATATTATACATCATTTGAACCACATTCATTTTATATAAGTAACAAAAAATTGAAGGCTGCATTAATTTATACTAGAAAGAAAATGAAAGCTGTAGGCAAATGATTAACATTTATTTAGTAAAAATGTAGACAGCTATACATTAAGGTTTATAACACAGACATATTTTGGAAATCATTTCAGTTATATTCTAGACTAAACATCATGCAACATATGAATTTCTCATTATGTACACCATTCCCTTTCTACAGCAGAAGCTAAAGCCTATTATCTTGTTCCATTTATAATGGGCAACCTATGACTTTTGAGAGAAGTCAGATGCTTTTAAACAGCATGATTCTGGAGGGGAATTCTCTAAAAAGGGGGAAGAATGTTTTGCAAAATTATCTGGAGTACTTGTTTCAGACAATGTAGGGGTATTTTTTTGTGGGTTTTTAGTTGGTTGTTGTTTTGGGGTTTTTTTCCATTCTTTCTTTTTCTTTTTTGTTTATCCAGGAAAATTGAAATTCAAAGCTTTGAACTAGAAGACTCTTGCCAAAACACTGTTAGGACTTAAATATATGCAAACTTTTAAATTTTCTATAGCTCATTAAAATAACACCCCATATGTCTCTTATGAGAAATCCTATAGGCTACTATATCTTAACAAATAAAAGCTTTCTTTAATATTATTTTATATTGGGCCAACTTAAAACAGAGTTTTCAGCTGCACACAAGAATATATTAAATGCAAGATACCTTAAGTATGAAACTTCTTTAAAGTTTTTGTGCTCTGATTGGTTTAATGGCTAAGTAAGCTTCCATATAAACTATGATGTTTTATACATGGGCATGAGATGTTATTTTAAAGATATATTTCTGCTTGATATCTATTTCCAAACCTAAGTACATGTTTAACTAAGTAGTAAATAAAAACTGTGAGCTGAAAATTGCTCTGATATTAAAAAAGTTCTGAAAACTGTCGCCTATTATAATGAAAATGTAAATAGGTTTTTTTATTTATACTAGAATTTCAGTGAAAATTTTTTTGTTTCACTAATTTTTCCTTAATCTTTTGTCTTCCCTGTGTCATTTGGCACATTATGTTATTTTTTTCTCTAAGACAACATAATTTTGCCAAAAAGTCCTATGTCACATTCCCAGCATAGCAACTAGTACCTATAGAAGACAATCTACACCCCTCTGAAAGTGTGAAATTTTGAGTTTGATCTACCAAAAAAGCATCTTCTTAACTTTGGGTATGTAAATACTATTCTGAGACATGTCTAGATCTGAAGAAAAGTTAGTATTCTAAATGTTATTTTGGGGTCAAGATTAGAGAGATCACCTTGTGGATGTTTTCTTTTAAAAAACAAACAAACAAACAAACAAACAAACCTTACCAAAAAACCTCAACACTCCCCTACACACACATATTTTCCCCCAAAGTGTTTCAAGCCCTAGAAATTTCTTTTCAATAGTTCTGTGAACTCCATTCTCAAGTAAAACTGGATACCAGTGTCAGTTATTTGGACTCAGAAAGATTTTTCACAAGGTTAAGCTGCTTTGAACAGAATTTAACCTGTGAGAGATTCCTGGGATTCAATGGAGAATATTTAATCAAAATCACAGTAACACAAAACCCCTTTTGCAGAACTTGAGTGAAGTGATAGTTAAGCACTGAAGTCTATACTTCAGTTACTTAGTATTTAAGTCCGTGCTCTGGTATCATGTCATTACCTTACCATCCATCCCTGTCATCTCTGCTGGATTCAGTGAATAATTTAAGTACAAAGTAAAAACATATGAGGGAGAGACTAAGGCAGTAATCTAGAAATCCCAGTGGGTCACAGGAGTAGCATGAGAACTTGCCTTTCAAAGCCTGGCTCTCTGTGTGACAGAGCATTTATGCAAGCTGATGAGCCTTTTATAATTTAGATGAGCATTCTAACTACAGGACTTACAGGTTTTGGAGGAAAAGAAAAGGGTTTGGGTTTTTTTCTCCACAGAGTTGACAAACTTTTGTCCAAGTTTATGCTGACATCTCAGTCAGCTAGAGGAGGTGTTAGCTTTTCTTATCCAGCCTTAAGACATAAATAAGAAAGTGCTGAGGAGTGGAAGTAAAACACTGAACTAGCAAAAGGCTTAAAACACTGTTGAAAGTGTAGTTTTCTGGAAAGTTTCAGTTCTGCATTTGGATGGATGCTACTCCACTATTTGCCTTGCTACCTTCTTTCAGGGCCTTAAGTCTCTCATCACTGCTATTAATATTTGCTGCTTGCTTTCACAATTTGACCATTTCTTCTTCCTTTGGGATGATCTAGTTCATAAGAGTATCTCCTGATTTTGGTTTATAGGTTGCATACATCAAGACATATGTTCAGGACCAATTGTCAGTACACTTTGTATATATCCTGGATATATATGATCAATCCTAATATGCTTCCAGCAAATATTAGAATGGAGGAATTCCTGGTTGAACATCTGGGCTTTATGTGACTCATGAATAACATGATCTGTTTCAAAAAACTTTCATAGGAGTAATTTAGGGTTTTCCACAATTATCTCTTTCCAGGTATTACATATCTATCAAAGCATATTTTTCTATTCTTTCTGTTTAATGCATACATAGTCTAGTAGCTGTGCTCTAAGTGACCTTTGACCACAATTAATATCCTGCATAAAGGAAATAATGATTGCTGTTTCATTATTCATTCAATTCAGTTTATTATGAATCATTCTAAAATCTTAGCAAGATTTCAGCTGAAAGAATATTAACTGACTGTGACTGTCAGACCAAGGAGCTTAAACAATGAACATTATAAAAAATAAATAGTAACTATTTCATACTTTGGTTATTTTAAGTCTGAGCAACGTGTACTATTTTCAGTGTAGGTTTCCTTCTATAAAGTTTTTTTAAAAATAATTGTGGATCAAATGACAAAGAAAAATAATCTTATCTTTTGTTTATATCAGATATTTGATTGTTTGGGTGGAGTTTACTATGGCATTCTGTTGCACAGCTTTCGTTATAGAAGATATACGTATGTGCGCTTTATTCACTCATAGGAAATGGTCCAAAATAAAAAAGTAATTTTACATTGTATCTAATTCAAAAAACATCATTTTGATTTAATTAAAAAATTTAATAATAATTTAATAATAATTTAAATATTATAATTTAAAGTGATGCATACACCATAAAAATATTTTGGTGATGAGATGTTTCCACCCTTGCTTCAAGTCTGGCTAATTAGCTAATTAAAACAAAACAAAACAAAACAAAAAAACACAAACAAACAAACAAAAAAAACCCAAATAAACCCCAAAACAAAACAACAACAACAACAACAACAAACCCAGTAATTTAAAGTTTTCCTTCCAACTCAGAACATACAGTGATTACTTCTTGTGCTCATGCAAAGGATTTGATTTCAGGTTAATTCTTTATCAGAGATAGATAGATAGATAGATAGATAAATAGATAGAAAGATAGATAGAATGATCTGTTTGCCTGCACTCTACTGTTTTCTACTTTGAGTGATGAGTAAACATGAGTAAGTTAAGTGACTTCTTAAGTCACATATGTAAGTAGGAAAAAGATGAATTTTCTGTTTATACATGTGCATGTAGTTATTAATGAATATGTGTGTTTGATATGTGAATACCTGCATGTTTTTTTAGCCACTAAATTTGATAAATTTTTTGACTGACATGATAACTTATAAAGTGTTGCTTAGCTTATTAAAAGTGAGATGTAATCATAACTGGGAATTTTTTCCTTTGGTCCTTTTGAAGTGTAGCCATTCCAAGTCTTAAATGAACATCACTGAGTTGACTCCAAGTTGCTTTATTTGGATCTGCAGTGCAACAAAGTTGCTGGGTTATACCATATTATTGCTTTATGCTAAAGAGTCTCTCAGAGATTAGGAGGTCTGTTTCAGATTGCTTCTGTTGAAGTTTGCAAAAAAAAATCAGATTTAAGTTTTTATTATAGCTTCTTATTTTATGAAAAGATTACATTAATTGCATGAGAAATCTGTGAAATAATAATTTCTATATGACTTATATGGAGTACTGAATTACTTTGGATGACATATATGAGTCAAAATATTCCTAGTACTTTTTCAGGGTCATATGATTTTAATTTACTCATAGTGTTACCTAAATGGAGGTCTCTACTCTCTGTTCTTCCAGTCCATCTTTATATCACATTCACATTCATAATTACAGCCACTGTGCAAGGGTAGCATAAGGATTGATGAACCATCACATAACCTGCAGGATTATGGGGGAAAAAATTCTAAAGGTCTGCTTCACCATTTCTGATCAGAGAAAAAAATAATTGCACATTATATTTATGCCAATTGTTCAGTAGATGAAACACACATTCCTGTCACACACAGGAATATGCAAGTGTGAGATATTGTAAATAAGATTGTCATTGACTAATAACCATTTTTTGTGAAAAAGTACAATAACTGTAAATTTAGATACTTCAGTATCGAAATATTTCTTTTTTGCACAAAAAACTGCAGAACCATAGAAAAATATAAAATCTTTTCCTTTTGATATTTCTAAAACTGCTATTAAAAATATTTTCTAATAGATACATATTTTGAATGAGCATGCTTAAACCTATTATCTGTTTCAAAATTCTTAAAACTAATACATTATTTAACATCAATAACACTCTGTCCTTTACCTACAGTAGTAAGAGGGATACATGAACAGCAGCACATGATCTCCCATGTAATACACCTTATCAGGGAGGCAGTGAAGTCACATCAATTACCAAGTTAAGTAAGAGTAAACTCACGACAGAGCTGGAAATGTATCTTACATCTCTGCAGGCTCTACATGAGTGATTTTACAAAGGTGGAGGATCTGCTGTTCATTTGTAGAACTCCTCAGTCAGGAACATCACCTCTAAAATCCCAGGCAAATGTTGTAATAAATTGTTTTACCCTTTCCTGCAGTAATATATAGTGTGCATCTTTTTATACTCAGTACTTCTTTCATGTGATGAAAACTTAAGTTATTTATACAAGAAATAACTTTAAAAATTGTGTAGCAAGCAATATGCAGGAATCTTTGTACACTGACCTAGAGCAGAATATTGATTCTTAACAAGATATGAAGGTAGCATCAGTGTAGAGATACATGGCTGTATCATACTGTCCTTCACTCATATATTTTCAATGCTTTTTCCTAGCTTATACTTTTTCATGTCTGCTGAAAAGATTCTCCAAGGTTTTTCCACAATTTTCATTCAGTAGTTACACTGCCAGGGGATTGAATCTAGCCTTATACCTTAGATGAGAAGGATGTTAGTTATATACTTTGTTCACATAAAACATCCTTCCAATAAGCACTGTTATTCTCAATAAAAGGTAGAATCTTACTGATTCAGTCTTTCACTTAGACACCTCCAAACACAGTAAAAAATTATTTTTGAACAAATTCCTTTATTTCTCCAGCATATAAACATAAATTTTCCAGTAACGCAGGCACAGGAAGTCTACAGACTACAGGGAAAATAAAGCCTTAAACTTAACCTGATATTATAAGAAAAACTTTGTTGACTAGTGGAGAGAATAACAGAAAGCACTAGGATACATAAACAAAAATCCTTTTGTCTTCATTGTTTGAATGACTTGATTATGTAGTAGGTTTTGTTTTGCACTCTGTGATGTATATCTTTAATTGATGGTTATAGATTAGCATGGCAATGGTATCTTCCACGTCTTACAGATTTTTTGTACAAACTGCATCATTCTTTTCAATATTGCTGCATATAGAGCAACATTTCCCTCAAAAAAAAAAAAAAAAAATAGCAGAAGTGTCTGACAGAATAGCATAGTCAGAAGAATTAGAGTTAAATGGTGCCAAATATACTTGGTGGATATCCATTGGCTGTTGAAACAAATCTCTACCAAAATACTGAGCTATTCATATTATATCAAGGAACTGGCAAACACTTTGACTAGCTGATATTCACAAGCAGGTTCTCTTGCAAACTGAGGAACTTTCCTGCTCTGTGAGGAATTTGATGTGGTTAGTTTGGGGTTTAACACATTCTGGTATTGCACCTTGCATCAGCTCAATTACTAGGTATATGATATGAAGAATGAAAGCCAAATTCATATAATGATAAATCTTTTAGTAAGGAAATAAGTTGGGAAATTAAAGTATTTTCTCATAAAACTTTTTGATCCTTACATTTATGAGGGAACATTGCACTCAGCGTTTGGAGAAAGTTCATTAATGCTGACATTTCCTGTCAAGATTTTTAAATCAGTTTGTAAATATTAATACTCCTTTAAATTAAATTGAAGGAAGGATTTTTTTAATGTATAAAATATATTCACATTAGTTGCTTATCAGAAGCTCTAAAAATAGGGCAGAAAAGTGTATTCCTATGGGAGCAATGTAGAACCTCAGCTGCCACTTGAGATGCACACACAACTCATGACTTGACCTCTACAAATCAGATGCATGCCTTCCTTTTTATAACCATAATTGTCATTTTGCAGTTAACTTCATGCTTAACCTCTGGTATATCCTGTCACTTCTTTTGCTGGGAAGGTGGAATGTAAATTTTGAAACGTGAATCAGCATAATGGAAAGTTGCTCAAAGTATTGCATTTATACTCCGCAATTGCATTCTGAGTTTTACTGACCTTGGGGAATGCAAGTGAAAAATCATTTCCACAGAAATTGAACATATATTTTCTAGGAACCTGTAGATAAACCTTATGAGCCTTTGAGAACTTGTTAGATGAGCACAGCTTTCTCATTTTTCAGCTTTATCATCTAGCTGAAGCAATTTGAAGTAGTTTTACAGATTTGTGTGGCAGAGAAAAGTCAATTACAGCCTTGAATTTATTACCATTTAGAAACCAATATATAGCCAGATAAAATTAGGAGACCCCCAAATTAGTAATTTTATTGCAAAGCCAGAATCCTCAGCAAATACTCATGTTTAAATTTATTCAATTTGTTTCCATGGCTTTTTACATTATTTTGTACAAGTTATGAAGATTAAAATATAGATATTAACTAAATGCTGTTGAAATGTACATTGTTATGGTGAAACTACTCAGTTTTCCATACGTAGCAGAATATACTTTTAATATTTTGGTAAGTATATGTTGCAGAACTGATAAACTGATAAACAGAGTCTTAGGACATACTTGCCTGGTTCACTGCTGCACAAGAGCAGGCTGTGCCTGACAGACTGCATCCTTGGAAGGGACCAACACTGCTGTAGTTTGTGGAGAACTGTAGCCCACAGGAGGGATTCATATGGGAAAAGTTCATGGGACACTCTCTCCCACGGGAGGTACCCCAAGCTGAAACAGGGGAAGAGTGAGAAGTCCTCTCTCCCCCTGAGCAGGAAAGAGTGGCAGAGACAATGTATGATGACTTTACCAAAACCCCAATCCCACAACTTGCTGTGCCTCTGTGGGAGAGGAGATAGAGAATCTGGCAATATAGTTAAATCTGGGAAGAAAGGAGGGACAGGGCAAAGGTTTTTTAAGGCTTGGATTTTATCTTGCAACATCCTACTCTGATTTGATTGGTAATAAATTTCATTAATTTCCCCAAATCAAGTCTGTCTTATTTATGGCAGTAATTGGTAAGTGATCTTTTCCTGTCCTGACCTCAACCCATAGATCTTTTGTTATACTTTTTTCCCCCTGTCTAGCTGATGAGGATAATGATAAAACACTTTTGGTGGACATCTGGTATCCAACCAGGATCAACAACTTTCACATAACTGAAAACTGTATGATACTACTGCTTTGATTACCAAAAGAGTATCAATTAAACTTTGAATTTGTACATATATGGAAATAATCTTCTCAATAATATTCAAAAATCTCCTGCTGTATCAACAACACCAGACTTCTTTCATCAAGAGACTCTTCAGTTGAACAAGTTTGGTTTGATAACCAGCTTGTTCTTACTTGCCTTTGAAGTCTCAGATTCCTAATTAGCAGCTCACAGCATGCTTCCATGTGCAATGACTGAGGAAAACAAGAGCCTCCTCATCCACTAAAGAGTATCTGTATTATCTATTTTTCTCTGATGCAGGTATTTACACTTTATTTCATGTTATTGAGCATGAAAGATTAATGTCTTTAAAGATTTTTCTAAATGGTATTTTCCACTCTAATTCATTATCTTACCTAGGAAACCAAACCAAAACCAATTTCTACTCAGTAATTTCAGAGTGAGAAAATGGTGGATTCTTTGAAGTCAGAGTAATATTCTATTTCAGTTTGATAACTCAAGTGTGATTCTAGTTTAAATGCAGGATGAATAATGTGAAATAGTTCTTTATAGCTGGAAAAGTACCACGAAGTTTAAAACAAATAGAACCCAGACTTATGGTATATTACAGTGCCAGATGCCGCTGTGAAATGGGAAGGTATAACTGCAGAGCCACTCCAGCTATATAAACAGATAAATTCCAGATTTACTGGCAGTACTGTCAGCTGGATGTGACACTGGGTCATTAATATGTGTCCTTGGCAACAAAACCTTCTAAAGTACTCTGGTAAAGGGATTTTTGTCTCAACATGTACCTTGAATGCTTGAGGAGCCTGCAATTACATTGCAAATCCCAGCATCTTCACTTTTAAATTCTATGCTATTTGTATCTTTGGTGAAGTTCTCTTGGCAGTTTTCTGGCAAAACTGAAAAATACAAAATCACTCTTGAAGTATAACTTAAAAGATCTCCTGGATCCCATACTGAAGTAAGATTTACAATACTCATAAATGTATATTAATTTTTAATTTGGAAACATTTCTAATTCTTGTGCCTAAATAGTGGAATGAGCATTAACTACTTCAAATCTTTTCCACTCATGTCTCCCAATATGTCCTCCCAATATGTCCCTTAGAGAGTCACGAGACTTTTTTATGATCCACAGTTGATCCATCATAATTTTGAAAATGCTGCTCTTTGTTAAAATATGTATTTTATTAAATTATCACTGTTGAAATTGTAAAATTTATAAAACTTGTCTTCCTTTCACACTTTAATTGGTAGAACCATATTTGTACAAACATCCCAGCTAGCATCAGAATAACAGATGAACAGAATAACAAGAAAGTATTCACATACACTTCTTAACAGTTGTCTATGTGGACCACAGGAGGGGTGAGAGAGATCATAAGCCCTGAAACAAATGAAGGTATATGGATGAGAGGAGAAGTGTGTTTTTAGTGCTGTAATTAAAAGCATTCAAAGATTCTTGCTGTACTAGCCATGAGAAAACAGTCTGAAAAGTGGCTTGGTGGAGCACCTAGAGAGCTCAGTTGTTAATGTAAGGGTCTGCAACATTAACACTTCCTTTCAAAATATCAAAACCTGTAGCCTTTCTACCAGTTTAAGCCTTGTTACCCCTTAACTGCACAAGATAAGCCCATTCTCTAGCCTTGAAAAAACTACCTAATTGCATTGAAATGCTTACCTCTTATAATAAGTTATTGAAAATTTTGCTTGCATCATTTCCTCCTTCTGTGCCTTACAAAAATGGCTGAATTTGTCATGGCTTTTCTTGATGCCAGAAGAGTTGCCTCTTGATCTTGTTTTTATGTTCATCAGAGAGCAGAAGAGATTCATGAGACTTAGTTTGCATGTCAACATATTATCCTCTTCCCGCCTCTTTTCTATTTCTTACTAATGGAAGTTTGCCAAAGATATGAGTATTGTTTCCAGTTATTCTTGTGTGTTCAGCAGGCAAGAATTCAAATTTAAACAAAAGAAAGCACAGAGTAAGTGGATAAATCACATATAATACCTGGATGAGTAAACACCAAGTGCCTTTATACCATGCCATAACAATTACCTAAGAGGACATCAGCTGTAGTGTTCAGTAAGACTAGCTTAGACACTTAAAATTGTCACACTTGTTTAAAGATAACAATTATACAGCTGTTTACAGAATATAACTTGTGTATCAGCCTCTTATTTTATTGTTCTATTCTTCTGTAGAAGCTCCACCAATGATAAATGACAGTACAATAAAATTGAGATCTGTTTAACGGAAGAAACAAACAACAACAACAACAACAACAACAACAACAACAACAACAAATTGTAGAGCCTTAGATAAAGGAGGAGATAAATTTATTTTAGGTTTCCCAAGATGGATTTGTATGTAAAGAATTTAAGTGATGGATAGATCTTGTTCTGACATACAGGGAAATACAACATTTTATGACTGAAATTGGAGTTGCACAGTTTCCCACCTTGTCTATCCCAATTCTCTGAGCATTTTTTCATATAGTGCAAGGACTTTGTGTAAAATATCTTTATACAGTTCCGACACGATTTGCTCATAGTGAAGCTAGATTCTTTCAAGCTGAGTTTTTCACAGCATACATACAAAACAATGCAGACTACAACCCTGTTGGTGATACTTATTTATGGTATAAGAATTATGTTGAGAGTGAAATAAAGTTACGTGAAGTTTGTTAGCTATATTGGGTCTGAGAAGGCAGCAAGAAAACAGGACTTACAAAGCTGTCAAGCTGTCAAGAGAACGGAGTCAGGCTTTTCTTGGTGGTGCCAAGTAATAGGACATGAGGCAATGGGCAGAAAGTAATGCACAGGAATTTCCATCTGGTTATGAGGAAGAACTTTATTGTGTGTGAACAAGCACTGGAGCAGGTTGCCCAGACAGGGTGTGGAGTCTCCTTCACTGGAGATATTCAAGAACCATATGGACACAATCCTGTGCCCTGTGCTCTAGGATGACCCTTGAAGAGCAAGGAGATTGGACGAGATGACCCTCTGGGGCCCCTTCCAAATGGGCCTATCCTGTCTTTCTGTTTCTATGGTAGCTGGGAATCAGAAATAGGTCAAAGTCTCAGGTAACATTGATCACATTGCCCAGAATTTTTATGGCATCGCTGTCTGTGGAGATACTGAAACTCTGCTTGGACAAAAACCTGGAAAACTGGCTGTAGCTGACCCTGCTTGAGCAGCAGGATTTGACAAAGTTCAACCTTTCACCCTAAATGGTTCTGCAATCTTTTGTTAATAAAACCCAACAGATATTCATTATTTTTATAAATTTGTTATATCAAATACAACATTGATTTGTACTCTCAGAACTGTAAACAATCCTTTAAAAAAATTCTGTGTCAGGAATAATTGAGACAAAGTTGCTAAATCACATGGCACAACTATGTGCCGCAAAAGCATTCTAAAAAATGTTTGTCCCTTTCTAATAGTGTGCTACTAGACTTTTGTTATTAGGAATTTGTAACCACTCATTCTGTTTCATTACATTTGTAGTCTTTCATTACAATTTTCCTAGTCTACTTCAGTCTGTTCCGTGGAACGAAACCCTTTCCTGGTGTTACCAAGCAATCTGTGTCCACAGTTACTGATGATTGATCAGACTGACGTTTCCAATTATCATTTCTGATTACATATTTTTCCTTCAGAGTCTTATTGACCTTTTTTTTCTCTTGACACTTGCATACTCTGCCTTTGGAAAGGCACACTTTTTATTTATTTGTTTATCTCTTCCCCACACATATGTTCCTACTAGGACAAATAAAGGGAAATGGATACTGGGAGAGATTAAGTTATTTATATAGTTCATTGTATTCTGAGTCTTCTACCACAGAAAAGAAGCTGAATCACAAATACAGTGTGCACTGCACAATTACACTTTGGGTTTTTTTGTACTGTATTTTGAATATGGCAAGGGTTTATTCATATTATGAATCCATCTTTATTGAGATAAATCTCTAGTTGCACAAGCTGAATACTCCTAAGAGAAACTTCCTCTATGCAGTTTACATTTGCTTCTGAGAAAATACAAACAGTGTATTTTTGGCAAAAAGTGAATTCCAGGTGCAGTTTTATAAAATAATTTGGGGAAATTCATTTGAGAACAACAAATTTCTGATGCCTGGTGGAAGACCGGTTTATGTTTATGTGATGACTGACAAGAGAAAGATGGGAAATGAATTTCTGGCAGGAAGAAAATGCAGGTTGCAAACATTTAATAGAGCATTTTGTAATTATTAGAGTGAGGAAGATCTGTAGAAGTGAATTTCTGCCTAACGAAGTCTGTATGGTGCCAGGCAAAAATCTCCCATTGGCAGAACTAAACTAGAGCATTTATTATGTGGGATATCATGATCAAAACTTTCATTTTTCATGAGAAAACAAAGTTAAAGACTCAGAGCTGTGATTTTAAATACTCAAGGGGGTTTTGTTTAGTTTCTTTTTCAATACAAACTGGCATTACATGAGAAAAGAAGGAAGAAACTGTGGTCTTAATTATGATGTTAAATTAGTCCACAGTTGTAAGGTAATTTTGAAGTTGCATACTTATTGCAAATAGCATCATGTTTTTATTATGATAGGATAATTTGGCTTTACATAGTTAAGAGAGAAAGGATCTGAGCATTTTTCACTCCATTAATAGTCCCCATTACTTTTATTTTTCTTTTTGTTCTGAAGAGCTGTTTTCATGTGGAGTGAAACTACTGTTTTCATAAAACAACATTGTACTTTTAATAACAGTAATTTAGACAGATTCATACTTCTTGCTGTGCACAAATGGCTCAGCAGTGTCACTTCAGGACAGCGTAGACTGTGGGCTGTGTGGAATCACACCATCTTTTATGGAGCAGAAAAGGCTTTATGGCTGCAAGCATCTACTGCACTGTAGGGATTTGTTTAGTGTCTCACCAGAATCATTAGTCAATTCACAGAAAAAAGGAAGAGTTTGGGCCCAGTATCCTGCTGGTACATGATTTTGGAATTACTGGGCTAACTGAGAAAGGAGCATTTGTGCAATGATGTAATTTATTGAAGTTAAGGCTGGTTTTTCAGGCCAGCCTTGTGGATAAACACAATTTAGCCTAAAGGAGGGGGGTTTACCCTTTGAAGAAAAATAATGATTCTGAGCAGAGAATTTGTTTAGGTGATGAGGTCAATATTAAAGCATGTTCTAACATCCTAAGTAGCTATGCATTTCACCCACATCATGTTTGGAAGGGCTAAGATAAGGATAACTATCCATTTAAATCAGTTCAAATCCTGACACAATGGGAGAGGTAGAAACATGATTCATCAACTATCAATATAAAAGTGAGAAATCAACTGACAAGAAAAATATAAATATATTTTAAGATATTTCATGGGGAATAAGTAAATCCTTGGGTGAAAGGGAGAGATGAGGGTTTTTTTGGTGTATCCCTGTGGTTTGTTTTAAATAAGACATTATATCAATAACAAAAATATTCACCCAAAAAACTCATTACAACCATTCTCAAGATCAGATTGTAAAATTATTTTTCAAAACAGAATGTCTAGAAATGCATGGACATTTTTAATGCCTGGGCACCTGCTTGGATTGCTTTCATACTGTGGAATAATATAAGTAAATGTATAAATCTCCTAGTTCTTCTGAAAAAAAAAAGCTTTTCTCTGTTTTCACCAGATGTAGCAACCCATGCACTGTGTTACAGGACAATGCTAAAAATCTCTTTAATCAGGAATGGAAACCTAAATAACATTCAATGATAGTGTGCAGTATTCGATAACTTGGTGACAATTTTAAACATAGAAGTGGTGAAATATATTTAACAAAATTCACTCAGATGGACTTTTCCACTCACAATATTCCTTCAGTAGTCTCTGGCTGAGTTTCTAATTATTTAATATACAGATTGTTTTTCATCTTTTCCCTCCTGAGGTCAGCTGGTCCTTATCAAGTGTGCTTCTTGAAAAGTTAATGGATTTAGAAAAACTCGTAGTTAAGCAAAACAAGCTCTTTTGTTTCTTCTTTCATTTCAAATTCTCAAGGAACTTATAAATGTTCTGACAGGAAACTCTCTTCTTAGCTAAGAAATATTTATGGAAAATATTTATCAGGCAATAAGCTCTCACTGCAATATGCAGAAATGAGAATGAGGAAAGATAACTGAAGATATATTTGGTTAAGCTCAATAGACAAACAATAGACAAGTCATTGTGTGCCCAGAAGGCTTGAGATGGAAAGTACTTAGAGGGAAAAAAAAAAAACAACAAAAAAAACTCGACACAACTTTTAATGATTCAAAGCAAAACTGCTTTTAATTAATGTCACAGCTGAATGCAAAAGCGTAAAACCAAACAGACATCTTGGAGGAAAAAAGGCTTTTGTATTTTGTTCTTTCTATTGTTTGGCATGAGCTAGACCTGCTTATTATGTTCTTCATTGCTTCTTATGCAGGCAGATCTGGCAGTTAACCCACATTTGTCTTCTTTCAGTTGGAAGGGATCATTGGTTTGCAGGGAATCACTGATGCTACTTTTCCTTGCTTTTTCTTGTTTCCTGGAAAGGGCCAAGAGGATGGGAAGTTCAAAGCACAAGAATTGGGTCTACTCTTTCTAACTTGCTGGATAAGTCTCATGTAACACTTCAGAAGACAGCCCTGCAAATGGAACCCCTGCAAATACTGGTGAATGTTTTGCAAGACAAAGTGCTAGAACATTTCTTGCTGGGATGTGATTATCTTTTATCTAGTGCATTAAACAGAGACACCACAAAATGACCTCTCTGTCACAGCCTGTTCACATAATTATGTGAACAGGGTTCAGGATTCACCACAGGCCAGAGGAAAGCTCTGTAGCTAGAGTACAAGTACATTAGGGACTTTATAAAATACAATTTCTGATTACTTAATAGAAAAAATCCTATATGATGATTAGCAGTCCTTCAGTTCTCAAAAATCAGTTTAGTTCAGTTACAAGAATTCAAATATTTCTAAGCCATTTTTTTCTTTTGATTTATACACTTTATAGAAAAGCTTTAATTGTGCAACATTTGCTAATATTGCACGGCTAGTGTGCAAAAAATATCAATGGCTATACTAAATTCTTGTACTTAGAGCACTTAAAATGCTACACACTCAACTGTGGGTTAGGGAGAGAAAATAAAGTTTGAAAGCTGGTAGGAAAAAGTGGAAAGTCATAAACAAGCTGAATTTGAGACAGAAGATACATGGTATAATTTCACAAATTGACGTTCCTTTAGAATTTTGTTTCTCAATTATTTTATAGGCAAGTTATCCCTTTTCTATTTATCTTTGTTTTCTTCCAAAATGCTTTGTCTTTTGGACTTTGCATTCTCATATAGATACTGTATATAAACCACCTTCATTCTATTTCTTGCTGCAGATTTGGTGCAGTGGTACAACAGCTGTTCAGACAGCTGCCTTTAGCAGGATGGTGGAGGAAGGGTGAGATGCTCTGACTGCATACCTGTGCATGCAGTCATGGATTTGGGGCAATTTTAATGGGGATGATTGTGGAGTACCATAGCAGTACTCAGCCTAAAAAAAAAAAAAAAATTAAATAAATAAAACCCCCTGATGATTACGGAATTGATTTGTTTTACTTGTCTTTGCAGCTCAAGATTTGGGTCCAGGACAAATTTCACTCCCTTGAGTTATGGCCAGGCTCACTTAGCAATCTGTGATGAGGATAGGGAGAAGAATGGTGGGAAGAAGTAAGAGATCAAGGTGTGTTTCTGTATTTGTGAAACACCAAAATGCTTCAATCTGATGTTTCTAAATGAAGTCTCACCCCAAAATTTGGTTACATTACAAACAAACAAACAAAATCCAATAACCAAAAAAAACAACACTCCCAAAAGACCCAACAAGAAGAAAACAACCCAAACTTTATTTTTTTAGCTCCAATAGACAGACAGAGACTTATGTTTTGAGAGGATAAGGTAAATGTAAATAAGAAATTATTTTATCATCCTTAAATACTAATGGTTTTACATGGGTTTTGGTGCAGCAAACCTATCAACACAATCAATTATTTGCACAGATTTACCTGCAGAAATAATTTTGTAATCTTAACACTAGAAGATCTTTCTTCCAAAACAGCAGTGTATTAAATAAATTGTATAATATACTGTAGATATAAATTAATGTAGCTACATTGCTTAGTTTTTAAGGAATTAAAGATATAATCTGATGAAACTGTCTTGACCACTATGGCCTTCAGGTGAGATGCAGGGCATGTGAGAAGCAAAGGTCCTGGGTTTTGGTCAGAAGCAGCATTTTATTACATTATCCTTAACAAGACTGTAGAACTTTAAACTGATTTAAGTATCAAAGATAAAATTAAAAGGTGGCATTTGGAATTTACCTTGATCAAGTTCTTTGTATAATTAAAGACACAGACTGGTTTGGTTATGAAGTACTGCATAAAACTAGCCGGATAGTTATATGCATAATTGTTCTGGCAACAAAGTGATAATTCAGAATGAGAGTGTACCATAAACTCTTTTATGCTAAATAATCTATAAAACAATATTAAAGGTGATTTTGTTTGTAATGCCAGAACAGTAGTTTTCATAGCAAGTTGTGCCACATAAATGAAATGCTCAGCTTGAAGTCTGAGGCACAAGAGAAAGCCTTGCTCGGCTTCAGGCTGTCATTGCTGTAACTGGGGAAATGATAAATTGTTATGAAACTACACAAATTTACATGGATACAAAGTCTTGGAATTGCAGTTGGCAGTTTTATCCACCTGAGAAATGCTATTGAGAATTGTGGCCTTAAGACAATTTCTGCACAGAGTTATCTCATCATGCTAACTCTCACTGCTTTAATATTTTTGGATGGGGACAAAAAAAAATCATTTTTCACAGAGGCAATCTTGAAAGCAGCTTATAGAGTGTCAATGTGTCTGCATTGTCCACTTGTTGCATCATTGCTTGGAGTCCAACCTGGTGCTGAGTTAGCAGTAGTAAGGGCTAAGTGGTTCTGTTTTTCCCAATTCATTTGTCTCCAGATGTGCCCAGGTATCCAGAGGTGGCCTGCCTACTGTCTTGTCCCCTGCCTACTGTCTTGTCCCCATACATGATCTCTCAAAAATTAGAATAATGCTCCAAAGTGACTGAGGCAGTGATCTGGCCTTTCCCTTTCTCCTGTACTTGCTGTTGTGTCCCAGGAGAATAGGGAAACATAGGTTTCTTTCTTGTACTTTTCAAGATTTAAATAAATCTTTCCAGACATCATTTGTCTTCACAACAAAATGATGACAGAAGCCTTTAGTTACCAAACGCTTCAAATGTCAAAACTGAGGGGTTTTTTTGGAGGTTTTTAATGTCAATAAAACAGGGACTGTGATTAATTGTCACAATACAATTCATGAATGTTGTATTTAAGGGGAATATTTCCTTTAAATGTATGCAGATCTTTGCCAGGATATAGGTTGTTTTTGTTTTTTTTTCCTTCATATTACCTTGCATGGAATTATATTTTTGATTTGTGTTGGAAACAGTGTTGATGGCACAGGCATGTTTTTGTTATTGCTGAGTAGATATTATACAGCACAGAGGCCTTTTCTGCCCTTCACACCACCCCACCAGCAAGGAGGCTGGGGGTGAACAGGAAGCTGAGAGGGGACACAGTGGGGACAGCTGATCTCATTTGACAAAAGGATATCTCAGATCATATGGCATCCTTCTCAGCGTATAAACTTAGGGGAATGAAGAAGGAAAGGGAGGAATTTGAAGTGATGATATTTGCCTTCCCAAGTCACATATGATGGGGCCCTGCTCTCCTGAGGAAGCCTGAACACCTGCCTGCCCATGGGAAGCAGTGGATTAATTCCTTGTTTTGCTCTATTTGTGTGTGTAGCTTTTGCTTATTAAACTGCCCTTATCTCAACCCAGGAGTTTACTCTCTTTTACCCTTTCAATTCTGTCTCCCATCCCACCAGGACAGAGTGAGCAAAGAGCAGTTTGGGGATTAGTTTCCAGCTGGAAGTGACCAAGGAGAATGGGAAGTAGAATGACCTTTTCCATCCATTAATCATAGATGCTTCTTTCATTTCCCTGATTTGTGAAAGGAAATGCGTGCAGGGTTTCATTTCCTACTGTAGATGATGCAAACCCCAGTGGTCACCATGGGAGTTCTGCCGGGACACTTGTTCTTCTCCATAATTCCCAGTGTCTTGAAGAATTGATTAGCTACTCAGCTCAGTTTCTATTCCACAATGTTTCACATAACTTCAGCACATGTATTATTTACTAACTCCTAGCTGGATCTGTTCGAGATCTTGTGGGGAAGGTCCCTTTGCCCTCCACTGCCAGATTCCTGTACTTGTTTTGGTTATCTTAGACTATGTATGCTCAAACCAAATTTTTAACAATTTTCAATTCAATTTTCATTTGGAAACCATTGTTTTCAAATGGTTGCAGAAGTTGACTATGTCATTAATTTTACTTTTTACCTAAAAAAGAATTTTTGTTTAGAAAATGTTATTTATCTGTAATATATTGTTGACATTTCACTAGCCTAAAAGAAACATAAAATATTTGTCATGTCTCCTTCCAGAATTATTTATTATTGATGTCAAGCAACTCTTACAAAATTTTAAACTACTCTCACCAATTTAAGATGAGAATAAATTTCAGAGCTGTCAGAGAACAGGGAAATTTTCTTTCTTCTTTTTTTACACTCTGTTAAAAATCTGTGTCAGGTTCTATCTTAAGAATGATGAAAAACTAAAGCAGACAGTAAATGCCAAGGTAACTATGTTTGAGCAGAATTATTACCTTTTTCAATTAATTGTTTGTTTAAATTAACATTTCATAAATGTGAAAGTCGTGTTAAGTTTGTATTTTTCTTCTTTTAGCTTTGCTGAATGTCTTGCCGTGATGTTCTTCATTACTCAGCACCATTTCAGGTGAAGCTGACCATATTACTGCTGGGACAAGGCTGATAAATCCCTAAAGGAATAACACAGTGCATCCCGCCTGTCAAATCAATAACTGCAGACTGAAGGTTAGTTGGTAAATGGGATCAGGTCTTCTGTAATGGGGCTGTATATCTACATACCTCCAAGATGTTACTTTTCTCAGCATCTTTCATTCAGAAGGTCCATTCATTATGACAGAGGTGAATGACTTCTGCTTCTTCTATCAACAATAGGTGATAATAATTGAGTTCTGCATTCTTCATCTTAAATACATTGCTTTGTGTTATTAGTTGAGAAACATCCAATTATGTTTCTCTAAAGTGTTAACAGTACAATGAATAATTATTGGTTTAAATGTTGACTAGAACTGAACAAAAACTTTCTTTGTGGATAGAACTTTATGTCTATGCAAGACAAATACCAGCATTTTTATTTTTTGTTTTCTCAGATAACTGCAATTCTTGCTTAAAGGTTACTTCTCTGAGGTAATGGGAGAGTTTACTTGGGACTACCACCTTTCACAGTGCTTTATTAGAAGCAGTATAACATATTCACTAAGGACTTTACATCCTTGTATAATGCCCTCAGTGATATGTTTGAAAAATGCTAATAGGAATCTGGGGACCAGGGAGAAAAGAGCTCCTGTCACTCTTCAGGCTTGCCATCAAGTGGCACAGTCCCTTTCTATAAGGTAGAATATTCCCAAAAGCTGGCTTTATCAGCTGTCAGGTATCTACATAGGCTCTTCAAACAGATTGAGAAAATCTGGGAAAGGCTTACGTAATCTTTGCTTATAGTCCCCAAACGCTTACCCTGGGGAAAGGTAGGACATTGCTTTGTAAAACTCTCCAAAAATGTAATTAAGGATGGGAGATCTTGAAAAGAGTGTCCTAAATCTAGGCTGGGAGCTGATTCATGAAGAAAGTTTGCATGAAGAGTAGAGAGTAGAAAGTAGCACAGCTAAAAATGTGTTGGCTTAATTTTTTGCCTGCAGTTCTCAGATAAAGAAATGATATAGCATATTTTAGTCAGTAGGAACACTCTAAATCCATATTTAATTCTTCAATAAATGAAAAACAAACAAACAAATCAATAGAGAAGCTTTAAGAACTTTTCCAAGCTGTTGTGGGACAGAGTAAGCAAATGATTGGATGACTTGCCTTAAATCAAAGATTCCAGAATTACTGACTTTTTTTTTTTTTTAATTTATGATGGTAATTTCATGACACCACCAAGGAGTTAATATTACTAGTACTGCCTACATGCCTCTTAAGGCAGGTTCATCAGTATTTCCTGTGCAGAAATAAGAAACCTAAATGAAACTGTACTACAGAATGTATACAGCCCAGCCTTAACCACTTCACTATAAACCAAGAAACAGGTTTATATCTGAAATATACAGGGAATTTCCATATGCAGATTAATCCACCAAATGATCCTTAAACTCAGTTAAAGGAACTGCTTACCTTCCACATATATCTTAAACATTTCTTCTCCATTACATTGTACCTATTGCTGAATAGTTCCTGAAAGTTGAAACATTTTCCTCTACTGACCTTTACACTTTGAATTCATAAAACTTATTAAAAGCATGTTGCAGACACAAGACTTTGTTATTTCTCACTGCTAACATTTTTCTGGTAAAGATGGACATATTGAAGTTAATCATTGTACAGACACGTGACTGAATTAACACAATGAAAAAAAAAAAAAAGGTTCCTCTATTTAATGAGCTTAGAAAAAAGAAATACAAACTACAAGCAAAACCATGCTCTTTTTCATTCTTTTTCATTCATATACAAGTATTGAAAACTGATGCTCTCTTTCTTAGAGAAACGGCATTGTAACTAGAATATTTTGTAATTGTAGCATTGCGTTTTTCTTCAGAAGAACATTTAAAATCAGCAGCTTTGTGATCTGCTTTTAAAAATGTTTATGTTTTTTGGCAGTAGGTTGAAATCTCAGATTATGAAAGCTCTTCTAGACTGACATATTTTGTTATAACTATGTAATAATTTATGCCAGTCTAGATTAAGCCCATCAGACATATGTCATATTCTTTTCTGGATTCATCAAAATAAGTATTTTATGGTTTTTACATGTGTAAATACACATCCACTTTTTGCTTTCATGCAGAACCAAATAGCCTGTGTATGTTGCAGGAACCCTGCTTTTAAAAATGCAAGTATTTCAGTTGCTTTAAAATGTAATTTTATGCTTGCTTGCCTACAAGGTTTATCTGAAAAATTCTGGGAAAAAATGGCTCTTTATATGAATCTTGAGAGTCTGCAGGAAAGACAGAGAGTAATTAATTTGTAATTAAACCATTCCAAATATATAATTTGAATAAACATGGTATTTTTCTTAAATTGGACAATATTTTTTTTCAGTTCATCTCTTTTCTTTGTTTAAAAAATTGATTTAATAATTTTTATTAAAAATCTGGGATTGATGAGCAGGAAAAGCTAAAGAGAAATAGATTTTAAAAATACACTTACGCTGATGAGTAACAGTTTTTGTTTCTTATTTCAAAAGGTAAGTTCTTGTTAAAGATTAATACATTTTCCTCCTTCTTCTGAAGTAGGATGCTGTAATTTTCCTCAGTTAGAAAGAAGCAAAAGTATCTGAGAGATTTTCATTACAGAATAGATTGTTTGAATTTCGTGGTTACTGCTGTAGAACTAGGGCTGTTTGATGGGCGTTTATGGTGATCTACACTATGCATACTCATACTAGTAAATTGAAAAAAATAGTAAAAAGTACTCTGAAAACTGGTGGGATTATTGCTGTCATACTGGTGAGGAAATTGCTCCAGACAGAAAAAATTCAAGAGAGATTAAAGCAATTGACATTTCTTTTGGGTGTTGCTATTTATCTACTAATGAACCTTTGAAAATTTCCCAGAAATTTAGAATTATTCCACTCAGTTTAAAACATTGAACTGTGACACCTAAGATACCCACCTATTCACTTCAGATTCCCTTCATAATTGATGAAAACAGCTGGGCTAACTAAATCATCCTGAGAAACTAAAATATAGAGGAAAGCATTATGTGTAATTAAATCCCTCCATTTTTCCCCACATCCATCTTCCTTCTATGCTTTTAAAGTCTGCAGGTCATTTTTCTTGATTCATCATTTTGGCATATTGAGGATCTTACTTTCCACTGACAAACACTTTTATCATGGATTCATTAATTTTTGAAGTAGGGAATGAAACTGTTCTTCTTTAAAGAGAAGAAGTAAAATATAAAAATATGAATACATGAATACAGTTTTATAACATACACAACAGGTTTTTTTACAATTTTTAAGTACTTACTATGGTGCAGCAAATAGCTTTTTTTTTTTTTTCCATACACAGGGAGACATTTCTGATGCAGAAGACAGACTCATTGATAATTGCTTGCAGAATGTTGAAAACTCCAGCTGGTTCATACAACTGGATTCTTTCTGCCTAGAGTGTTCAAAAAAATCTCTGTATTTCAATTCAGGCTGGCAATCCTCATAGTTTCCTGTCCTTCATGTTAAAACAGTCAGTAGGAGATTTTCTAACATAGTAAAATCTGTCAAAAGCTTGAGTTCCCATATGGAGCCACTGATTGCTGGTCTATTGTGCATAGTCTCACAGAAGTCAGTGGGACTTCTAAAATGGAGCCCAACTTATCAGTTGGGTAAATGGAAAGCAGTTAAAATTTGTGAGAGTTGAGAAAGGTCATTTTGTAGTCCGTTCATGGCCTCGGTTTGGTACGGACAAATTCCTACCTTTGACAACAGGATATTGTCACAGGGAATTGAAGAGATTACTGATGTGTTTAAAAAGTTTATGTGAAAGCATTTTACCAAATGGAGCCAAAAGGAAAGTTTACAAAAGCTTTTATTCTTTGCTCTTACAAATCATTATTATTTCACTAGCAGGGACCAACAGCAGCCATCTCTATCTTTCTCACTGCCAACTATTGATACATACTATTAGCAGCTACATAAAACCACCCAGTTGGAAGTCAGAAATGGAGAAGGTTATATCTGCCTGGCAACTTGAGTTCCTGTTAGAATGCACAAAAAGCCTGTGCACTGATACCTGTGTTGCCTTTTCATTTGTTCCCAGATAAATTCTTACACAGTGTTCTTAAGCTCAAATTCATGGGGAGCCAAAACAAATAACATTATCATGGATCTTGGCCAGAGCAGACCAAGATTCAAACCAAGCTCATGAATATCTACAAAATCTCATGTGAACAGCAGATGCCATGTTGCTGCAGCTTTTTATATTTACAAAACTGTTTGATAATGAATTTAGGGAATTTTTCTGATGCTTTAAAAATGCTTCAAACTTGCTTGGACTAGATGCTTTGTTTGTTGACAGTAGGAAAAACTACAGAGCAAGTAACATCAGATGGCTTTTCCTTGCTGCTTTTCAAGAAGCAGTGAAAAAATATTCTGCAGCTACTCTCTGCTGGTTTAGGTTCTTTTATATATGCAAAGCTTTAAGATGTAAAGTAAATAACACAAGGTTTCTCATTAAAAATTATCATCACATACTGGCAATATTACTAATGGAAATATTTTAATGATTTATCTTGGAATTTCTTCATATTCATATTTCTTTAGTAGGTGTTTTGATGCAATTCAGTTTCCCTGTGCTAACACATTACAGAATACACAGAATTTTAACTGTTTCTATATCCATTTCACAGAACTCAATAAATGCTATTATTTCAGCATAACCTATTAATGATTTAAAGACATTTTAAATATCTTCACATATTAATTCATTAAGCTTATGCAATATTTTTGAGGAAAATGACACTGAAAAATCAGTTTAAATAGTAGAAAAGTGAAAGAGGGGTCTGGCTGAGAGAGACAGACTGTGTTTGAAATTGTTGTACAGAGGTTATCTCTGTAAAATAATTTCTCCCTGTATTTTTTGTTTTCCCTTCTTATAAAATCAAAAATTTTGCCCTTTTCCAAATAACCAAAAGGTTCCCTTAGGATTTAAAAAAACATAATATTGGAAAGTTCCTTCTATTCAGAAGAAAGTATTAATAGAGCTGTCCATCAATTGCATTGTATTTTATAAGTAAAAGTCTGTGTTCTCTTTGCCTGAATAGAAAGCCAGTTCTAACTCTAGGAACTGTGGTGGTTGTAATTCTAAACTGAATTTTGTGCCTTAAGTTTCTCACAGAAACTACAACCGGACCCTCCTGCTACCGAAATCTGTCCCTGCAAACCCTGTAAATGTCCAGTTAGACCTGGTTCACAAGTAGGCTGCCACAACTCTTGCTGACTTGGAGTGTTCAGCACTTTTTTTCTTGGCTGAATCTAGTTCATTGCTCTTAATAAAGTTGCGAGCACTTAGCAGGAGAAGCATTACACTAAATACAGGAACTGTGGAGAGCCATTGTCTGGTACTTGCTACTAATTTATGCTCTTGAAGTGCACAAAGCCCTCTACAGTGTCAATATGTACCAGACTGTGCTGTTTTGGTAGGATTCAAGCTTTTCCTCGCAGCTAGTGGTACTCCTGAAAAGAGATCCGAGCCTGTTGATCTTGGTTAGCTAGTATTTGATTGTCAAATCTTTTTATTTTTGTTTCTGTGAAGTTTTGGGCAAGCTGAAATGACTTCCATATAGAAGGAACTATTATCTATGATGTTAGTGTATAAAAATCTCTCTCTCTCTCTCTCTCTCTCTCTATATATATATATATATATATATATATATGCAGTGACTGCCATTTTTATATCTATTTTTTAATGCACATAATAAATTTTTGTTATTGGAAATAACAATCAGGTTTACTACCTAAGAATTAATTGACAACATCCCATGTTATTTTTATGATGAAAACACATTAAAAAAAATGATCATGCACGTATGCTATACCGTGGAAATAAATCTTAACAAGTATAAAAAAGAAGTCAAATAGGAATCCCCAGCAATACCTGGTATCGTTTGTTCCTTTATGCGTATGTAATGTTTGTAAGTGCGTCCCCATCCCATCTCATCCCGCAAAGTGTGGATGTACTGCAAGAGCGGTACAGTTGTACCTTTGGAACAGTTCATCCAAACTCTGCCAGTGCAGGTAACTCGGGCAGTGTGAGCACAGCGAGGCCCTGCCTGGGAAGGGCTCCTCAACCTCTGAGCCACATGAGGGCACCAAAGACCCAGACTCCAAAGGAGGGTTGCGTGAGTCGCCAACAAATGTGAAAATGCCTCAGTGGCTTCTGGAGTCACCTACTTCCCTTTTGCTTTCCCCAGAAAAAATTAAAGAAGATCATAACAGTGATGGTAGAAATTAAATAAAGACTGCCGTCTTTATTTCATAATCACTGGACAGAGTTAATGGCACTCTCTTGACATGAGGAAGATTGAACACGAACTTCCAACATTACTTTGGAGTCCCAAAGCAGAATTATAAAACCTGTTTTATCCACACTATGGATGAGAGGAACTGAATCATGGTATTAAAACCAGAATTCATCTCTTTTGTTCCTAAGGTACAGAATATGTAATTTTTTCCTGTGGTGCATTGCTTTAGTAATATTTTTTTCTTTGGGGTACTGTTTATTCTTTTGAGTCACTTAGCAGTTCATTTTCACAACTGCTTTATCTGTCACGTTAATTACAAAATATCGGAATACCCTGGGGTTTATAATTTTTTCAATTCTCTATAAATTCACACAATGGAAACTTCAGGTAATCTGAACCAAGAGAACCCCCTTCTACCTATTGTCACAATCTTAGCTTAAATGGCAGGAGTATACATTTCAGATTTCTGTGTTTTTATTTTCTATTGTTCCACTAAGCAAAGAATAAGTTTAAAAAGAAATAGAAATTCATAAATTCAGATTAGTAAGCATGAATGGCCTGCAGTCTTCTTAGTTTTTACTAAACAAAGTATTTCATAACTCTACACAATGAAATGAGTCAAAATTTCTGTCAAAACTGTGACAAGTTTCCCTGAAATGTAAAGCATTTGTTGCAAATTAAAGTAGTGAAACCTACCAGTGGTTTGATATCACACTCAGCAGTTGTCAAACAGGATAATTCCATTTTCTGAAATCTTAGTGCTGATCCTATTTCACATAGATAAAGAAACAAATGAGGTGGTTACCTTCTTACTATCCCACTGTTATCCTGATGGAGAAGTAGAACACCATTACTTTTTTATTTTTCTAAATGTTAATAAAAGCTTTAAATGACTGTGACATTGATGCTCAAACAGTGCAACTAGAGCTGAATGACAGACATCTCTTCTGCTGTACCCTTCCCTAACCCATTAAGTCCCAGCTCCCACTGATCAGAACCACAATCCAGTCTTTCAGACAGAGAGCAGTTTGTGTTTTTGCTTACACTACTGTTGCCTTGCACATTCTGGGGTAATTTAGGGAGTTCTCCTCAGATATTCTGTTGAGTGAAGGAATCAAGTCCTTGCAGCAGAGTACTCCTTTTGTGCTTACTGTGTGTCAAAAACCATCTCTAGCTGCATCCCACCATTTTTCTTGAGAGAGGACTGCACATCTGTCACACTGCATTTCAGCCACAGGTGTATATCTGACCTGTCCCAAAGAAGAAGGGCTGTTTGCTGATCAGCAGCTGGTGTCTTTCAGATCTGTATTTGAGTTCTGCTCTAGGGAAGTCCTCTTCAGCAGTTTTTCAGAACCAATGAAACATCTGTAAAGATTCTTCCTCTAAGATAGAGCATATCAAGCAACAGGAGGGAGGCAAAGGCTGGAGCGTAGCTGGTACAATTAGAGCAGAAGGGGATCTCCATGCCTGTGAGCAGCTGTAGCATGGGTAGAGTACACCACAAAATGATGGTAAGGAGCTTATGGATTGTACATCAAGGTTCACAAGGGTTGCAGGACTACTGTGAGTGCTTCAGCAAATTGTTACCAAAAATGTGAGTTAGTGGACAGACAAGAAATACATTATATGGTTTGGGGTGTGGAAGGTGTATCTAGGAGAGAATGATTTCGTGATCCCCCTCTAAGTGATTGAGAGTACCAGCAGAGAAGTAATCCTATTTACACTTCAGAACAGATCAATAAAATAGTAATTCAGGACAGAAGTAACGATCTCCTATAGAAACAAGAAAATATCACTGCCCATAGAGAACAAAAACTTTGGTATCCAAATGATTTTGCTGTAAAAGTGGAAACAGTTCTGGAGAGGAGACTTTAAATAGGTTGGTGAAATAAACTGAACCTGAGATCTGGAACATGAAAATAACTCTAGCTGTATATTAATGCTGCATCTGTGTTTATTTTCCGACCTGTTTGCATGCCACTACCACAATTTCTTGGCAGTATAACATTTTTCAATTGGTCACGCTGACTCAGTCAGTCAGGCATTGCATGCTAGAAAGTGTTGTGCCTGACTCCTGTGAAAATATTCAGTGACAGAGTCCTCTGTGGTGCTAACAGAGGCTTTAAACCAACAAAGGCTTTGAAGTCCTTGCAAATTTCTTCTCTTTTCTTTAACCTCATTTTCAGATATTGTTTCCAACACAGAACTGATTTTGCAGCAAACTGAGTAATCTCAATCTGTTTCTGGAATGATTTATCCCATTAGAATTGTCAGATTGATGATGAAATAATTTTCTTAAGTTCCTTCATAGGCTTAAAAATCAATCAATGTATTAAAATGTACTAATAATTAAAAAAAAAAGTTTCAACCATTTTCAATACTTATTGCAAATGGTGAGCATTTGGTTTTAAACTTAGTCATTTAGCATTAATTTGATAAAATAATTTTAAAATAACCTATTGATGACTAGGTTGGAGTAAAAAAACCAACAAACTATTTAAATACAATTTAATAAATAAAATTAGACACAACCACATCCAAATATATATATTTCTTGTGTACCTCTTTTATTTCCGTAGCTTCTCTTCTGTTTGTTCTGTGAATCATACTAAAACTTCCTGAAATGCTTTGAAGCCATGGTTGAGGAATCTCCATGTGTTCATTTTAAATACATTTCCTGTTTAAAGTATATTTCCCGTGTTTGTGCCTAGATTTGCCAAACTAATCTACTACACTTTAATAAAAATTTAAAATAAAATTTAAGGGATAAACCACAATAACTAACAAAATAAAATATACATGTTTTCAGTGAAAACGTTTTTCCACACCAGAAAACACTTTTCCACTCATACTAGCCATTACTTTCATTTACAAGGCTTGTGTCACTTCCATTCAGGAGTATCTCCTGTAGAGTTCAAGGTGTTATATTACTGTAAAAAATGTAAGACATCCAAAGTCAAGCATTCAAAACACATCATAGGGTAAAATATGTATTAAAAAACACTGGTTTATTGTTTAAAAGTGTTTGAACCTTTAAGCAGTTATGTAGAATACCCATATGTCCTGTCACATGCAGTGAAAATAGTGTTCTGGTATCTCATTAAAAATTGCTTCCTGTTTTTGTATGGATTTTCCATATATCTTTTGTTCTAAATTTGACTTCTCAAGCTCTTGGTATCTGAGTGTTGCAGGAGAAAGGTAGGAAAGTCTGCATATTTTTAATAATTTTTATATGCAGTAGTCTCTTTTACAAGTTTTTTCTCATTTCTCAAATAGAGCAAAGTTCTTCAGTTATGTTAAATATTGCAGATTCAGCAAGTACAGCACAGATAAAAAGAAGAGGTGTTGCACACTTAGAAAAAAGTTTTTATTTTCTTTTAATGGGTAGTTCCAGAAAACAACTCTAGGCCAGAGAAAATTCAAAATAATACTTCAAGATTAGCTGTATCTAAGTGAGTCAGAGCAGCTAATGAATAAGACAAACACCAAGAGGGAATTAGAATGCAACTGGCAGGATCTTTCTGTGATTCAAAATCAGCCAGGTAACAACATTCTAACACAGTTTTGCACAGTAGAAATTGAGTATTCTTTATTGCAGTGCATTTGTCACTTCGGGAATCCTTCCTCTAATTGAGTGCCTCAGCATCAAGACTTTCATTCACACTGATTACATATTCATTAGTCATCCCCTGTTACTTGATGTATATGTATGAATTTATTTTACATAGCCACACCCCTCATCAGAAGTCCTTGCGAGGTCTTTTGGGATCTCCTTTGGTGATCTTCAGTGTCCAGTGTCATAATATTGGAGGTGGCCATTCACTGACCCCAGCTCTTGAGTAAGATCAATAATGTATGACTCCTGCTTTGTCACCTGTGCAGAGCTGAGCTGGCATCCTGTTTGCTTAAGTTACATCCTCTATCTATTTTTCCAAGCCTGTCCTGTGCTCTTTTTACAGTCCTTAGCTACTGGAGCATTTTCAGTCCCAGTCCAAAGAAACATCCAAAGACCGGCCTGTACTTATTCTTGTAATAGAGTCCAAACTTATAAAACAGATATGTTAGTCTTCAAGAAAGAAAAATTCCTGAAAGAAATAGAATTAATGAAATGTCTTTATTTCTCTATAGGGGGAAGAAGAGTTTGCCAGGGATTTGAGCCTGTAAAAGGCAAGTATTAGCTGTGGGTGGAGAATCCAGGGGGCAGAGTGCCTTGCTTGTGAGCCTAACCTTTCCTGTGGAATAGTGGGTTATGTTTTATGGGTTTGGCCTGCTAAATTATCTACTCTTTAGCAGACAATTTTTACATAGTTTCAGCAGATAGTGTGAGAGGCACAATAATGGCCTGAATATGCTATTTTGAGAAGCAAGATACTTTACTTGCTGCAACCTTTGGAGTGTTTTAAAATTGGGCCCTTCAATTTTATGTGCATGCTTTAACTGCTACTGCATGGAAGAAAGGGGAGTTTATTGTCATTGGCAAGCTTAGTTTTTTCTTCTCTTTTGATTGATTTCTACAAGTGATTTTTGCAGGCTCTGTGATACACTAAAGTTGTAGCATATAGGATTCCAACTGACTATTTAGAAAAGGGAGGATTTCCTCGTGCATTTCAGCAGAACTTAGGTATGTTAGCACTGTCACTGGCTTTCTACCTTACCTGAAAATGCTTCACAGAAAACTTACCCTGGTTAATAAAGAAAACCTATGGACAACTTCTCCTCTGAGAACCTCGCACAATCTTGGGAGGGAAAGTACTCTTCAGAGCACATTTTCAGTTGTGTGTAAATGAAGTCATATATGGTGTATAGATGTCTGTGAGAAGTTTCAGATTAGCTGTTCTTCATCACCCCTTTAGAGGCTGTGCTGGGTCTAGCTGGGATGGCATTAGATTTCCTCACAGCAACCCTTAGCCCCTGTGAGCAAAGCAGCACTGATAAAAACAAATCTTCTGGCTATTGCTGAGCAGTCAAGGTTTTACTTTCCCCACTCTGCCACTCCAGTGAGGAGGCTGGAGATGCACAAGATTTTGGGAGGGGAGACAGACCAGATTACCCCAGCTGGCCAAAGGAATATTGCACACCATATGGTGTCATGCTCAGCAACAAAGCTGGAGGGGAAGGTTTTTCTTGGAGGCAGTCTTTGTTTTTAGACTGGCTAAGCATTGGACTCCATGTAGAGGAGGAGGAGCTGAGTTCATCACTTGGCTTTGGTAAATGTTTTTTTCCACTCATTTTCTCTTTCCTTCTCTTTTTAAACTGTCTTTAACTTGTTCCACAAGTTATCTGACTTTCCTCTGCCTATTCTGTCCCCTAAACCATTGGGGTGGGGAGTGAGTGAGTGCCTATATGGTGCTTAGCTGTCCTGGGGCTAGTCCTCCACTGGGGTTCTGTCACTTGCAGAAAAAAAAGGGCAGATTTCTGTAAAGATGCATGATGGAGCCTGGTCAGCTCAGAGACTCCGAACTAGAGGGAGAGAACAATTTTTGTTTTGCAATATTTTTTCTGATCTATATGAGGCTGTTTTATTTAATCCTGCAATGCTTTAGTGCATACATGGTCTCTGATTTACAGAACAGCAGTGGAGGCCATTTATAAGGAAAATGTTCTGCCTTACAGTCCTTTGCAGATAATTTCAATGGGAAGAATGGTCCCACTTTGGTTTCCCACTTACTTAAATTTTCTCTGCTGCTGAGTATTTGAAATGGGCATCTCATTCTGCTCATGGCAACAATTTTCCAGAGCAATTACGCAGAGTTGTCAAGATATTATTTGATTAAACCTGAGCCCTGGGAGAGCATTCTCCTCTCCATAACCATCAACAGAGAGAACTCAAGCACTGCTGTCAGCTTGGGTAACAAAGAACAATCTTCCATATAGGTAGCAATTCAGATAGATCAGTATCTGTCTTTGAACATCTCTGGTCAGAAAATTGCTTCAGTAATCATTTTTCTGAAGTTACTTACTGTGCTCTCTTGACTACATATGATATTAAACATTTTCAATCATATCATTTGAACCAGGCACAAAAACTAATGTATGTGATATAAACGTTCAATTTAAATAAACAGAACTGCAATTATAAAAATTAGTCCTTGAAAGATAAATGCAGCACTTACCAACTTTGGGACAGCAATAGTAGAAGCAATAATCATTCATTGGTGAGTTAAATTCATCAAACCTGAAAAAAGATAAACTGAATTTCTGTTTTCAAATTTCTCCTTTTATGAACTGAAGATTAATATCTCGTTTACTGCATTTGAAACATTTATATTTCAGTTGTCACTGAAAAATCTCCCTTCATTCCATAGAATATATTTTTCTTAATTTAAGGCTAAGAAACAAAATTGAGCTAAGAAATTTAGCTTGTTATTTACATATACAAAAATATGCTAAATACAAATAGCCGTAAAAAAAGGGACATAAGAACTCCAGAGTCCTTCATCTCCTCCTCTTTGTATCTCCTTCTCTTCACAGAGAGGAGATGCTTTACATAATGTAGTGGAACAGAGGAAAATACTCTACAAGTTTTGACACTGAACTTAGGTTTGGGGGGTTTTTTGGTGGTTTTTTGTTTGGTGTTTGTTTTTTGTTTTTTTTTTACATTGTCTGATTTTTACCTATGTAATTTGGCAGAACATAAGGTTGAGGTTTGTTCATTCTGAAACATCTTATGCAAACCCAAACTACAGTTCTGCACCTGTCCTCCTGTGTCCTTTACTTTTTGGTCAGATGTCTCAAGTGTGAAACTTCAGATATAGTCATTTATGCAGCAAGACCCACAACAGGGAACATAACGAATACACAGGGGAATAAAGATCCAACTTCAAAATAACCCAAAAACAGCAGGGGCTGAAGGCAATGGGAGCATTTGAATAGTATTAAGTTTATCCTCTAACTTCACTTACTGCTCTGAGAAAATGAATTAAAGGACAGAATTAAAAATACAAAATTAAAAATATAACTATTTACTGCAGTCATGTGACCAAATAATATAAGACAAGTTTTTAAGGCATATTTATTTGTGGTCCCTCTAAATGTGATTTCATTTCCTCACCATACATCTCTTTGTGTATGCTTCTTGTCCTTTTTGACCGAAGAATACAGTAGAGAAACATGCATTTGAGTATAAATGCAGAATGTTCAACATTTGAAAACAATAAATCACCTCTAACATTACAACACATAGCAGGAGAACACCAGTCTGCATTCCAGAATAGTGGACTAATACTGTCCCCTTTTTTAGTCAGTCACTTCATTCTCTCCCCTCTTTTTCGGGTGTTCTTGGAACACAGGGAAGTAACCAAGACAGCTAACAAAGAGAAACACATGCAGAAGAGAACATGTACTGTAGAGGTTATCTTCTTTATGAAGTAACTTTTTTTTTTTTTTTTAAATATAGACTAAGACAAACTGTGTCACCAGCATGAACAGCAATCAGTGTTGGTGTCCCTGTTGAAGACAGAAGAATGTAAGGTCTATATAAGGTGTGCAGAATTAAAGGAAATATGGCAATTACAATGGTTAAAGTCTGGGGGAAATAGTAAAATACGCATGCATGTAAGCATGTGATATGTAATAAATAAGAAAAAACTGGTTTTATCTATGCCATCTGGAAAATTAGAACTGAGGGAATGTTGATATGAAAATCAAGTAAATTTACAATAAAATCATAATAAGAAAAGAGGTTAGTGAAGCTTAATTAGTAAATTTTTACTCAGCACTGGCAGAAGCTGAGATCCTAGCAAAACAACAAGAAACCAACCAGGTTATGTGACATCCCAGACGCTAATCAAGCTCTATTCAAAAACACATTCAGCCAGATGAAAGTGATTCCTATGTATTAAGCAACACACAAACTATCGGTTTCTTAGCACTTTGTCCAGCCTCTTTTTCAACCTTTGTAAACTCTGAGCCTCCATGACTCTCTCAGCTAGTCATCACGGGAAGAACCACATCTGTTTTTTTTTTTTAATTTCACCCTTACTTCTACTAGTTTCATGTGATGCCCCTTAATTCTTGTACTATAAATTACAGTAATTTATCCCTCTTTACCCTATCCTTATTGCCAGCAACTGTATAGAATGCTACTCTATTCCTTCACTCCTACCTCAGCTGTCTCACAGACATATTGAAACAAAGCATATTTGCTATGGATGGAGCTTTGAGAAATCTGATCTAGTGGGAGGTGTCCCTGTCCATGTCAGGGGTATTGGGACTAGATGGTCTTGAAGGTCCCTTTCCAACACAAACCATTGTGTGATTCTATGATTCTACTCTGCTTATGTACTTATGTCCCTAGTGCTATTGAGCTTACTAGAGCTAAGGAGTCCAAGTATGATTTTACCACAAGTCACAGAGTGGATGAGGCTGGAAGATACCTCTGGAGGTTATCTAGTCCAGCCTTCCTGCTTACAGCAGGGTCAATTACAGCAGGTTTCTCAGGAAAAAGTCCAGTTGGGCTTCAAAGATCTCCAAGGCTGGATGCATGACAACTTCTCTGGGAAACCATGATCAACAGTTCAACAGCCTGACAGTAAAGCATCTTTTTCCTTGCATTTTAATGAAGTTTCATGCATTTCAGTTTAAGTCCATTAACTCTTGTCCTGTCACTGGGCACTATTGAGAAACACTTTGCTCCATCTTGTTTACTTCCATCCATCAGGTATTTATACACATTGATAAGATTTCCTTGAGTCCTGGGAAACAATTGGATTGGAAAAAGCAGCATAGAAGTAAGCTTAAAAAAACCCCAACAACCAAACAAAAACAACCAACTGACCAACCAACCAACCAAACAAAAAACCAAAACAAAAACCAACCAAACAAACAAATCACAAAAACCCCAAACAAACACAAACAACCAACACCCCCTCAAAAAAATCAAACCCCAAAAATACCCCAAACCAAAAGACCCTAGGGATTTTAGTTAAAAATAAAGTTGAATAAAAGAAGTGTATGAATTAAATAAATAGATTAAAAAATACCCCAAGGGCCCACCAAAAAACTCCAGGAACTTATCTTAGTTTTACGTAAAATAGCAATTGTTGCTGGTGTTATGACAACTTATCTGAATCTTGATTTAAATAAAAACAAAAAAGGATTCTAGCTATTATAGATTTCCATTATGAAAAGGTTATGGATGAGTGTAATATAAAATTTGATTTTCATTCACACTTAAATATCACCTCAGCAGGGTTATTATTTGGGGTCATTTCATTATTTGCTTTCATGAAGTTTTTCAAAGCTCAAATATGTTTTTATACACACAGTTTTTGTTGTCCATGCTAATAAAAATCATCATAATAAAAGTATTAATATAAGTACAAAAACAGTACCATCTCAAATCTCAACAAGTAAAATGCAGTCATTAATGTAATATTAAATGTCTTCAACCCAGTAAATTATTACCTTTTCTTCCTGTATTCATTCAGTAGAGATCTGTTATTCCATAGCAACCCAGTCTTAACTCTCACATTAATAATGGAGGTAAACCATGCTAAAATGCAAAATGCTAAATGAATATAGCATCTGCAGAACTAAATTTTTAGCAGTGTAAAGGACAGGATGTGTTTATGTGGGTATGGAAATCTTATGGTTAAGGTAAGAATATTTTGAGGATAAACTCCAGAATAATATTATTAAACTATTGAGTCATTTATTGGTCTTTGCTTTCTAATGAACTCTGCTTCCAAGACCTAGAGTAAATCCTCCATAACGATGACCATATTTTGAACAGTGAAATTTAGCCAATATCTAAACTAAGTAAAAATCATGATAATATAAAATATTCAAACATCTCTTTGTGCAGGAGACATAATCTACTGTCATTGCTTTCCAAATCCTTGTTCCTTGACTCACTGTCATTTTTGCAGATCTGTGTCAGAACAGCAGTAATTTCAGATTTGTATCGTAGAGGTGTTAAATCCACATATTAACGATCTTTTATATTCTGACTCCACAGAGAAATTGTATGAGCTTCCCTAAGTATTGACATCTTCAGTTCTCTTGAGAGGGCAGGGAAGATTTTGCCTTTCTTCCCTGAAATTCCTTTTAGATGTTCTGTTATACATTTGTCTTCAATTCTGTATGTCTATGATGTAACTTTAACACTTGTCTTTCCTTAGATACTTCCACTCTTAGCTGAATGCTTTACACTTATCTCTTTACTTTAGCCCCAACAGAGTATGTCATAAATATTTAACTTAAAATGTGTAATTGTTTGAACCAGTGACATATTTCAATTACTTCATATGCAGAAAGTCTTTTAGAGAATGTTGAGATTTGCAAGGGGTGCACAGGTTGGGTCATTTGAGGTGATATTAAATGTGTATGCACTAGTAGCCTATTTTTGGAAATTAAAATAAAAACATTCTCTCAATTCTGTGCCTTTTATACATTTTCTTATCTTCTTGACACTCTGAGAAAGAGAGACTTCCACTTTAGCATCTTGACTGTGCAAGGGTCTGTAGAGATTTTTTTTAAGATATTGTGTGCAAAACCAGAAGTAATTAACTGATACAATTTGCATGTGCACTGGGGCTCCCTAATCCTATTGACTTCATGGCATCTCAGATCCCTTGACATATTTTAATTCTTGTAAATTTCATATTTTTCTAATTATCTTTTTTTTTTTTTTTTAATGTTAAAAACCTGACAAGCATCTTCTAGAAAAGGAGGGAAAGAACATGAAATTAAACACAATTTTCCTGAATCCCAGGTTATGAATAAATGAAAAGCAACTCCTCTCCTTAGTTCTACAAAACAATATCTCTATTATATTAAAATTGTTTTATCACTCTTCAGAAATGTTCTTCAAATATATTAATTACATATTTCTTTTGAAATTTTGTTAGTAACTACATTTATTTTTTTTTTTCTAAAATCTTTTTGGGTATGTCTTAATTATGTGATAGCAACATCTCAGCTACAAATATCTTAAATATCAAAAATATACACTTAATATTCAATTTGGTACTAACATACAGCTCACAGTCACATACAGATTGTGTGTAGCTGCATGTTTAAGGTCACATTTTCTGTCCACCCATTTTGGAATTCAGGCTCACATACAGACTGTCCAGCTTAGAACAAATGCCTGCTCAAGACAACCAATGTTCAGCCAGTATGTGCTACAAATTCAGAGAATTTCCTCAGGAGCGAGCATGCCTTGCGGTGTCAAAAAGTCCAACACTGCCCTCACTTATGTTGATTTTACTACTGAAAGGCATATAAAGGACTAACACAGTTGCTAAGAGCAGAATTCGGCTGCAGGACTGCACATGTGAAAATGAGCAGAGTCAGATGTTTGTTTTAGTTGTGGCAACAGGGTAGGAAGCATTGCCATGTACATGCTACATGAGGAAGCTTTGCTAATTAGGTGTGCCTCATGTTTGAATCAAGTCTCAGTTGTGACTAGTAGAAAATATAAATATTTCTTTTTTTATCCAGTGCTCTGTTTAAGGCCCACTGTGCAGTATCATGTTGCTTTTGATATTCTGTCAAAATGTGTGGAAATTTAAGACATAAGTTTCCACATGAAAATTTCTGTGTTGTCAAATGGGCTCCATCACTTCATCTGCTTCCCTGTGCTGTGAGGTGAGAGTTTTTCTTGATTTAGTCTGTCTTTGGGAACTCAGGATACTTTTCCTAAAAACAATATAAACCACAAAATTTCCTTGTTGCCATATGCTGTGTCTCTTCCTCAGCATGCTGCTGGTAGAAGTTATGCCAATTGTGCTTTTGATGTAGCCAATTGTACTGAATGATCCAAAACTCACTTTTAATATGCACTTTTCAAAGTCTCATTGAGACATTAATTTATATAACATTGAAATATATTTACATTTCCCCCAGAGGGTAAAGGGAAACTTGTGCATGTTAATATCAAACTTGTGAGCTAAGTATATCTGATAGTTATTAATTCTTTAGCTATACAAAAGATAAGCTATAGACCTGTGGTGAATAAAAAACTTCTGGTTCAAGAAAGACTCAGGCTGCCCTTGGCAGTGCCATTAATCATGAGTAGAGCTCAAACAGATTGTATAGCACTGCAGAGATTTTGGAAGGAGAATATAAGGATATATGCACTTTGGGGGCCATACATTGTTGTCTTACAAAATGTCTATGCCTTAGATCATCATCAGAAGTCTCACAAAATAGTTTTGCAAGACACCTTCCAAGACATAATGCCTTGTGCATATCTGAACTTCTGTCATCTGAACAGCTACATTTAGGCATAGATATGTACATAAAGAGTGGACAAAAGTGATGGTTTATATATTTATTCTGCTTCTGTTTAAATTTTGTCAAGAACAAAATTAAGAAAGTGTCCAACCTCAAAATGTTTTCTAAAATATTTCCTGTGGGTGTGGCAGGGAAATACAGTGACGTGCTGAAATGTGGCAGATGATCAATGGAAAAACCCCTATATATATATATATGCTTATGGTGCCCACAGAGTAACAATCCAACTGCAAAGAAAAGTGGTGCGAAGTTCTTTACATGTACTTCTTTAGTGATACTTACAATGGAAAAGGTGTCTTGGTACTAAAAATACAATAATAGTCTTCAAAAACTCTCTCCATTTTTACGTTCTAATAATAGTCTTATTTCAAAAGAAGAGGGAGAGACAAGGGAAATTTCCTTCACATCAAGGAATAGCTGCTTTCATCTTTTTATTATCTTGGAAAAATGTAGTATTTGTATGAACATTTTAAATATTCATTGATGTGTGCTAAGATCTTTTCCTTTTTAATTTGGGCTTTACATTTTCAGAGTGAGCAATAGCATTTTAATTTTTCAGTGAAACTTTGGAAGAGGAAATACGATGTCTTGACATACTGTTTTCTTTTAAAAAAAGACAACAAACATAACCCCCAAACACAATGTACACACCCCCCTCCTCCCCCACAGTTCTAGTCATTAGATACTCCAGGAAGTGATATCCATTTTTTCCTAAAAGAAGTCAGCATGTTGCTATTGCTTCTTGTCTTAAAGTTCGTGTCTGATTTACAATTCAGTTTTGTAACACCATCACAGCAGACAGTTTACCACTTAAAGGATAAAAGTTTCAATAGGCACTTTAGTGGAATTACGAAAAAGCTACCACTCTTCCACCGTGATGCCAGAAAGCTACCTTCTTTCTAAGTCAGGTCAGTAAACTGCACCTTGTAGGCCTGAGCTTGTCTCAGTGTAATTCCAGAGTAACAAAATAACAACAACAAAAACCTGTGTGTGTTACAGGATTTATCATTCTTTCGCAAATCAAACCAAAACTGACGGTATGATAAGTGTAGTAACTTGCTGGAAACAATTGCTGTCTTTTATAATCAAATAATTGTGTCTTATATAAAGCTTAGGTTTATCTTTTAAATTTGTTGTTGGTTTGCTTTTCTTTTTGTTTGACTGTTGTAGTTGTACTTAAGTGACTTTGTCAGGGTTATAACTTTCTTCTCCAAACATATCTGCCAAGATCTTAAAGCGAGGTCCCCAGTCACTCAGATAGTCATAATCCTGATCTGCCTCTGTAGTGAGGGAGTCTATAGAGCTGAGAGACTCTGCCACAGATCCGTTTCCTTCATAAGCATAGGTTGCCAAGGAGTCATAAGGGGGTGCAGATGGATCTACATCATTTTCCTGCAGCCTTTGATTAATGAAATCTCTTATGTCTGTGTTATCTTCCGCTGGTGGTCTGTGGCGCGTAAAACGCAAGGTGTCTGGTTTTATGTCCCTGCGTATTTTGTTATCTTCAATCACTTTGGGATTCCTCAGGGCACCAATGTCAAAAGCCTGGGTGTCCTCCTCTCCACCTCCTTCATCATCATAATGGATAACATTATCTCTGATGTCTTCTTTAGAGGTCATCAGGGTGTCCTTTTTCTTCTGCCTCCGTAGTGCTACATACAGTACCACAATGACTGTAACGAGAGACAACTGAAGTTAAGACAGGCACAGAAATCATTTAGTACTCTGATGACACATCTTCATATCTTTCTTTGAAAGACACAAGCAATAAAAGGGACTTTTGTCCTTAGAAAAGAGCAGTGCTTGGCAGTGCTCTAGCCAATGAAAAATTATTTTCTCTTTGATATATGAGTCTAACTTTCCTAAGCACTTGCTGTACCGCTGGAGAAAGTACCAAAAGATTTTCCTGCTGGCCTGCTTTGCAAACAAATAGAATTGAATAGAACTTCAGGGTTTTAGTTCAGAGAGACAGAGATGTGATTTTTAAAAAATATATATTTTCCATAGCAAAATAGAGAAAAGAACCCTAAATTTACACTTTGAAGACAAGAGTAAAAAACCTAAACCAAAAACCCAACCCACAGAGTATTACAGAAAAAAAGAAAAAGAAATTTGAGTAATAAATAATTTGAGTAATTTCAAATTTGGAATTTTTGAAACACAAAAACTTAATCCTACTGCAGCTTTTTATACAGTACATTTTGACCTCTTCAGGAATCTGCTACAAAAAATTACGTGTTATAAGATTCTGGAGAGAAGAGGGGTCCAGTAGAGCTGGTTGATTTTCAAATATCATGTCCTCTAAACTCAACAGTGGTCCAACCTGAGGAGCAGGAAATCAAGAAAAGGCAGCAGGAGGTCTGCTTTGATGAATAAGAAGCTCTTGAATAAACTCAGTGATAAAAAAAGAAGAATCTAAGAGTTGAAAACAGTGACAGGTGAGCCAGGAGGAATATACAGTGACAGTCTGAACACGCAGGAATGAGGTTAGGAAAGACAAAGCCCACATGGTGCTGTCTCAGGAGGGACATGAAGGGCAGCAAGAAGGGCTCGTACAAGTAAAACAGAAAAAAAAGGTAGAAAGGTAGAGTAAAGGTGGGCCCAGTGCTGAATGGAGCAGAGGAGCTGTTGCCAAATGTCATGGAAAGGCCAGCCTAGTCAGCAGCTTCTTTGACTCAATTTTTTTTTTGTAAAGTTGTCCTTCAGTAATTCTGTGTCTCTGAGACCAAAGGGAAAGTCTGAAATAAAAAAGACTTATCCTTGTTGGAAGAGGATCAGGTTAGGGAATACTTGAACAAACTGGACACACAAGTGCAAGGGATATGGTGAGATATACACATGAATAATGAGGAAGGTGGCTGCTATCATTGTGAGGCTATTTGTGATAATTTGTGAAAGGTCATGGGGACTGGGAGAGGTTTCTGACAACTGGAGATAATGTCACTCCCATCTTCAAGTAGGGCAAGAAGAATAAACTAGGGAACTAGCAGCCAGTCAGTCTTACCTAGATTTTTAGGAAAATGATGGAGAAAATAATTCTGGAAACTAAGAAAGGGTGTGAGAGTAGCAGGCATGGATTTATGAAGGTGAAATTGTGCTTAACTCACTTGATAGCCTTCTACAATGAGGTGATTGGTTGATGAAGGGAGAAAAGTGCAGTAATTTTATCCTAACTCTAGCAAAGCTTTTGATATTACCTTTCCTAACAATCTTCTCAAAAAACCTTAGAAACTGTGGACTATACAGGCAGATGGTGAGGTGGACTGCAAAGCTGCCAAGCTGCAAGACTGTAAAGGTTGTAAGCAACAGTTCAAAGACCAGATGGAGGCCAGTCACTGATAAAGTACCACAGGATTTGGGACTACGTTTGTTTAATATTTTCATAGATAGCCTGGATGGTGGGATCGAGTACAGCCCCAGCATGCTTTCAGGCAATTAAAAAGAGTGGTTGTGCCACTGTTCAAAGGGATCTCATCTGGTTGAGGGAGTGGGCCAAAAGGAACTCCACGATGTTCAACAAATATAAATTCCAAGTCCCCCACACACAGAGGAGTAACTGCATACAGTGGATGCTATTGGCCAGCTGACCAGAAAACAGCTAGAGAGATGAGGCCTTGTGACCCTGGTGGACAAGTTCACCATGAACCATCAACATGCCCTTGTATCAAAGAAGATCAACAGCATTTGAGACTGCATTATGAGAAACATTGCTAGCAGGTCTAGTGAGATGGTCATTGCCCTCTGCTCAGCTCTGCTTATGCACACTTGGAGTTCTGGGCCCAGTTCTGGGCCCCTTATTGCAGGACAGACATGGACTCCCTCAAGGGAGTCCAGTGTAGAACCACAAAATTGATTAAGGAATGGGAACATCTGCCACACAAGGAGAGGCTAAGAGAGCCAGGTTTGGTCATCCTGGAGAAGGTGCAGGGGGATCTTCCCAATGTGAATAAGTACCTGATGGATGGAAGTAAAGATAGAGACAGGCTTTTCTGAGGGGTGTCCTGTCACAGGACCAGAGGCAAAGGGCACAAACTGAAATGCAGATAATTCTATTAAAACATAAGAATAAAAGACTTCTTTATCACCAGGATGTCAAGCAGTGGAATATGTTGCCCAGAGAAGCTNTTCTTTTAAATTCTTCAAAATGAGTGTATTTCTGAATTTAACTGCTACTCCACGGGAAATGTGACCATTTGCAATTCTTGTTCTGATTTAAAAAAAAACCTTTTTCTCACAACATAACTTTTTGACACAAGGCAGAAATCCTGACTTTTACCCACTCAGAAGCTACCTATGCAACCCTGAGCCTTTAGTAATTTACTTAAGTGGCACCTGCATCATCCAAATGCAGATGTATCCACATTATATTCTGTGTCAGGAGCTATTTTTGGGTACACAGGAGACTATCACAGGACCTTGGAAACCACTAGAATCAAAATGAGGCAGAGGCCAGCACCTGTTAGACTCAGTTTGATTTCTGCAGCCCCCACTGTGCCTGGGGGGCACCAGCTATAAATCTGGTTTTATTTCATTAGTGATTGATTAAGGCTATACTGCAAGTAACATGCACATGAGTGCATTGGACTGACTGCTTTGGATATGCTACAAGTAAGGAAGTATTTAAATATAAAGTAGAACAAATTAAGAACAAATTAAAATGCCATCTTATGAAAACCATGTCTGCCTGAAATTAAAAAAAAAAATAAATCTTCCTGTGAAGCTTTATATGAACATAGCCAGTAGTAGTCTGTGTTACTATTATTTTCTCCTCTTCCATTTGTTTATTCTCCTTTTGCTTAAGTGGGCATGAAGAATTAAATAGAGGCTCTTACTATGTCCTTACTGCTGTTACTGTTGGACTTGTCTATCTTAATAATAATCTAAAAAATTAATCTTTCAAGAAAGACTTTTAAAATAATTTCAGAGAAAAAAATTGTTTGGGCTCCACTGAAAACTGATTCTCCTAATGCATTAAGAGATATTGCATGGATTAACAGATTCATGGTCATGATCAGCACCTTGGGATATTCTCCTAGATATAAACTGCCACATATTTACTATGGCTTTTGTTAAAAACTAGGTGTAACTAGTGCATCATCAGAGTAAAGCACTTTGCAGGGTTTCATGAGAACTAACCTAGAAGTATAACAATACACAACAAGATTGCAATCAGAGCTCCTGTGCTGAGGCCGACTGGCAAGAAGATTGCTTCCACGTTGCAGGACTGGATGGTGCCATCAGAATCACATCTGCAAACACGGATAGTCAAAGTGTTTGTGCTGCTCTGGACAGGGTAACTGCTGTCTTCTATTACTATTGGAAGAAAGTACAGCTCTTGCTGCCTTCTGCTGTAGCCATTTCTCCTGGTTTCAATCCCAGCTGTGTTGTCTGTAAAACATGACAGTCATTAGCAGATTTTTATTGTGTACTTCATTTCATATTGCAGCTTGTATCGCTTTCAGTAATGGGCTGGTATTTCATATTTCAAAGTTGGAGAATTACATGCATTATGTAATTGCCATGCTTTGCCATTACAGAAGGCATTGTATTCCGGCTGGTACAGTTATATTTCGCAGAGCCTTAAACAATATGCCTTTTCTTGTAAACCTTTTAACAGCTGAAATTTCAAAGAAGATAAAAATAACTAAAAAATTCTGAAACAAAACATTACAAGTATAATTCTGAAGACTTTTCAGTTTTTTTTCTCCTGATCTCCTTACATTCCAAGCCTGAGGTCCAAAGGATCTTGATTGCATATGAATTTAGAATCATGTCTCTATCAACTAAATAATTCCTTTAACAATATAAAGTAATATACCTGGACAATATGCAATCATTTTAGCTTTCCTGCCCCATTAAATATAAGTAAAGAAATGAACTAAGAACTTGAAAATCAGTACAGTTTCCATCAATTAGTCTACTTCTAGATTTTGTCATTTCTTCCCAGTTAGTGATTGCTGCTTTTCCTGAATCAAATAAAGTAGCAAGGAAATGATTTGAAGATTAAAAGAATTACATTTAAAGCAAAACCAAGATTAATTTAGCAGGGAATTAAGGAGATGACAGAACTAAATGAAAGTAAACTGCTCTAATTACCATTTTTCCATCTCACCTATATTCTTTATTATATTTTTTACGAGATGTCACATGGCGGTTTTCATGCCTCAGAGATTTGTTACGCAGTAGAAAGGCTAAGGGCTCTGAATTTCACACTCAGATACTGGTATGGAGTTCTGATTAAGGACAATAAGAAGGAACCCTAATTATCTAAAATTAGGTATGTTATGATTAGACACCATTGGGAAGGCACATAGCTAAAAAATTCTTCAGACACTTCATTTTTTATCAAACTCAGACATGGATAGGTAAAGTTCAGTTACCTATAGTTTTGAAAAGGAAACATGTTTCAGAATAGATTTAATAAAACCAGTTTCCATCTTCAGCTTTTTCTTTCTCTCTATGATTAATCATCTACACTGCATAAATAGTTTAAGGACTAATTTGAAGATATTCAGTTTAGTTTAATTTCTATTATTTTTCTATATTTCTGTTATTAGAATTACTTATATTCTTTTTTTTTTCTTCTAATTGAAACACTAAAGATCACTTTAATAGCTTACAATGCAACTAAATTACTTTCTATTCTCCTTTGAGAAGAACCAATCAGATCAACCTCTTAACTCCTTCATTTTGAACACTTTTTGTTGCTCTTTTATGACCCCTTTCAATTGTTCAAAGTTCTTTTGAGAGTATGAACACAGGCAGGTGTTTGAACTCTACACAGAAGAGCCTAGATAAGCTGAGAGAGCTTCTGGTTCTTCAGTCTGTTGAAAATAAAATAAATTATAGGATATGTGTGAGAAAAGGAAATTCTATGTCCTAGATGAGTAGTGGAGTGTACTCCACATGGAAGCTGCCCTCTAGAGAGCAGAGTGAGGCCAGCAAAGCAGGGAGATCTGCAGTCCCTTTGGAAGCACTCCAGCTCTGCCAGGGCATCACTTCTATTAACATGGTGGATTGATCTTAGTGCTGCTGAAAGGCAGCCTTGAGCCTCTGTCTCTCTCCAGTGCTCATTAAGTTTTATTCTGAAGTGGGGGCCTTGCTTCTCTTGGGTGCAGAACAAGAAAGTTACACCTGCTGAAGTATGAGACCACCCATAGTTTTCACTTCTATAGAATAGCATAGGGATTAGGCCTTCTTGATTTATTTAAAAATTTTTAATGCCATCTTTATTTGTAAAAGAATTATTTGTACCACAATTAACAACACACTGTGTCTTCAAAAAATAGAAAAAAATGCTTTTACAAAGTACTGCTTGTTAATAACATAATTGCTAACATAAAAGAAAATGGTACCTGTTTTTAAAAGGTTTTCTTAGTGAAAAAAAGGTGGTGTTATTACACCTTTACATTGTGCACAGAGCAGACTTTCCTCCACCTTTTTGGCAAATAAAAGGCAAAACAGGGGTTTTGTTTGGACAGATCTTTTTGTAATTCTCTGTAAATCATCAACAATGAATTTTTTTTCCTTACATTGTAACAAACAACATACTTCTTTCTTCTTTTTATTTTTTTTTTTTAAGTGTTAAGCAACGCTTTTGAAAGTCTGCATCTTGGTGGTTTTCACTTTTTATCAAAATATTGCACTTGTTTTCATATAGTAGTGAAGCTTCATTACCAGATTACTGAGATCCAAAATTATCTCAGTGTCAACATTACTGGTTTAAACAGGGAAATTTAATTATCTAATAATATTTGAACAATATCCTCACCAAACTCATATGCTAAGCACACTTTACAAAAGCACTGGTAAATTCTGTATAGACTTATAAAGTTTAAAGATTCTTTTGATTAATTAAATTTGTTAAAATTACATGATAAGATTCCTATTTAAAGCAAAAGTTTGTAATTATTTGAAAAAAACAAAACAAAACAACCTTACTGAAGTTAAAGGATATTTTAGGAAACAGAGAATGAAAAAAATTAAAGCTTTTACTTTAAAGAAATCTTTACCAAAAAAAAAAAAAAAAAAAGAAAAAAAAGAGAGAGAGAGAGATCTAGAAATAATACATAGTATTTATCTTATAAGCCATGTAATTGGGAAGATTCTACCCATATGGGCCTTGAAATATGTTCCAGAGAGGAGTAATGCCCTAATCTTCCAAGAACAGAAGTAAGGGAACTTGACTCTGTTATAAAGTTGTCCTTCATATTGATTGAGCTGTCTGTCTCAAGAAAACTGTTTGAATGCCCTTTGACAAAATGCTTTTACATCTACACAGTTTTGGTTTTATAAGATACTATTATTCATGTCTACAATATTATGAATGGTTTCATTATATTCTCTATTTACAAATCCTTAAGTGCAGTTCCTTGTTCGTCTGTTCAGTCTTTTAACTATCTATGACACACAAAGATAAAAGTCAATTTTAAGTTTGGGAATAAACCATTTTCATTTTATCAGCTTCCCAGGAGAGTTATACATAAAGAGAAAAGAAGCACAGATTGTTTTTTTCAAATTTATTTATTCCTGAAGTTTCTTCAGAATTAATAGTTGTTAGCTTATGTTTGGCTTTCGTTTTCTATTGCAAAACAATGTAAATAGTGCATGTCTTCAAAAATTATGTGGGCCATATACATTATTTAATTTTTTTTAAGGCTAAGAAAAAAAGTTTCACAATTTTATTTCAATTGCTGTATTATTTATTTCTAGCACTTTTAGGGGCTTGGGTCACAGAATTTTCAAGAAAGGAACCTTTACCCCACAATCTATGTAACCTCAAATTTAAATTGAAAACAGAAATTTAAAAATTAAAAATTATACACTTTTTTAGATAGTGATACTTATAACCTACACAGTCAAATGTTTTTGAACTTTGTTGGATGACTTTAGGTGTTCTTTCTTAGAAGAGTAATGTAATCCTTTTATATTAAAAGCTCATCACAGTTATTTAAGGTTCATCTAATAGCTCAAATACTTCTTTTTCTCTTATTTGACTAATGTAGTTAGTAGAGAAAATTTACTACAGCTTGTTTTTTTTTAGCTGTGTCTGTTCATAAGACTACATCCTTGAAGATGCTTACAGTAGCACAAAGATCAATTTTTTTTGTCTTGGTTTGTTCTTTGCTATCTAACAAAAGAGTTCAAGGTAGTAAGAAAGAAAATATGTTCATTTATGACAAAAATTGGAAGAAAAATCAAGGATGTCGGCTGTATAAATCTCCAAGTTACTAAGGGTGTTGTACTTCAGCAGCACTGTACACATTTATAACTCACTCTTCTGCAGGACTATGTATCCTCAAGAAAGCACAATATCTGGGTACTTTGAAAATGGTTAGCAAAGTCATAGTATTTAAACAAGACAGCAATAGTGCCTTGTTTAAAGGTATACCTGCATTGGCATAGGGACTCTTCCTGAGATACTGAATGATAAAAGGAAGAAAATAAAACAGGTAGCAGTGTTTTTGAAGGCCTGTAGGGAAATCTCAGCCTTTGGTGTTCTGACAATTCCTGACCCTAAAAATAAGAAAAGGTGCAAGACCTGAATTTATATTAATGAAAGTCCCAGAGAGTTTAGCAATTAGAAATGTCAAAGAAAAACGTTAGGTCTGTAGACACAACTGTAATTGAAAGTAAACATATTTGTCATTGCAACTACAGTCTGCTGCTCTAAAAGAGAGATATGGGTAACCAACTTACTCCTGTAGTCATGGACTGTGAAGTTTGGTTTGTTGGAAGCCTCGGATGACAGTTTGAAGGAAAACCTTTGTCCAGCTGGTGACAAATCTTTATCTGCTGCAGTGATGGTCTGTATCACCTGAAACCAGATTAATTCTAAAGTCAGTTCACTCTTCAAAAAAAAAACCAGTTTTGTAGAAGTGCAAAGTGAACATCAAATTAAACTGTTGGAAGTGAAATCTTGCTGCATTACTCTCATTCCCTTAATACACTGGACAGTGTAGGCAAGACCTCTGAATTCTATAATCACCAGAAAACTCAGAAGGTCTTGCATTGACACATCTGACGAAAATCAGAAAGATTTACTGTATATTCATGGTATTTTATATTTATTGTTTATATTAAAATGCTAATGATGGCTTTTGGCTGAATGGTTATGCTTCAATTTATCTGCTACTACTTTTGTCTCAGTTGCAACCCTTTAAGCAAGGGATTCTTTCTCCTCTCATAGCTATTAAATGCACAGTAAAGAGTGCCTAAAGTGCATATAAATGAAGAAAAATTTAAAAAAAAAATAGACTGTAAATAGTCCATAAAAGTCAGTGAACAGAATTCCAATTTGTATTTCCAACATAGGCGTTTTGCTTGTAGAAGAATTTTGACCATGATGTAATTTTTAAACCCAGAAATTTCTACCACTATAAATAATAAGGAAAGAAAAAGCAAAAGAGCAAGCATTACAAATTTGAAATACCTGTCCTGGCTTGGCATTTTCACATACAGATGTCTCATATGGAACTGAAATTTCAGGAGGAAACTCGTTGACATCCAAAACATTTATTATAACATTGACTTTGCTGGTTAATAGTGGGTTACCTATAAATAATTTCAGAAGAATAGTGTTATATTTGTTGTCATCACCAGTCTTGTAAGCTGTCATAAACTTGTGACCTCAGAACTGTGACTCCCAAAAGCCCTTGACTTTCATTTACTTCTGATTTGAACTAAGAAGAAAAACACGACCAAACTTCTTATGAATTTGTATCAGACTTTGATCCATTATTCCTCATGGGTTAAGGAATCAATCAGTGTGATTATGTTTATCAGACATAAATAGAAAAAAAAGTGAAGTTGTACCTGTTATTAAGGATGAAAACTTTTCTCAGATCACTTTTCATTAAGCATGTGGAAAACACTTCTAATGATTAAATCTGAATTCTGTTTTCCACAACTAAATGCAGAAAATCAATATTTATTGCCTAGCCATTGTTTACATCCTCAAGATATTAAGGAGACAAGCAGAGCATACCAATTTAGAAGATGGAGAAAGAGAGAAAGATATGAAAAACAAAGTCAATCTGAAAGCCAGACAGAGTCAGTGTTAAATTTAGCAGTGAAACATGCACAGCTAGCATTCAACTATTTGGCCGTGTTATGGAAGGTATTTCTTTAAGTACAAAAGTGTTTGCAGGCAGCGAATGTTTTTGTGTAAAATAAATTTTAAACAATAGTATACACCATGTTTCTTTCCACTGTCCTTCCTCTATAGATAATCTTCATCAACTACTAGATGCATTTTGTAAACAAGTTTACTCCCAAATGCAATGTCTAATAAAACAGAGACACTAGCTTAATACAAATGTTCTCTCTTACTTTATGCTGAGACCTCCTGAGAAATAGCAAATACACAAAAAAAAGTATAGCTGGTGAGTCAAAAGTATAGTTATTTTACCCTTTTTCACTTAAGATAAGTGGCAGAAGCAGTTAACTACTGTAAAAATCTACCCTATAAATCAGGGTGGTGCTGGAATAAAAACATGGGACCATGTTTAAGTACAAATGGAGTTGTCTTGAATCTTCAGGAATAAATCATAGAATAACAGAGCCATAGAATCATAGAATCATAGAATGGCTTGGTTGGGAAGGAACTTTTAAAGATCATCTAGTTTCAAACGCCTGCCACATGCAGAGACACCTTTCACTAGATCAGATTGCTCAAAATCCCTTCCAACTTGGTCTTGAGTGTTTCCAGGGATGGGGCACCCACAACTCCTCTGGAAAACCTGTGCCAGTGCCTCAGCACCCACACTGTGAAGACTTTCTACCTCATATCCAATCCAAATCTACATTGAGTTTGAAGCCATTCCTCCTTGTCCTGTCACTACGAGTTGCTGTCAAAATCCACCTTTCTTGTAAACTTCCTTTAGGTACTGGAAGGCCACAATTAGGTCACCCCAGGGCATTCTCTTCTCCAAGCTGTAAAAGCTCAATTGTCTCAGCCTGTCTTCACAGTAACATGCTCTAACCCTCTGATCATCTTCATGGCCCCCAATGGACCCTTCACTTTATTTTAATTGGGCACTTTCTTTGCAGTTTGTATAATCCTTGGCATTACTTCTGTTTATGACTAACACAGCCAGGGGCAAAGTTTCTTCACTTTGTCACTGTAAAAAATTTTCATGATTTCCTCCTTATTCTTAGGAACTACTAAATGCAGTAGTAGGTTCAGGAGACCTCTGTCAAAACCAAAGGTATTCCCCAATGATGTCCTAGTTACATAGGACTACCTTCAAGATGAACTTCGTTTTACCTATTTATAGATAACAGACAGATAAACTGACCATGCTATAAACACAGCTTGGAATCTAGAAGACAACAAAGATGGACTGCCCAGATTACACATTTGTTGTCTCTACCTATGAATTTAAAAGAGAAATATTTAATATTTAATAGAGAAAATAGATAATGACATGTCTTTGAATTATCATTTATTTCCAATTCAGCATCATCCTTACTTGCAGAATGTCTCTGTGAAGAAAGGCATTGTGCAGTACAATCAAAGGTACAGTTTGGTCTAGCAACTAGGCATTAGGCACTGATTCTTTAAGTGCCTGAAGAGCTGGAAGAAATCTAGATCACTTTTTCATAGTTGAATTGGTTCCTTTGTATACTAGGAAAGGATAATAATAATAGAAAATTCTAAGAAGTTCTTTTACTCAGCAGAGGGCAGGACCTCTACAGAGAGATCAGAAAATCCCTGAACAGGTCAAAGTCACACAGCTGCTGGGATAAACAATGTGGCCTAAAACTTCCCTCCTGGCAGTACTCACTGAAATGGACACATCAACTCAATGGAGTAACTCCGGTTTTGCTTTAGATGTTTTTTAGTGTGTGTGTGTTCATTTTAAGGTACAACACTGAGATGAAGGGATACAGGAGACATCTTGAAACAGATTAGAAATTAATGCATCACCACCAAAATACAGGCATAGTTGTTCATATCCTTTTAGGAACATGTTCACAACACCTTTCCAATAAAACAGTGAATGCATCATGTACATGGAAATATCAAATGATTTTGATAATTTCTGTTAGACAAGTCAATTTCTTTAAAAAGTCTTTGAGGTCATATTTTTTTGTGAAGTAGCTTGTATAACTTACTTTTTTCTGCTTTTTGCAACAGTTTATGTAGTATTTGACCTATATTTTTAAAATTAACAAAATGATTTGATGTTTTTTTTCTCCCTCAAAATCACAACAGGATATCATGCTCTGGAAATATACATGAATATGAGTACACTCTTTATATTCATTTCTCAATGATAGTATCTGATTTATTTTCTGTGGTTCTTTGAAAGATATATTAGAGGTCAAAATCTTCTCTTCCTATGTATTTCAGCAAACTAGAATTTTATCTTGCATAAATGGTCTGGAAAAGTCAGATATGAAAGTAAAGAGAATTACCAGAACCTAAGATGAACCTATTTCAGGTTTTCATTTTGTTTATATAATTTTCTTTCTGGTTTGCACTGACATCACTTTAACTACTTGAGTATATAAATGAAGACTGCAAGAAGATTGTGAACAGCTTTGAATTCGTATATAATACCAAAGATCTGTAATACTTGGTGTGAACAAGCATGAAGAACTGCATTTATAATACTACTTTGCAGACTTGACTTCCATTTTCTCTGTTTTTTGATTGTTGTTTCTCTCAAAATCAAGTCTTTATGAACCCTGTGAACACAATAGTGATGTACATGCTGGCAACAGTGAGTGAGTCACTAAAAACATCTGCCTTTTCTGCCCAGATTGCACAGATGAGAAGACAAACTGTTTAAATCACAAGTTTAGAAATTAAGAAATTGATGTCATGTTTCAATTCTGCCTGTAAGACATAGGAAAATTAATTAGCTTTGTTATTTTATCAACTTAATTAATTAGTTTACTTCATCTCTTGTTTTTCCTGTCTGTAAGAAAGTGACCATCCTACTTCTTGTTTTTTGCTTGATTACCACCATTTGGTGACATCTTAATGGTTCAAAGCTATTGCAGCAGTAGAAAACATGTAACATTCTTTGAATAATGAATTTGTGAAAATCCAAGGTGTCTAAGAAAATAGATAAAAATGTTTGAGGAGAACTGCTGATTCCTTGATCCCAGTTATGGTATGCAGGAGAAGATAATTCCATCTTGAGATGTAAGGTGATGTTTCTTTAACCTTCTCAAAATTTGGGCCTAGACATAGCTGAGCTGGGAAGATGGTTTGGACAGAAAAGATTATGACTTTATTTTTACCCTTAAATTATGCCTTGAGGACAGGAAAGCAGAAGTCAGCTCTTATGCCTTTTATTTATCTCCTCTTTTGGAAAATAGGTAAAAAAAAAACAAACAACCACTTCCATACTAGGTAATTATGCAGCGTATGGAGGGATTTTGAATACTGGGCTGTGATTTTTTTGCCATTATGCTCTAAGTTTTGGCTTAGGGTAACCAGTGGTCTTGTGGACAATTCACATGCATATGCGGGGAATTAGTAAGGGCAGGGACTACTCTCAAAGGATTGATTTACATGTGGGGACTCTGGAAGGTAAGAAGGCATAGAAATAAGCTACTTGATACCACTGGCCTTTGTGTTTGAAATTAATGAGAGCCATGTTTAATTAACTAGTTTGAATATGTTCTGTGGCATCAAAAATTTTCAGAAACAGAAACCATGCAGACTACTAGGATGTTGAGTTATTCTAAGAATTAAGAAACAAAACAACAATCTACAATGAAATATTGTCATGTAATGAAAACAAGTACAGAGGAATTGGGAAGTGAAATGAGAGAAAACAGTGTGAGTCTGAAACCTCCTTCACCTGCTCAAGCACTCTGTTCTATATAAAACCTGAACTTTATATCTATGAATGGGTTAGGGATGTTCTGCATTCAGTTGCCTTCATGTCTGTCTCATCATCAGCATGCCTGCAGAACAATCTTCCATCTTCTGTTAAAAGCATCTCCATTCAGGGACAATTCAAGTAAATGTAGTTTACAGAATGACCATGAGGATGGTCATAGGTCATGGCCTAAAAAGTGTGGGAGGTGGTGGGGTTTCTATTGTCTCGCAATGAGAAAATATTAGCAATTAAGTTTTTAAGTAACATAATCTGACTGCTACTAGTTATGAATCTACTAATTTATTCTTATTTTATAAAGATATATATTTATATATATATGTCCTTACAGAGAGATAAGGTCACCAGGAAGTGAAAATACTTCAATAACAAGACTGTCTGTTCTTTTCTGAAGAAGGTTTATGCAGTAAATTTCAATACTGGGCCACCTTTTCACATAGTCATGTATATGTCAAGGCACTTCTCAGTGTATTTTTTTCTCTGTGACAAGGGATGACAGTTTCAGTTTCTATGTCAGCAATGGACAGCAATTTTTTTATATCAATAATTCTTCAAATATAGTAATTTCCCCTCAATCTTTTTCATTTTTTTTTTCTCTCTAAACATTATTTTTTGATTTTGTGCATTGTGTCATCCCTCAATCCTCCACCTTTATTTCTACGCTCTCAGTCTGGAAATTGCGCATAATGTTTTTGACAGTGACTATACCTCAAATCCTCCTAAATTTTGCCTGTTACTAGTATAGCAGAGATATGGAAATTGTTAACGTTATAGAAAACAGTCAATGTATAAATATTTTGGGATATGCTCCAATGAAACACAGATATGTTTTAGGTGCAGATTTTTAACATAGCAATTGATAGAAATGGGATTTCAAAATATACACTATTTGCTACAGCTCTGTTTAAATGTCATCCTGGTAAATATATGTCCATGAAAAACTAAATTTCAGAGTTTTAGATATCTTAAATTATTCTTGGGAATAATAAATAGAGTCAAATGAAGTTTACTAAAACTATTTTCTTACTGCAGGAAAAAAAAAATTACAAATCTCAAATTCCTTTGCCCAATAAAAAGTCTAAATAGCTAAGCTTTACTGAAACAGAGACCATGATGAGACCTTCTTTCTGCATTTGCTTGCCTTTCAGTTTCTCTGGAAACAAATTACAGTTCTGCTGGATTTTCTGTGAATATACACCTTTATATGAATCTCCATGGATTCAACCACTTGTGACAGTTTAGGCCTCTCTGTCAGTGTATGTCTTTTCCAATCTATGGATAAAATTCGAGTGTTCGTTTGACTGGTGTTCCCTGTATATTTTCAGATTCCAAGAAGTGAGCCCATGGTTCTTTTTAGGATAACTACAAGTGAGAATTTATTTTTTTATCTGAAATAATATATACCATCTCTGCTTCCCAAATCTCCCTCTTTCTACTAGTAGCATGTATTAACTTTTGAAGACTCAGGCAAGAAATACATTGAAGAAATCATGTTCCTTGCTACAGAAACTTGCCTTTTCTGACACATAAACAACATGGAATGAAGAAGAAATACAGCAGGACCCTCTTCTACAGCCTGTTCATGTAAACAGAAAGAATTCTGTGGCCTTTGCACAACTGCTGAGTGACCAAAAGACATGTACTCAAAGTGTGAGTACATCTCAAACCTATGAGAGTTACAGTTTGACAAGACCATGAATGAGAAATGCCACATCCATGGATGACAATGAAGAAAGTTGCAGGTACATGATGTAGTGGAAGAAGGGACCTCTTATAAAGAAAAAGCTATGCAGAAGACACAAAGACAAGAAAGGAAATTATCCCACCACAAATCACACAGGAAAAGAAAAGAAGGAGTCAGGCATTAAATTTTGGGCAGAGAGAAGAGACAAAAACAGAAATTCAGCACACAGATTAGTTTATTTAAGGCACTAAATCTTGACTTAATTTTAAAGTACATTTTATCTGGATATCAAATTACTCTAAATTTTTCTGCCTTCAAAAAGCACACTGACAGACCTGTTATTTGACTAACCTAATTCAAATGAAATGACTTACAAAATCAGAAATCAGAACTGGAAGGCACCCATACAGTCCATTGTGCTCTCCATGCTGACAAAAGCTTTTCCAGCTTCTAAGGGACCTGTGGTTATATGAGGTCTGCTAGTAAAACCTTGCAAAACAGGGATGATTGAACATCACAATTATCCTCATGAGTCTGGGAAAATGATATTCACTGAACCTTCTTAAATAAACTCTTGGCAATTCAAGCACTCTTCCCATTATATCTGAGCATTACATTCTAAGAAAAATACCCTATTAGCATATTAATTGGGTTTGTGTCATACTTACTAACTTTACTTGCAATTATAGAGAAATTGTATTGTGCTGTGCTTTCTCTGTCCAGTAATTCATTAGTAGCAATGGTTCCTTCCGTAGCATCTATTGTAAAGTAGCTGTCCACATCGTTCTTCCAATCCATGAAGTATCTGTATGTTAAAAATATTAAAGAAAGTAGATGCAAATGTGCAAAGATTACTCATTTATCACAGAAGCAGTGTAGCTATCTCAAGTTTTGTTATTTTTCTCTTCACAGCTATTACCATCCTTGCAGGATGAAGACAATTAAGAATGATTTGTTTATTTCTTTTTTTCCCAAGTTGGAATGCTGAAGGGGGAACAGGATATAATAAAAGACTCAGTACTCCTAGTGTTCAGATTATTTGAAAACCTTGAAGTCTCAAGAGGTTGATGCACATCTTCTGTGACCCTGATTACTTATATCAGACACTTTGGAAGCACTATATAGGCTTAGAGGGGCAAAAAGAAAAGGTATGCGAAATAGGGCTTGAGGTATGGATGGTGATCAAGAATGTATCAGATCTGATCTCTTTCCATCCATTTGTAGCTGCAGTGAGCTGGACATAGCCTCACAAAGGGGTGTCCTAAAGGATTTTGGCAGGGTAACAGCAAGGGAGATGGAGAAGGGTATGCTTACTCCCAAGCATATACAGGAGCAATAAAGAGCACTTTGTCTTTTGAAGAATAGGTACCTTTCACTGGACCTCTGAGGAACAGGGAAATACCATTGCTTTTTGTTGCTTTTTTTTGTTCTATTTTGTTTTGATTTGTTTTCCTGAGTCTTTAGTTGTCAACTATGAACATAGAGCAGATCTAAAACTAGAAATGCCTAGTTATTTCTTATTTTTCTCTAGTGAGGAACAGAAAGCAGAGATATATCTGTAAACACAGCTGCTTAAAAACAATGTGATAACTATCCCTAAATCCATTTCCCTTAAATGCTAATTAATTTGAAAGTCTATTTACACATTTGATGCTACTGTTTGTAGTCATAACAGATTAGTATTTTTTCTGATGCAATTGCTGCCAGCCACCAATTTCCTTTTCATTGGTAGTCTCTTCATGCCTTGATAGTGTTTCTCAAAAACTAGGCAGGATGAATTTGAGAAAGCCATTTGTGAGCAGTAGGCAATATGAACAAAATGGCACTCAACAAAAAGTACATTCAGAAGATTATAAAGCCTAGAGAACCACCACTGTGACACCTCATTTCATGTAAAACAGTGAGAAGAATAAAAGCTGCTTTTTCCATCTCTAATTAGAGTTATTTATGTCTTTAACATAGATGGAATGGAATCATAAACACTGTGTTTCTTTACTTCTCTAAAAGGAAGCAATGATAGAAAGGAGTATATGTCATATTCACACAGAAAATATTTCTACTTGTTATTAAAAATGTCAATAGCTCTGGAAGACGAAGAGTAAAAGAGCCACAAATAAGGTGATGTGCTTGTCTGGAGACGTTTTGTTCAATCTAAATCACAAAAAAAAATCCTATCTGTAGATGAAATAGGTTATTTTGTCAATTGACAGGCATCATTACCAGTTTATAGCTTTAATTGAAAAGCCTCAGAAATGGTTTGCTAAAGGCAGCATGTATCCTTTTACATAGTTGAGCAGGCACATTTTCTGGAATATGATATTATTATCTACCCATATTTTAATTTCAATCTCTTTGTTCAAAATATGCTTGACATTAAAATTATGAAAAATATATAGAACCATATATTAGAAATATCATTACCCTAAGATACTCTCTCAGGAGCAGCAAAATTACTTTGTCAGGCTTTGCATGTTTAATAAATTATGATTTTTTCCAAACTTAAATATGCAGCAATACACAAATAAATGAGAAAGTAACTTGGCTTTTATTTCTTTCACCTTAGGAAGATTAACTCTGAGTATCCTGCATATCACAATATGAGCCAGGGAAAAAAAGTACAGGTCTTATTCAAAGCACTGTGTAGGGGGTGGCCTCCTTCACCAGGAGGCTTTGAAAGCACAGAAAACATATTAAGTGTGAACCCTGTTGTGTTTGAAGTGAAGTTCAAGCATAAATATTTGAAGAATCAGAATCTGATAGTCTGTCTGGAAGCATTCACACAGGTGATTCACTTCATGCACAGCCCCAGTTTGCCTATTCCTAAGCATAAGCATCAGCAGGATCAAAGTCCACAGCAAGCACTGCAAGACTAGCAGTACTCCTGCTGGTACTTATGGCAAAATTCCTCATGGCTTCCGTGGAAATGGAAATTGAACAATTTGATAAAAGCAGAACTGTAGCAGTTCTTCCAAATTCATTGCCTTCACCTTCACTGTGTTAACAGAGTGCAAACTATTATGTCATCACCGTTAGCACTGATAGTATTTTTATTTACTTATTTTAGTTTTGGCATTATCTTTAGAGACATCCCTTCCTTCTCTCTCCATGTGCTGCACAGAAGCTTAAGTTAGGCATCTGTTTCAGCTCCTCTCATTTTAAGAATCTACATATTCAGTTAGACTACAGAAGAGACAGGTATAGGCAGAATTATTGGAGATGTATTGTCTAAAACAAAACAAGATAAATTTACAGGAAAAGCTGCAAACAAGTATCCATTATTTCTCCTTTCATTGGATCTCCCTGTACAGTACTCATGAAAATGTATCTAGCAGAAAATCCTCTTACAGGCAGACCTTCTGGACACAGAATTGCTCCCAGGTATATCGGCAAGTCTACAAAACTTAAGAAAAGAGTGAATGGGATCCCATCTATCTGGCCTTGAAATGGAAATATTTTGGGACACCCCAAGGGGAGATCACTTTTGCCAAAGGATTTCCACATTTCATTTTCACATTTCTAAGAAAATGTAGTTTCCTTTCAAAGGCAGAAATCACTCTTTCATACACTGATGTTCAGTGTGTGTTTTTTTTAAAATAGGACAGCAACAACTAATCTCTTTCTGAGGCCAACTGCATAGCCTGAGCTCTGTCCTTAACATAGAAGAGATGCTTTGAAGAAGGGAAGAAATGGGAAAAATGTCTCCAACCAGAAAAATCAGTAACTGTTCAGAGCAAACCCAGATATCTGGGACATAAAACCTGACATTTCTTGTGAGACTGGGATACACAGTGGAACACTGCTGAAATACTGGTATTAGGACAGCTGTCTAGATCTTCCAGTCATGGTCTAGCAGTTTGAAGCTACTGAGGTTGGCTTATTTGACTGCTCAGAGTACCTGCAAGACAGACCATGGATAACTGCACTAATCCTAAGAGGCATTTCTTTCCTTGAAAAGTTAGTGAGAACTTGTTGATATGGGACAATGCAGAATTATTTTTCAGAAGCCCCTGAACAGGCCTGCCTGGCAGCTCCCAGTACCAGACATTGATATCATTCATATTCATTGACAGGGAAGAAATTCTGACTTATATGTCTCCCTGAATATTCCTTCCAGCAGATAAGTTGATTCCAGGTTATTTGTTGAAAGCAGGGAGTGTGTGGAAGGACATATCTTTGCTAACAGTGCCTGAATTTTCTCAAGAATAGCTGCATTTGGACATCATGTAGGATAGAAGAGACAGAATGGAAATATTCAGTTTATAAAACTATAAGATTCAAGCCTGTAAGGCTCACCCAGAGTCCACACTGACTTCTTAGGAGCTCCAAGAACTATGGACTTTCACCCTGGGTGGCTGTGTGTCCCTCAGAGCTCTCACAGAACACTCACGGGAGAGGGCTCATCTCCTTGCAGAGAGAGGAGGACAACAAGGAAGAGTGAGCTGGCTCTTGCTGCAGCACAGAAGATGGCAGTGCTTGATGGAGTGCTGTTGATACATGAGTGACAGCAGGTCATCCTTGTGAGGATAGCAGGAACTCTGAGCCACTGAGCAGACAGCTGTAGTTGCTTCAGACTGCTATGCCATGAATAAAATAACTGGACAGCTGTCCTGTGCTGCTGGAGAAACCTGAGTGACAGCATGCTCTGAAGGGATGGGAGGTGGCAGGATGCTAAGGAGGCTGTGAAGCTTAGGATTCAGGATGCACTTTTTGGTCTTAAAAGTGTGCAGGGGAAGATTTCTCCTGCGTATCACGGGAAATGCTTGTTCTTGATGTTATGATCATGTAATTTAAGCAAGGAAATGAGCAGGGTAAGACATCCAAAAGTGTGGTTTAGAGGAAGAGAAGACTGCTTTAAAGCTTTACTTGGAGGATTAAGGCCAAATGTCAAAGAGGTAAAACTCAAGGACTGACCTTAAAGAGTACTAAATCACAAACAATAGATAAGGTGCAAGATAAAAAAGGCGGTGACAATATAAGATCAGCACAACCAAAATTAGGCATTTGAATATTAATGGCTTTCTGAGCAGTGTGCCTTTGTGCTCAATATACATTTACTCAAAAATTCCTATTGATTTTTTTCTTTTTAATTTAAAAGAGAAAAATAACCAGGTGAAAGAGGAGCTTTATAAAAATACTTTAATTTGTCCCAACTCACACTTTACTGGTGTAAAGCACATTGCTTGCTCTAGTACCTAGTGACTTAGAACACCGGCTTTTTTAAAGAAAAATATTGCAAATAAAGGTAAGGAATGAAATAACAATTTTCTGTAATGTAATGGATCACTATTTGTGTACATGACCTTAAATTGTTTAAACTGCATTCACATTAAGTTTAATTTAAATATTAAAATGCAATTAAATGAAATTCAGGGCCATGACAACTTGGGATATATAAATACCACCCATCATATCAGAAATAATAAGCAATAGCCTAAAAGCATTACAAATGTAAATGAAAGCTAAGAAAATTTAGTTGAGTGTTGTGATCAGTTAAGAGTTTTTTTTGTAATTTCAATGCATATATAATTAAATAGATGAAAGAAGTATTAAAGCAGGAATTGCAAAAGGGGTGAGGGACTGGAAGAATACAAATGTGATTCTATGTGTGATGAGACTACCTGAAAGCCCAAAGAAATTTTCATTAGTAGAATAATCATGTCTTGTGGTTTGAAATTATTAGATCTCTGCATATCTGCATATAACTTGATATTGACAATATGACATCTCTACAATACAATTTTGTCCTGGGCGTTATGTCAATATATTAAAAAAAAAAAAACAAACAGGAATTTTACAGAAAAGCAAGAAAAACTGTCTTGGGTCTAGGAATTTCTAAGTTATAAGGCAAGATTAAAAGAACTAACATATGCTTAGCTTAGATAAGAGATGAAAAAAGGGAGGCAGGATAATGGCCTACAGATAACTGAAGAGCTTCAACAGCAAAAAGGGGAGGGTAAGATTTTTTCAACACAAGAGAAGGGCCAAAACTCAGAAGGGAAAATTTATGTTTTGAAGCAAATTCTCTGTCAGTGATGTACATTATGCTGCACACCAAAGAAACGACCAAAGTGCTGTCTCTTGGTAGTAAAAAGGCAAGCCTGGTAATGTAATGGAGACTGTGCAGTAAAAGAAATTTCTAGAAAGGTGGAATGATAATCCCTATAGTCTCTGTAATCATAAGCTCTGTTAAATAGGAAACAGTATTACCATACCAATTGTGCTCACCATAAGGTGCAGTTACAAATATTTGAAAATATAACAATAGGTTTGGGTCTTTTTAAGACTGCTGTTACTAAAATGTGGGAAAACAGAAAAATCACTCCTACAATGAGAAACAATAAATTCAGGCTTCAAGTCAAGCCTAAAAGAAATTATAAATTTAAAAGCTGCAATGTGTTGAAGGATACAAGGTACGTGTCCTCCAAAATCCCATCCTGCCACTAAAATTTCCTTCCTGCAACTCTAAATCCATTAGAGTTATCATGTAAAACTCAAACATATTTAAATGTATAAATATAAGAAACTCTAAGTCAGAAGTTTACTGCTCTTCTCAAAGGTAAGTGCTAAACTCTTCTGCTGATTTCGGGAATGATCTTCCATTCCAGTTAGCACAGAGGAGAGATATCCATGATTTTGCTAAAGGTGCAATCAAGATTTTTTGAAATGTGTCCCAAGTGAAAAAATATTGCATCAAATACTCCAGCATGAGCTTTTCCAATTGTGAGCCGTTCTTTTTATTGGAAAAAAAAAAAAAAAAAAAAA
>VXBR01011784.1:418538-428832 GCA_013400215.1 Cisticola juncidis
AAAAAAAAAAAAAAAAAAAAAAAGGTACAAAGGTACCCTGCTCTCAGAGTCCCAGCTACCCGTGGAACAAAGGGTTGCTGGAGGAGTCAGATGTTCTGTGTGAGCTGCTGCATCACAAGGGCACAGAGACCCATCAGCTGCAGGAATTTGTCAGCGCAGTCTGCCAGGCATTTGTCCACTTCGGCAAGTTGCTCAACAATGACAGGTTTCTGCTTGTCGTTGTGACCCATGCATGCCTAAAGAAGTCATTAAGTTCAAAAAGGTATAAATAAATTTAACAAAAGATTTTATATTCTTATGCTAAATCATACAGGCATCTGAGGATTTGCAACTAAATAGCACTGTTAAATTTCCAGTCTTTCTCAGGGCTACAGCACTTGAATCAGTTTTACATGAATTTAGTTTCTTTTCCATACCTCCTTTTGACTTAAGGATTACCCTAACTCTGTTTTTTGTGGTTTTCTATTAAATTGAAAATGCTATTTCACACAATTTTACAGGAGCAGAAACATTAAAAAAATTTTTTTCTCCTCTGCACAGTAGAGTGAAATAAAGTGTCGTGTACTATTTGCTCAATGGCAGCAGGCAGGTTTTGCATATCATTCATGTTGTCACGTGCTGATACAATCAGTGCCCTTTGCACTGTACAACACAGCTATTGTGCTGTATGCACACACACTAGTCTGTATGGGAAATAATAGATATTTTTAAAAATAAAAGTACTTGTTGTTAGATAAACTCTCTTTAATATAAATTATTCTAAGAAATAAATTTATTAGTATAATGAAAATAGATAAGACTTCTCTTGTGCAGAACTCCCAGATTTAATACTCTGGGTTTAATATTGTGATATCCTGCTTGAAGGAAGTAAATCCAATCAAACTTACCTATCTGCACATAAAACCATCATCTGATCTATTCATATCAAGAGCTGTTAGAAAAATCTAACACTAATAACAGCAAAATAACATTTGAAGTTTTGTTGTAAAATTTGACTGTCATTAACCAAACAAAGTTTGTTCCTACATAACAGATGCTGTTCCTCTAGGTTGCAGGTATTTTTTTGTTGTTTATATATTTTAAATAATTTATTAAGCCGTCTCCCTCAATGGCAGCAGAAATTTTCTGTACCTTTGCTGAGTATCTTCAGAACACAGCTGGGGCATTAGAGGTCAAAACAAAGGAAACTTGGACTGGTCTGCTGTCAGATCATATCCCTTCAGCAATCTCATGGATACCAAGCAGATCCCAGAAGAACCCCACCCATGACAATATGCAATAGTCTCAAATACATTGCTTTTGTTTTTATTTTTTAGGGGGCATACTAGAAATGGAGGATAAACAATAAGAACCAAACAAACAAACAAAAAACCCTCAATGGACAAAACCTGGTTCTGTTTGCAGTGTGAAAAGGAATCAGCAATTCACTACTAACCCCACTACTACTGCCCTTCACTATTAACTATTGCCACGAAATCTTAAAATGACATTTCTCCAAAGTGTCCAGGCAGGCACAGAAGGGCTTCTGCCACTGTTCCAGGTTAAGTAACTATCTCCTATCCTGGCCTCCCCTCCTGCTTTGAATCAGCATTATCCTGTAGTTCTCCCAAATGCATTTTGTTTTTCAATTAAAAAGGGAGAGTTTGCAAAAATGTTGTTTGGTTTCAGCTGCTTTATGACCTAACCAGTGTCACAAATGAGTCATTGCTCAGTTGTGCTTGCAGAACTGATGTCAAAAACTACCTAAAGTGTAACGCTAAGTTTGCATATTAAAATGCAACCAGAATTGAGCAGCCAATGTTGTTGGTCTAATTTGTTCTAAGTGACTTTACTGTCACATAATAACACCCAGCCAACAAGAGGAGCATATTTTGAAAGTTTTTAGAGGCATTGTTTTGTTCCAAGGTGTCAAAAATTAGAGATTCCTAGATGTATGGATGCTATAGAACTGGCAGGATTGTCTTTATACCACATCACAGTTGACACACTTAAAAAAAATAAACCCCCAAGATTACTGATATCGTAAAATATTTCTGTCAGTTTTACTATGATTTTTCTTTCAGGATTTCACACAAAAAGCCATATTTCTACATATGGTTTTGCAGAGATTGTCAAAAGCACAAAGCGCTGAGGTAAAGATTTTGTGATAGTCCAGACTGAGTGCTTTTGAAGGTCCTAGTGAGGTAATCTATCTAGTCTTTTAAGAAGAATAGTTTTGCATTAGTTAAAAAATTTTGCCTCAAAAACCAGAGAATTCTGGGATTAGTTTTGCAGCAGTCCAATAAGTTGCTGTCTCTTTACCCTATTCCAAAGGAGTTCAGCAGTGGAATTTCTCAGACTGCTACCCTGTGATCTGTACTTCAGCCTTCCCACAATGAGTGTTGCCCCTCAGGTGGTCATGCTTGAGAAGGACAAAGGAGCTGCTACACCTTGGGAGAAGGTATGAATGCTTTTTGTCATTGTTCCACGCCTATCATTTTCATGTCTTTCATGTAAGACTTGATCTCCCACAGGATAAAAACATTTTGAGTCTTTGGCATACTACTTGACTAGGTTCACAGTCCGTGGCTCTCTACTTCTGTGGTTTTAATCAGGAGGTTGAAGGTTTCGTGGTATTAGCAGTCAGTATCTCCCTTAGTCTGGAGTGAGTAGTATCAGTGCAAATAAATTGTACTTTGCTCCTTTGGAGAAGATGAACCATTATGCCAAATTAATTGACAGGAAAGCAGTGGCTGCAGACAGCCCAGCTAATGATGGGTCAGAGTCAAGCGAGGGAAGCTGTTAAACTTTTCATAAGCCTTATAAATCTTACATAAGAATTTTAGTAAAACATGCTAGGTAGTATAGGAATTAAAATGTGCTGCAGTTCAGTTATCAGCCCTTTCAAACTGCCAATTCTGCTTGTCTACAACTTCCTGTGATTTCTCTTCCCTCTGCCTTTAAAGGTTTTGTTCATTTGCTTATCTGACCCTCCAGCCAGCTCCACTGTCTGCTCTGCATTTCTCATTACCAGCCCAGTATCTTATCAAAAGCTGTTGTCATTTGGAAAATGCATTGTTTTTATTCAGTCTCAACATCATTTTTCCTGCTTCGTTGAGCAGGCAGAACTGCAAGACAGCCAGGCAGAGGGGAAAGCTTTGTCCTGCAGTTTAATTAAGTCTCAGTTTTTGGACTGTGAGCAGCAGTAAGAGGGCATGTTGGATTTAACACCATCACTCCCAGCTTAGCAGTCAATCCTGTTATGGAAGGAAAGTAGTAAAGCACTTTCTATACCAGCACCACACATTATAAACCCTGAACACCATTCCCCCCCTGATTTTGAAAGATGTACCTTTGCCCTTTGCCCTGTTGCCCATGGTCTGTTCTTTCCCCTTTCATCTGGGCCATAGCAGGAAGAACACACCACCCGCATTCACCAAGGTACCCAGGCACCAGAGGTTACACCTCACTCAGTGAAGAAGAGAAGGACTCTCACTTTGCTAGTTTTAGGAGGGGAAAGAGCATGCTGGGATGAGTGTCTTTATGTGTATGAACATCTCTATTAATGGGCAGAGTGAGTATAGAAAGATGGAGCAAGTAAACCGGGATGAATACCTCAAACCTTAAGAAAGCTGAGAGGGGGAAAGCAGATGCTATTACTCCAGCAGATAGTCAGCCTCAGTAGAAACCTAAACTTTATTTTGCACTTGGGTGCATCTGACATAACTTCAAAGGATAAAACAGAGGCGCTTCCTGGGCTGCTGTTCCCATGCTTTGCCTGGAGTGCTTTGTCTTCTGATAAAGTGCTAAGGCATTAAATATCATAAATATTATAAAGGAAAATTGGCCTACTGGCACATATCCAATAGAAATAATCTTTGATTGCTTTCTTTTGCATCATGTAAATATATAAATATTAGCTCTGTTCTACATCTTTTGGAACCAAAATCTGAACAAATATCTTATATTTTTATCTATTTAAAAAGCTGAAGTAAAATGCTGATGCTGAGACAATCAAAGGAAAAGCAAATAAAATAACCATGCTGACTCTAGAGAAAACTGCAGCACACAGTAAAAGATTTACTGCTTGCTTAGATCATCAGTTGGGACTGACTTGGATTGTCAGCTGGATCTGCAAGGGGAAACAGTGAAGTCAAAAATTGGAGCCTTTTTATGCTGCCTTGAAGCTGATTTGGTGAAGTGCTTTTAAATTAAGAGATTATTCAGAACAGCTCTGATACTGCAGAGCTGCTGCATTTTCCTCTTTAATTTCTCCTCCCCAAGCCTCTGATGTATCAAAGAATGCAGAATCTGCAGAGGTCAGTATGAGTATGAAGTCACCTTTTCAAAGGTTTTATGAATTTCATGAGGGCACAGGCAAAAGTTCCTGGATAAGCATCTCCTTGCTCCCGTTTGCATGCTGATGGTCTGACCTGAGCAACGTCAGGTCCCATCACTTATTTCTAAAATTGGTTCCTCTCTCCTCCTATCTGAGCTGAATTTCTGTGCCGTGTTTCCTTCACACTATTTTCAAATTTATTTTCTAAAATAATCTGTTGTTATAGATCTGTATACTTACTATTTCAGTGAATGCTGACTGAATTTAGTGGCTTTTTAGCCGTCATAGATGATTCCCTGGCTTTATTTTCCACAGTATCTGTTCCAGCTTATTAAAGATGGATGTCACAGAATCAGAGAAGGGTGGAGGTTGGCAGGGACCTCAGAAGGTCATCTGGTCTAAGCCCTCTGTTCAAGCAGGGACACTTAGAGCCACTCACTTAGGACCAAATCCAAATGTTTTATTTTTTAATATTTCCACAGTGAGACACTCCACAACCTTCCTGGTCAATCTGTGACAGTGTTTGGTCAACCTCAAAGCACAGCCACACAACTTTTCCTGTTCCTGTTATTTGGAGAAAACCTGTGTTTCGGTCTGTGCCCACTGTCTTTTGTCCTGCCTCTTGAGAAGATGTCTCCATCCATTTTGCACCTTCCCTTCAGGTGCTCCTATGTGCGCTAAGTCCCTTTATAACTGTTAAGACCCTCTTGAGCCTTCCCTTCCCTGGACTGAACCTTCCCAACTCTCTCAGTTTTTCCTCAAAGACAGACAGCTCCTTCATCATCTTCAAGATCTTTTGTTGGACTCCCTGCAGTATGCTCATGTCTTTCTTTGACTGAGAAGCCCAGAATCAGGGCACAGTAAAAGCAGAAATATCTGAGATCTGTTTTTATCTGCAGTCAGAATATGACTGAAACTTCAAAACACACAGATCTCAAAAAGTGTAAAATTCTCAAACTCCCTGTTGTTTACACTTTATTATTTAAACTGAAAAAAAAAAAAAAACAAACAAAGCACAAAAAGAAGATAATATATGAAATATAAGAAACTGTATGCAATAACTATTTAAACATAATAGTAAAGTCGAGTATTTTAGGACAGGAAAGTATAGTCAATGTTACAAACAGACCTAAAGGATAAATTCAGAAGGAAAGGAATCTGACTAGGTTGCAATGGTAGTTATCCTTGTGGAAAGAGATTAAAGACCTTAAATGAAAAGAATTGGGAAGCTTATTTATTATTCTGCACAAGTGAGATAGCTTCAGGGTCGACTTGTGTACCGAAGTGCAGATTACCAACTAATATACTTCCCTGTAGCACATAGGTTTTTCTTAGACATAGTTTTAAGTCCTGAGCCCTCATAATTCTCTGTCAAGCCCTGAGAGGTTCACCAATTGAGGTGATATTGTAATGACTGTAGCCATTAAAGCTCTGTTTTAATCTCACAATTACTTTCTAGAATCTTTGAGAAATCCATTCCTGAATAATTTTTGAATAACAGTTCTTGATGAAAAATCAGGAAGAGTATTATTTGAGGTAAAATTACAGCTTGTGCCTGTAGGATGAGAGCTGGATTTGTAAAATCACATCACCAGGTGGTACAAGTGCTGTGAAATAAACCAGAAACTATTATGAACTATTATGATCATATTGTTCCTTTGCCCTCATTTTGGCTACTTAGCTGGATTCAATTAATTTAAAAGCTTTTCTTGTCAAGTTCTTCTTTTCCTTGGATTTGAGTGCATATTTCTTGATTTTCAACATTCACTTCCTTCACAAACAGGCCATTCACTGAGAGCTGTAGTCCATAAACTTCTTGGGTCTACACATCTATTTCAGTTCAATCTCCTGACTGACATTTTATAGCGCAATATGACTGCATATGCCAACGGAAGATCACTAGCTGTTTTTCACAAGCTTCAGTGAGTTGATGAATTACTGCCTGTAAATAAAGGTTACTGGCCTCTCTCAGTTTTAGACTTTGTTTTCAGTTGCTTTTTACTTGCTGGACCTTAGGAAACAATATTTCTCACTTCAAGTGCGTCTGGGAGTTGATCTAGGAAAATGTATACATGTCAAATAAATCCCACCAGTCTTTTATTTGGGAAGGTCTGATTTTTCACTAGCACAGACTTGCTGACTTGTGCCAGAAAGTACTTACCTTGCTCCATGTTCCTACCAGTCTCAAGAAAACCCACACAGATCAAAATGTCAGACTGTGCGTGTCCCAAAATTGCAAAGAAGGATTTTTAACGCACGACTCCATCTGTTTCCAGTGAACCCACTGCAGCATCACAGAGGGCTAATGAGTAACTACATTTACCTTCCCCACTGATCATGTGTGATCTCTTCAGCCTTAGGCATATAGATTTAAGATTAAGGGTAAGACAAATTCACTTTTTGTTGTAGTTTATTCTTGTAGTAGCTCCAAGTCAATTACTGAATCAAGGTACCACAGACACTGAACTGATACAACTGAGCCACTTACCAGCTGAGTTGTGATAACTGTCTGCATGCATCTAATCCACTGAAAGAGTAAAATAAAATGCAGTAATTGAAACTACCATGAAGGGGATTGCCACAATAATTTGTTATTCACACCTTGTTTCATGGTAAAGTAGAGACTGTGATGCTGGAAAACAGCTACTTTTTGGCAGACAATTTATACACAGAAGAGAAAGATTTTTCTGCCTTCTGTTTGAAGAGAAGTTATTTTCTGTCCTTCAGTTCCTTAAAACCACCCAGTCACTGAGGAGGAAGACAGGTCATTCAAACCTAGAGAATGGCAGAGAAGTGTGTGGGACCATAGGGGAAAAGCTTACAGGAAAAGGGTGGTTGAGTAGAGGATGTCATTGCTTGTGGTCATGAAGATGAAGTTTAGGAGCAAGAAAACAGAGAACTGAGGAAGAATCAGAGAGTGTGGAGAAGTGGGAGCCAAAAGCAGGCGTTCATTGCCCTATATCACATTCAGCATTGCTGGAAGGTAGGTAGGTGGGCACCTTGTTGAGTATGTAGTACCTTGGTGCTCACTGAGCCAAATGAGAATGGAAAGGAGAGGATGGTGAGGAAAGAGAAGATATATCTGCCAAATATACACCTTGGGATTCAGAGAAAATGTTGGAGGGAAACCAAATTTCCATTCTTTTCAAAAGAAGATAAAGTAGCTGGAACAAAGTAAAACAAATACGTCAAGACGCTGAGATCAAAAAAGGTCTCTGTCCTCAGCAGAAGAAAAGAAAAGCATAGAGCAGGACACCAAGGAAGCTAATGGGAGATGGTTCAGCACCAAAAATACAGAATCTAGCTGTGGGAGAAAGAAAGGTTGTGGAATAAGAAACTACTACTAGACAGAGCATAAGAGATATGAGACAACAGTGGGCTGGTAGGAGGACAGAAAATATACCAAGGCATCTGCAGCAGAAACTGAGAAGTAGATTTGCAGGGATTTGAACTAGATGATTTGGATAAATTATAACTCGGAATAGAGCTCTTAAAGTGGGGTGTGTGACAGGTTTTATAAAATGCAAATGATGGAGTATAGCTAAAATTGCAACAGAAACCGACAGGAGGCACAAGACCAAGAAGTGTGCAAAAGCACCAGAGCAGCAGAAAAGGAACCAAAATTCACGAGTCTCAACATGTCTATCTGTACAAAGCTGACTTGTTTCTCTCCAGCAAGATACCATACACAGAAAAATAGCTGTCACTTAATCTGTTATTAAATGAACTCGAGGTGCTGGAACTAGATGTTCCAGACTTTCTATATATGTATGCAACTGTAAGATACATGCTAATGTCACAGGGTGGGACTTTTCTTTTTGAAGAATAAATTCAAAAAATGTAGGCACAAAAAGTTGGAAGAATTATGGGACTGAAAACTCAAACTCTTACATAATTTAATCCATTTTGTTGGTGCTTGTACATTAAGATATGGTGTTCTAGGATTCAGGAAGAAATCTTTATTTGCTTGATCTTAACATAACAAAGTATTTTTCTGGGAAAACTGAACCTATTCATAAAAGTGTATGGACCATTGTAAACTGGTTCAGAAAGAAAATGGCTTTTCCTTTGGAAGCACATGCAGGGAATATAGACTGATCCCAAGATACTGAGAACAGGACTGACCTATGGATAGAATACACAGCTTTTTACTTTAAAATCACAGTTTCACTACTCTGGATTTGGTCAAGAAAATGCGCAGTCCTCACAGCTTTCCTGCAGTGAGTGGTTCTTTTGGTTCCTGAGTCAAGCAGAGAAGACCTGAAGGACAGGGTTTTGGCACAGAATATGAAGCTCATTGTTCATTAGAGTCATCTGGGATTCACATCAGGGACAATATTCCTATTATACTTTATGCCAGAAGATCATCTCCATGAGAAATCTGACAACTTCAGATTCAAAGTTGTTGAACTTCTCACACAGTTAGACGGAGCTCACTAGTAGGTATTACAGATAGTTCAGGCTTGCCCTCCATTTCTGCTTTATTGTTACTTAGACAGCTTTGTCTATAACATTCCTACTGTATGGACACATAAACCAGTAATTTTTCAGAAGTTCTAAAACATCTCATCCAGAAGCACAAGGATCTTTACAAAAACTTGCTTAGTTACAAATTACAGGCATTGTAACACACTACAGGAACAGCAGTTTTGACGTGGTTTTTTGTTGTTTGTTTGTTTGTTTGTTGTTTTTTTTTTGGTTTTTGGTTTTTTTTCTTCCAGTCATCTTCAAACAGTAAGTAGTAAACTAGAATAGTCTGAGAAGAAAATGAGATCAGAGCTGTTTTTGCAAGTGCTTTGGGACTTTTAATGGCTAAAAAGTACATAAGACTTCACCTTAGCATGTATGCTGAGCATTTCTTGAAGCATTATGGATAAAATGGGAATAGACAAAACAGATCACCTGAGACACATAAACTCCAGATTTAACACAGTTTAAAAATTAGGTGCACTGGGGTAATGTTCCAAAACAGCTGCAAAGCCAGTCACCCGTGCAGGTGTTGAATACCTGCATCTCTTTTTCTCCTTGTGCCTTATTTCCTGTTCATTACAGAATGTGTGTTCTGTGTCCTTTCACTCCAACATCTCTAGCAAATACCTTCCTACAAAATAAATCTTTTAAGGCTTCTGACTTGTCTAAAAATTTGACACCGATAACAGAAGAAAAGAGAAAAATAATATAACCCTTGCCATTTTCAATGTCTTCCAGCAAAATATTTTTCTTTAACAGCCAAATCCAGTTTTCATCCGTAGTCGTTATCTCCCCCTTCCCGATGTGCCTAACATAACAGACATAAAATTTTTGTCTGATAAAATGGATTTAGTTGCTGGAACACATACTGTTTCTTTTCATGAGAGCTGTTGTAGCCTTGCCTTGCTCTCTGGAGTTTTGCCTTCTGTTGCATACAGTGCAGATTTTCTCCCAGTCTTTATTGTTTGGCAGACTGTTAACTATTTTTTTTTTTCTGTTAGAGACTTAATGGCCAAAATATTCCAGGAAAACATTTCACAGAAAAGGAATGACTTTGTAGAGAAACTACAACCAGTAGTTGTAGTACTTCCAATACTGTCCAGTACTGTCCAGTATGGGCTGTGTCTTCAAAGAGCATGACTTGCTTTTTCCCATTTGTTTAGAGGGTATATTTACTCAAAAGTTGCTTGGTTCCTTTGCAATATGATGAAATTGATGCAGTCATTCTTTAGTTCTTGTCGTGGTTTGAACGGAAGTGAGTTTCTTATTGGAAGTAGTGGTCAAACCAATCAGTCCTTAGGTCTGAATATTGGCACCTTTGTTGGCCACTAAGAGTGTGGACACGCCCCTGAGGACACAAGGAGTTAAAATCAGGATTTCCCAGGAGAACTTCCTCTTTTCCTGTCTTTGCTTCTCGGAGAGGGAGCTTCTTCTCCCCTCCTCTGCCAGGCCTGGCTAGGCTGGGTAGGGGAGGGGAGCAAGGTGGGCCTGGCTGAGCAAGGTGGG
>VXBR01011784.1:429282-519961 GCA_013400215.1 Cisticola juncidis
GGAGGAGAGGCAGTGTTCTGGGAGGTTTTCTCTTCTGCTTTTGGGTGGTTGGGTTTTCTTTTCCTTTTCTATTGTCCACTGTTATGTAGTTTAATAAATTGTCTTTCTGTTTCAAGTATTAGGCCTGCTCTGCTCTGTCCTTGATCACATCTCACAGTAGTTCATTAGATAGAATACACACTCATGGGTGCATTGGCATTTTGTCCAGTGTCAACCCATGACAGTTCTGTGAGATCATCTAGATTTTAAACAGCTAACAGAACATGATTGGTTACAATACAATAAGAATTTATAAATACATTCAACACCTTCAAACTAATTTACACTTTTCTAACTTATGGTCTTGTTTTGTTGGGGTTTTTTTGGGGGTATTTTTGTTTGTTTGTTTCATCTTTTCATTTAGAGGATATAAAACTTATGGAATATTGTGAATGCTTATACATTGGTGTATTGAGTCTGGCTGAGATTGAATTCATTTTCCAATAGCAGACTTCACAGTGCTGTGCTCTGCATGGGTACCTAGAAAGGTATTAATAACACACAAATGTTTTGGCTACCATTGAATAGCTCTGGTACAACATCAGTTCTGTGTCTCCAGCATTTCCCAAGATCCTGGGAAGGGACACAACTATGCCAATTAAATTAACAAAAGGGATACATCATATCATATAACATCAGACCAGATGTAAAAGCTAAGGAATGGAGGAGGAAGGAGGGGATCATCTGTCATTTACAGAGTTTGCCTTCCAGAGAAACCACTATGTGTGTTGAAGCCTTGCTTCCTGGGAAGTGGCTGAACATCTCTTGCTCACAGGAAGTAGAGAATAAATCTCTTTTTTTTTTTTTTCTCTTCGCTTATGCATGCACAGAGTTTCATTTTTGCTTTAGTAAACTGCCTTTTTGAGTTGTTTTCTATCTTGTTTTCTCTCTCCATCCAGCTGGGAAGGGGAGTGAAAGAGTGACTTAGCATCTCTCCAAGGTCAACCCACCACTGTCCTTTTTAGTGCCCAGGAAGGGAGAAAAAGGCAGTTCTCTCTCTCTCTCTGACTGTCTCTCTGTCTATCTGTCTGTCTATCCATCTATCTATCTATCTATATACCATGCTATAGAAATAGCAGTTATCAAGTAGCAAGCTCCTTTGTGGGACATGAGGTCTGTCAGCTGCACTGCTTATCTCTTTATTTTGCTGAGTTTGCTGGGAACATGTTAACACAAGCAATGGCTTTGTGCTTTGCCCTGACGTGGCAGCCTTGTTATGTGGGCTTACGTATCTTCTGTGGATGATGAAGAAATAGATCTCCCTCTCCCTGCCCAAGATTGATGAATGGGTTTATAATGCAGTCTCCCATGGTCATTGCTCATCCTTATTTAAGCTGCTTAATACTATTAATAGTATTAACGAATACTATTGGAACACTATGGGATTTGTGGAATCTGGTGTCGTCCTGGTTTAAAAGAAAACAAACTTTAAGTATGGAGATATTGAAATGTGCCCTGAGGCATCCAGTTCCTGGGTGGCAGGGTGTGTCGAAGGATTTGGGCAAGTTCCTAGGGTGGTTATTAGCTCCAGTTACCTGTGACTTTACACCTGAACACGTGACCAACCCTGGCAGAGTGACCCATCAGTGATGGAAGGATGCCTTGCCCTTGCCCACCCCGGTGAAAGCCAGCAGCTTTGTGCCCTGTGTTGGGGCCCCACCTGTGCCTGCTGAGCCTCTCTTCAGTCCTCACAGAGGACTGTAGTTGAGGCAGGAACCCCAAACTGCATTTGAAGACTCTATGGCTGAGACAGGGACTCAAACCACAGCAACTATATGCACCACTAGTGAAAACAAAATAATGGATAAGGCAAGCTAGAGGTCCATATGATTGATAAGAAAAGGAGGAAGACGAAGAAGGAGGAGGAGGAGAAGGAAGACAATCAGGAGGGGAGGTCAGATGAAAAAGCTGGTCTTTCAACAAAGAAATTTGAAGGAGTGAGACAAATCAAAAGGAACCTGAACTTACCCATCCCTTGACCTCACCAGAACCCCGAGGCTTGTGAAAAGACTACAGTTGCCAGCCAGGTGATGCTGAGATAACAGGGCTGACAGTCAACAAGGTCATGAAGCCACAACAGCTAAAATCCCTTGCTAGAGATGGGGAAATTGAAAGGGGAATTGGAAAAGAAAGAGCAATTTGCCATCTCTGGAGATGGCCTCTCTAAAGCACTGAGGTCACGATATCCATTTAAGGAAGATCTTGTGAATTGCCTAGGAAAGTGGTTCACTGCAGATGAAGGTATCCATTACTTGAGAGAATTAGAAGTCCTGGAAGTGGTCTATAGTAAAGTAAAAACTGATAATATCCCCATCTAGGTTTAGGGACAAATTAGAGAGAATTTCCTTTAAAGAGAAGGGATTTGGAATCCAAGTGGGTGAAAGTGGAAAAAAAAAAAACAAAAAAACCCCCAAACTGTTTATTAACAAAGAAAAAAAAACCAAAAGGGTGTCCACGAGGCACAGAAAAGGACTGAATAAAAGCTAGATATTGAAATTTCAAAACCTTAACTCCAACCCCCCACCAGACAGCATAGCCATGAGACAAAGATGGAGGTTGCCTTTTGTCTAAGGAAAGGGGAGGAACCAAAGTTAGCATAGCTGCTTGGACACAATAGATGGGAATCTTTCTGATGTTAGTATCTTCCTTGCAGCAGGAGAAGCTGGTGGGTTTTAGTGTCTTTTCTCATGTTGATTCAGTTTCTTGGAGGTCTGGAGTTTGGGGCTGCTCCCCGACCAGCTCCCCAGATGGGCCAAAAAAAAAGGCAAAAGATTAAAAAAAAAAGCTAAAACAGTTCAAGAAAAAAAAATAATAAAAAAAAAAGAAGCAAGTGTTTCTGGGCACAACCAGATGATTACAAAATAAAGTATCATCATAAAATTACCCCAAGGCAGTCCCTAAAGATCCAGAGGATGCCCCTTGCCCCCTTGCACACTGGCCATATGGAGGAAGGTGGCTCCAAGTGCCTAAGAAGCACCATCACATACAAGTTGTCCCAAAACAAAAGAGACCATGCTCTATTTACTGGTGGGTCTTTCTGTGTGTTGGGAAACAACTGGAGGTGGAAAGCTGCTGTGTGAAGTCCTGCACAATGACTGCTGAAGGAGAAGAAGAGTCAAGTCTATTTGCAGAAGTGAGAGCCATCCAACTAGCCCTAGAGATGGCTGAATAAGAAACGTGGCCTGTATTCTATCTCCACACTGATTCCTGTGGTGGTGGCTGCAGCCATGGAAGAAGACTAGCTGGCAACACAGGGGCAAACCCATCAGGCTGCTGCACTGGGACAGGGTGTCTCTGCACAGATAGAAAATATAATTCGCAACATACGTCATGTAGATGTACATCTGCCTAAAGTCATGCCACTGAAGAACACCAGAACATTCTAGGACATAGTTAATGTTTTTCTGTGGGCATGAATCAGCCAAATCAACTCATAAATGTGACCCTGGGAGGACTTACGCAGTTTGTTGGTGTAAGGGGTCAGCAAGAAGAGCAGTGATACTAAAATGTAGGGGTATTAACTGCAGATGGGCATTTGGAAACTCAAGCAGTGATTTCAGGGTTAAATAACATAGAAATGGACATTATAAAATGGCTTAGGATTCAATATTCCAGTTAACACAGTATGTGGATAAACCATCAAGAGACAATTATTTTTCTTGTGTAGTTGCAAATACAGTAAAGCACTTGAGCCCCCTAGGAGCATTTGTGGAACAAAAAACTCTCACTGAAGACTGTTTATGCATCCAAATAATTCCACTGTCATATGAAAAACTGCTCAATAATGTGATTAAAGGCTTTCTATCTGGTTGCAAGAGAATATGGTTTTCAACAGATACTGACTTTACTGCGGCTATTTTCATAGGCTACCACCAGGGAAAAAGGTTCAGACTTCAGTCTTTGTTAGTGAAGGTTTTGATCCTTTGTCAGTGAAGGAATGTGTCACAGACTCACGAACAAAAAAAAATCTATATTTAATAAATGAAGATTCTATTAAAAAAAAGTGAAACAAACAGCAGTAATAATAGTTTTAACAGTGAATTCACAAAGCAGGAGTTAAACACTGACTGTTGTATGTTAATTTTTTGTGAGTGGTTACAACTAACATGTTTGTTGTATATTTTGAGAATATAAGTACTGAGCCAAAATACACATAACTAATAAATATGATTTTAAAAAATTCAAATTCAATTTGTAATCAAATATGCATGGATGTGCAGGCACTTGGTAGACAGTAGTGGCATTTTCCTGTTCTGTCACAGTCCCATTTGATAAACACTTATATTTAAAGATTGATGACATGCATTATGTCTTCAATATTTCTTACTGTGAAAAATGGGAAATAATTAATTCATGTTCTTATAGATAATAATAATAAACTGGAAACTGTAATATACTGTATAAATGCAAGGCAGAAGTGTACGTGACCCCCTACGTGTCCCATAGATTCCTGTTAAACAAAAGACACGCACCTCTGTAGGTTTTCTCTGTCTAAAAATAGAAGGTGAAGATAACAGGGCGAAGAAGTCATTGGGAAGACCATCAACACTGCTGAACTACACCCTGACACAAACACGGAGGGCCATTCACACTTCTGCAGCCAGCAATCAACCCCGAAGTATGGGCCAAAACTGGATATTAACACGTTGCCCATGAAAAAGGACTCTATTTAAAACTCACTGGGAACACCCATAATAGCTGTGACTCTATAGAAAATATTGGGGAAATATTGCCGAGGGCGGAATAAAGGGTATATAAACTGGGCCCCGAAACGGGCAAATTCGTGAACTCGGGGGAGACGGCAGGCAGCCAGGCACTGCGTCTCAGGGTTCACCCTTGACCTTTTTCCCGGGTAAAAACTGTCAAGTAGGTATTGCTGTTTGTGGGGTTTTGTTTTTTTTATCTAAATTCTGTGATTCGGCTTTGTTACTTTTGTCTTTAATTTTTGTAATTTGATTTTGCTGTCTAAAATCTTTGTCTTGTGATTCTGTAATTCGGTTGCATTACCTAAATTAATTTAATCCAATTTATTCCAATTATAAATTTATGATTTGATTTGTAATAATAAATTAAATTATTAATTATAATCGGAAAATTGTCTTGGCATTTATAACACTTACCAAAACTGGGGATAAAATCTTTCCTGAGGTCAGGTAGGTCCAGCACAAATCAGTACTGGAAGTATGTGTTAACGACTGCCTGTATCTTAGACCATGTCTAAGTTTAAGGAGCTTCCTTATCTGTACATGACTCTGATTCACTTTAATCTTTCTAATGTGGCTGTAAATAGGTTGTCAAAATCAAGGCATTACATTTGTATACCAGATCCCCTCTTCCTTTTTACTTCGTGTAAATAAGCTATAGCATTAAAGAGAGGCTTGCCTGGCAGGAGTTTCCTTGTGCTGAACACAGCCATGTCAATCAGCAATCATGTCCCCACAGCCTCAGTCAAGACACATGTGATGATTATTTACCAGAGCATTTGTTCTTTGCCAGATGTAGGGAGTAAGTGGTTCTTGTGAAAGGGGCAATTCTGTCACCCACTGAGGTCCAGCTCAAACTGTAGCAGCATGTAAAACCTTCTTTCTCACTACTGTACTTTGGAGACATTTTTGTCAAAGACCTAGAGTAGAGGACCAGACCTAAGCACATTTTGTCTCCAACTTTCTGAGCATTGCTATGGGAAAGGTGTGATCAGAGGAGAGGATCCTACAGAGGTGGGACTGGGCTCTTCTCAGCCAACTTCCTGCTCCACCTTGAGACTCATTCTCAGCTTCCACGTGCCAACTCATTTCCTGGAGAAGTGGCTGTGCATGTGCTAACAGAATAGTGTGAAAAAATCTACTTTAGGGAAGAGGTGTGCACCAGGTTAACTGTAAAAGTCATAGACTGGGCTCCTCACTCTCTCTGGAGGTGTGTTGTGGCTTGCTTTGCCAGCACACTTTGAGGATCTTGCTGTGGAAGTTAGAACATATTGAAGTGTACTTTACAAAATTAAGGCCTACCACTCTTGTGGAAGTATATTGTAAGAATTGAAGGGCTTGTTAGCTTGTTAACTCTAACCTTGTGAGTTAGAGTTATGGTGATCATACAGTAAAAGCCTGAGAGTTCCTTGGCATGTGTCTTTGTTCAGCCTGGAGGAGAACTGATAGCAAATATCACGTCCTCTACCAGTGGGTTGTGACACCCAGACACCATGGTATTCCTTAGTCTTAACACACCCTCTCTGAAGTCATGTCGGTGTGTGGTGACTTACATGATCAGTGTGATAAGAAGCTGTGAGCGTTTAATGTATTTTTCCAGATAATTCACCCAAACGAGCATGTCCTTCCAATATGTCTTCAGAGCATCAGTTATCTGTTACAGTGACAGACTTGGTGTATTTTACATCTTCATACTAAGTTCTTTGCCAGTGCATCCCACTGTCAGCAGCACTTTGGGTTGTCAGAGAGATATTGAAGGAAGAAAAGCTCTCTTACCTAACTGAGCTGCTGCCAGCATCAAGGTCCTGTGCTGTCACTGCACCTATAATGGTCCCCACGGGTGTGTCCTCATAGACTTCCATCGTGTACATGGGCTTGCTGAACACTGGAGGTTCATCCATGTCCAACACATTTATCTTCACGGTGGCAGTATCTTTGAATGGACCCACTGAGTGAAATCGATGGTCAAGATGGAGGTTGGAGGCCTCCACCTTAAAGGTGTAAGCCTTCTTCGTTTCAAAGTCTAATGGCTGTAGAAAGAACAAAAGGAAAACTTTAGATTTGACTAAAAATTAGATATTGCAAAATCACTTTGGTTGGATTAATCTGACAAAACTTAAGATGCCTTTAGTGTAAAACGCATTTCCTGAGCTAATCAATCATTTAAGTTTGTTTTGCAGTTCCTCTTATGCTAAGGTGGGTTTTGAAATAGGCCAGATGAATCATAGTCATGAAATTACTGCTTCTCTACATCAAAAAATCAGGATGACTGGCATGGGTGTAAACAGTCACACTGTAGATGTCTGAAGTTAAATGAGTGAGATTCATCTCTTGCAAATGAGCCGAGTGCAGGTTAGTCAGAGATTTGCATTTGCAACTCCCATGCACTGGCAATCAGCTGTCTCTAGCTGATCCAGTTCTTAAATATAAGATTTCCTTTTTTTTTTTTTAGCAGTGAAAGCTTTCAGAAGACCATGTGTGTGATGAAGAAGAGCCCAAATGAAAACTCTGATATATATCAATGAGTCAAACCAAACTTCAGGTATGACTTGGAATGTGAATTCTATCTTGATCTGAAACAAGTTTTTCCTGTAAAATGTCAATCTTAGCAGTGAACTGCCATTCATGCCATATGTTTCAGCTGTATGTTCTTTGGAAATGCAGACTTTGGCTCTGTTCTATGATCCTAGGTGTAATTCATAAGGTCTTGAAGATGACACAGCAGCTTTTGTGTACTTATGTGGGGTTTTGACAGAATGTATCCTGCAATCCGGTTGTTTTGACGTGGGTTTCTGCCAATGCATATCAATTTAGTGCCTTTACTCATAGAAAAAACAATTATCTCAAAACCTTTAATGCAGTCTTATTTAGTTGAAAAGATGCAGAAGCTTTATTTTCATTTAAAGGTTTTTATCTGCATTGGCTTTCATGTTGTTTTTAACGTTTCTAACAAAGCCTTTTCCTGATGTCTAGGTAACACTGGCACCTAGTGGTTTCTATCGGTAACTGTTAAGCTGGAAATTTGCTAACGGGAAAGAATATGCTATCTGGAAAAAAGAGCAGGTTTACATGTGTATGAACAAGAATATTTCAATGTCTGTTATTTTTTCCCCAGTGTTTGCAGTCAGTTGTCACAGCCAGGATATATTTAAATTCTTCAGTTTTCTTTCCTCATCACAACATGACATAATTGGCAAGATGACTGACTCATGTAAATTGAAATAGTTCCATTAAAATCAACTGAGTTACTTTGACTTGCATTACCTGAACAGCTACCATAATTATAAATCCTTATGAAAGACTTAATAATTTTAGTAGATTAGATGCTCAGTCTTTTTTTTTTTTTTTTTTTATTTTTTCAACTGGGGACTTAAAATTAGCCAGGTAAATATCAACACCATAGAAACAATCAGACTTGAAAATAATTCACTACCAAACACAACCATCCTCCTATAAAGAAAATTACCAGAAAAACCAGTATGTGCTGCAACTTTTTATCTGGACTGACATGAAGAAGAAACTTAGCCCGAGAAGAAACAGACCAAATTAAGTCTGATAGCTCTCACGCCCCAGTGGTGAAATCCTAAGCTGTTGCCTTCACTAAAAATAGACACATTGGTCCATTATCTAAATTGATGCCACATCGTGTTTTCATTTTCTATACTACTTGTGCTCACTTGTTATCCATTGCCAAAACCCTTTTAAGCAACAAACAAACAAGCAAACAAAAAAACCCCAACACCAAAAAAAACCACCAAAAAAACCTCAAGAAACTCTTCTTCAGATATTTATAAAAATTGTTAACACACTTTAAAAATGTAAGAGGAGAAATCTGAAGTTTAAGACTAAGTCTGGAGAAGAAAAATTCAGAGATTAAACTATAGATGAATGATTAAGACAAAGAAAGCAAGAAATCTAAGCTCCCACATAGGAAGTAAGTCTGGGTAATACCTTGTATGTACCTCTCATACCACCAAAATAGCATTAAAACTTCTCAGATTGGCTCCTGTAATACATCAGTATATTTGCAAAGAGATGTATTAATGGAAAGAGCCACAATTCATGCAATCTTTGCAGGCTGTCTTTAACCAAATTAGTCTTCAAGACACTTATACCAGATCATGATGCATGACCAGTGCCCAGTCACATTTCATGATGCAAGGGGAACAGAAAGCAGTAAGATTTCAAACAGTTCTGTCTATTGGTATGTTCAGACTGGCATATTTCACTGCACAGGTATCCAGAAAGCAGACAAAAAGTGGGTGCATTACTTCTCTAATCCCCAGCATTATGGGGAAATACTAATTTTACTAATAATACTATTTTTAAATAGGCACTGTTATCTGAAGGGATAATGGTTTTCCACTGTAACTTCTGAGCAACTCATCCTCTCTTTCTGTCCTTCTATGGGCGTGATGATAAATATAGTTAGAGGTTATGCAGCCAGAGCAAAGCACAGATGGCAGTCAAAATAGGAAGAGACAGGCTGAAAGTGATGAGCCATCATGAGAGAAAGAAATCAGGGAAAGACTCCCACAAAACAGCAGAAATTAGCCTTTAGCCTAAGTGGGGTTAAACCACAACTGAAATGTATGGAGAGATGGGAAATGTTGCAAGTGGTAACCTAGGACTTAATTTCAAATAAAAAAAGATTTTGTACAACATATATCACATAACAAGAGTATGGTTTTATTTTCTTGTGTGTGTGGGGATTGCATGGTACAATCTCCGATCAGTTCTGTTTTTCCCATATTTGAAGAGTTGAGTCATATAGATAGTATTGACTGTTTAAGACTTAGGCATTTGTCTGATTTGTTCAGAGTCTGCCTGAAAAGAGTAGAACTGAATGTCTACATTGGTCTCAGGCAAAACCTTTTGGATTTTTTTTTTATTTTTTGGTTTAAAACATGCTAAAAAAACATTTTATTGTATTTGTAATTTTTAGTAGATATCACTAAAATTTGTCAAGGAAATGAGTGGTCCACACAATATTTTACTTAAATTAAAACAAAACAAAAACAAAAAAACCCAAACCAAAAATAAACAAAGGAAAAAATGCCCCACTACTGTGTTTTGCTATTACATAATAACTGTCTGAGGGTGCTCAGCCCCATTTTCATTTTGACTCTGGAATCCTGCTAAAGATACAAACACAGCAGAATGATTGAATCATTCAAAAAATCCCCAAACTAGCCCATTAAGGTTCTTGGAATATCTTTCAATTAATGAGATTTTAATGAAATTACTGCATAGATTTTTTTTTAATAAGCAAGGGAAATATTTATTCCTTCTATAAAAGTAATTACATGCAGAAGGTAAGTTTGATTAAGGTTTTTTTTTTTTTTTTTTTCAGAAGTTTTTTTGGTTTGGTTTTTTTTTTGTTTGTTTTTTGGTTTTTTTTTTTTTGCGCAGTAAACACAAAAAAAGCATTTTTGCTAATATCAAGGTGATACTTTATTAACTGTGAACTATTTGATAACTGGAGTGTTTCTAATTGATATTCTAAGTACCAGTGACAGAACAGATGCATTTGGCCCCCTCAGATTGTCCTCATCTGCTTTTTCTATGTTGAGGTTACAAGCTGCTCTATATAGTTGCCTAGTAGAGTGCTATCAGCATATACACACCTGTGCTTAGCAAAGCCATTCTACAAATCCCCAGATCAAATACATACTGACAAATCACTTTACCTTGCAACTCTGTAAGTACCATGAATGGACTTATTTAGAGTGACTAGGACAGCGCAAAGGCAGCTCTGTATTAAAAATAAACATATTTTCATATATCACTGTTTTCCACATTCAAGGAAGAAGTTAAGAAATGCTGCTATATAGATGTACCTATATTTAAAATTTTATATGATATAATGCAAAAGAGAGAGAGAGCAAATGAGAGAATTGAAAGAAAAAACTGGTCTGAAAGATATAATGAATTCTCAAGCACAAACATGCACATGTGCTTATGAATTCATAAGCACAACAAGGGTAGGAAAATAATTACCCTGGCAATTTCTTCTGCTTCACAAAGACGTGGGACTGAAAACTCCAGAAATTTCTGCTGCTTATCCACACATAAGAAATACAAGAATATTGTTTCTGATAGAGGATTTCACCTACAATGATGGAAAAGCTATATTCTGGGATGAGATTTTAAGCCCCAGGACACAGGCACAGTTATGGATAGTAGGACTGGGTTGACAGGAAGTGCATAATAACTTTGACTTGACTTCATACTAGCACAGTGCAATTGCAGAATAGCTCTGGGTCTCATGTGCTGCTCTCAAAAATCAGAAAAACTCTCCCCTTCAAATGGGTGGAGCACCTATGCATTTTGTGAAATATTGGCATGAGACAATTTGCTGTGCATTGACACAGTTTCTGTATGAGTAGTTATGTTTCAGTAACTGGGCTTCTGCATTGGATTTTAAATAGCATAAGGAAATAAGTGATATTACAGGGCCTGTTATGTAAATTAGTCTCTTGACCAACCAGGAGCATTCATTACTTAGAGTTGAGAATTACAGTAAAAATGGGATCTGTGGTGAACATTTCAAGATTTGATGGAAAGTGGGCAAAATATGTCTGTTCTCTACCTGGAGAAGGAGAGAAGCTGACCAGTGTCAGGGGTTCAGTTGTTTGCTGCTCTCAAGGATCTCACCCATTTCTGAAGATGTCTTTCCTGGTTCCAGGGAAAACCAAACCAAACAGCTCTATCCACAAGCTACAAAAACTGAATGTCTCCTCTGCCTAGTTCTTTGTGATTGTATCTGCACACAGCTCACCACTTTCTGCCTGCTCTTCCTCCTCAAAATGCACAACCACTATTCCCACTCCCACAAACTCATGAGTTATGATTATAGGCAGACACTGCCTGTGCTCACACTTGCAGAGGAAATTCCCTGCTTTTGGAGAAAGAATGGGTGGGGTGGGTGTGATGAGCAATGAGTTTTGGCAGTAAAGCAAGGAGTAGCTTTAATGCAGTTCCCACTGAAGGACATGGGAGTCTGCCTTATGCTCACTCTTGTGTGGTACAGGGTTTCTCAGACTGCTCTTACATTACAGCAACATCCCAGAGCTGCATACATGGGCTGTCCCACTTAGCCAGCAGTCAGAGCACTACTAGCTAACTGAAATTAAAGGCTTCTAAGAAGTGTCTCCTGAGGTTAAAAGGAGGCATGCACTCCTAATACTTTCTTGCACCTTCTGGTTTCATTTATTGTCTCCCAGTTTCTTCTATCTTATCATCACTAAAGTTACAGTTTCCCATTGTACAATGCTGTGACATGCTGGGATTCCATGGCCACAGCTTTGGTATCTGATCAGTTAGTTTTAGTAGTGGTGCACAACTTACAAAAAACATGATGTGGTTGTCCCCTGAGCTTCCACTGAACCAGGTGGAGAAGTTCACCCAGTAAAGTGGAGCACTGTAGGATCACAACAGGGCTTCTAGGCAAAGCCTACAAACAGCTGCTTTCCAAAGTTTTGATGAAACATTGCACAAATTAGTAAAGTGATGTCTTCAAGCAGAACAAGTTCAGTGCCTGAACCCTGCTCAGTTTCTGGATTAGCACACACTAAGCCAATTAAAAGGCTTCTGCACAAAATGGGCTTATCGTGTACACTCATCCTTGGCTTAATAATTTTAGTGACAACTTTCCAGAGAAGGTTGGAGTCTTCTATTTTCCTTTACTGTTGTGCCTGGTCATTAAAGATTTCAAAATCAGTCTCTTGCCTGGAACTGACACATCTGAGGCCGCTGTGCTCTAGCATGAAGGACATGGCCCCCTCCGCCACCATGTTTCTTACAGCTTACACCCAGTGTAGTTAGATGAAGATTCAGGCATGATAGAAGATATCTAAATACCAAATGCAATAAACACTACATTAAACAGCACTGGACAAGGGAAAGAATTGTAATTCTACTCCTAAAATAGTAATATTTCTGACTCTTACGGAGAACTGTATAAAGCACTACCCTTAAGCCAAATTTCTCTCCCTTTTTTAAGGGATATTATTTTCCTTTATTTTTTATCTGGAGAGAAAAAATATTACATACTAACCACACAGTGGTGCTAGGTGATTTGGATGATTTATTTAGCAGAATATAAGAAAAGCTGTTTAATTTTTAATGTATGTATTTAGCAGAAGAGTAGTCATAATCAGACTTATATAGGATCATAGCACAAAAACAAATGAGCAACCAAAATAGATGATTTAAGATCTGAAACCTGTCCAGCTGTAGCTGTTTTTACCCATTTAGAATCCCTGAGGCAGAGAATGGCCTTCTGCATCTGTCAACACACTTAGTGTGCTAAAAGGAACAGTTTAGTCTGTGCAATTTTTTTCTCATCAAATGTATTTTCCACCAAAAATAAAGGTGGTCCAGGAAGGCTTCATTTTTTATCCATTTTGATCTAGAAATCTCTCAATGTTTTTCTGCATAATAACAGACCAAAGAAGCATCTGTGCAGTGATGGACAGTTTCTGGCTGAAGGAAATTTTTCAGGGAAAATAAAGCAAATTTTATAGAAGGGTTTTGAAATAGCTCAGCACTGAATTACTGCAGCACTTACAGCACTAGTATATGGTATAATAGACAAGAAAGTCCAAACCTGTTCTTAAAGCATGTAACACTTTTTTATTAATGGCTTTCACTGTTTAATATTTATAATTCTTAATTGAATGTGTTGGTCTTATTCATTCACCTACTTTCATTTATAAAAAGACTTCAATACATACTTAAATATTTGCATAATCCCACAAGGTCAAATTGTTTTGAATTATCGAAGTGTTTTGAACATCTTGCAGTGTAAAACTTCTTCTCTGCAGGCAAATGAATAGTGATGATGTAGGCTTGTACTGCACAAGTAGCATGTTTTAATAGGTGTCTATAGAATTGTGAGTGTCCAGCACTTCTGTAATCTGAGAACTGCAATCCATGAAACACAATTATATTACTACAAGTGCAAGATTATAAAAAGACAATTGAGTGAACAATATCTTCAAGAATCCGTATTGCTCTTTTTTTAACCCGGGATCTAGCAAAGAACCTAAGCGGATGGATTTTAGATGATTAAAAAATATCTCAAAACATCTGGATGATTTAAAGTTTTGAGAAAGGGATCTTTTCTCCAAGAAAAGCTTTGTGAAAGACAAAATGTAGGGTCAGTATAAAGGCATTCTTTGCTGAAGGCCCTGTGTGTTTAGTTTATTTTCTTTCCATACTCCTACATAGAACAAAGCTGGTATTTCCTGACCTTCACATTCTCTCACTATACCCTCTCACTATGATGAAGATTACAAAGGGATTAGGATTACAGTTTTCCCCCTGTATTCAGAGACAGAGATCTATCATTTACATTAGCCAACACTGATCAAAGTTCTGCTGTTGTAAAAGTTCCTCAGTTCAGATTATGCCCTATCTTGCTGATGGAAAGACTAAATACAATGTCCAACTTTTAATATATCTGGATATAGAAGTGGTTCTGTCAATTTATTTTTTTTTCTTTCACCTCTCTAATTTTCTTTCTACATGTCCTAATGACATCCTTAAACATTTCCTGAGTGGCCTGCCCACTTTTCCAAAGATGATATACCCTCTTTTTACTCCTTAGTTTCTTCAAAAGCTCCCTGCCCAGACAGGTCAGTTGTTTTTCCTACTAGCTCATCTTTTGACACATAGGGATAGCCTGCTCTTGCATCTTCAAGATTTCTTTCTTGAAATATGTCTATCCTTTCTGGACGCCTTGGTCTTTAAAGGCTGTTTCTCAAGGTACTCTCTGATCCGTATCCTGAAAAGGCTGAAGTTTGCCTTCTACAAGTCCAGTGTAGAAGTTTTGTTGATGCCTCTCCTTGTTTCACCAAACATTAAAAACTCTATTATTTTATGATCACTGTACCCCAGACAGCCTCTGACCACCACATCTCCCACTAACCCTTCTCTGTCCATAAACAGAAGGGTTAGCGGAGCCCCACCCCAGCTGGTGACCTTGAAACCTTCTCCAGCTGCTTAGAGAATAATATATCCATCTATTCATCCTGGATGGGTGGTCTGTAACAGGCTCCCACCAGGATGTCTGCCTTACTGGCCTTCCCCTTGATCCTTACCCACAGGTACTCAATCTCATCACCACTGACCTCAATTTCTATCCTGTCAAGGGGCTGCCCAATGTACAGAGCCACCCCACCAGCTCTCCTGCCTCACCCATCCCTTCAAAAAGCCTGTGACCATCCATTGCAGCACCCCAGTCATCCCACCATGTTTCTGTGATGGCTACTGTGTGACAGCTTTCCTCCTGTACCATGGCTTCCAGCTCCTCTTGTTTGTTGCCCATGCTGGGTACATTAATGTACATGCACTTCATTTGGGCTGATTTCACCCTCAATTCTGACTTACTGCCCTTAGGCTCATCTCTGGAGAGCCTGCTTTCATCCCCTTCCCCCTTCAAAACTAGTTTAAAAGCCTGTCAATCAGCCCTGCCAACTCATGGACTAGAATTCTTTTGCCCTTGTTAGATAGGTGGAGCCCATCTGACTCTAGCAGGCCAGGTGCTGTGAAAGTTGTGCCATGATCAAAAACCTCAAAATTGTGCTAATGGCATCAGCCCTTAAACCACTTATTGCTAACATGGATTTTCCTGTTCCTCTCATCATTCACTTCTGGTGCTGAAGGAACTGAGCAGAGCACTGCCTGCATTCCTGTCCCATCCACCAATCCAGAGCCTTGAAGTTATTTTTAATTACCCTTACCTGGCACCCTTCTTATCAACATCACCACTGCCAACTTGGACAACCAGCAGTGGGTAATACCTACACTTGACCACAAGTATGGAAAATTCTATTGTTGTGTATACAAACAAAGAAGCACAGAGGAGGCTTAGGACTAATGAAAGGAGGACTGAATTATATCAAAAAACCTGCTCCTGATGATCAAATATTAATCTTTTAATGGTTCCTATTCACTGCAATTTCTGACTGGCAGTGCATATGGAGGGGTATGGAGCTGCTCAGCCTGACAGCTCCAGATGGACCCATTTTTGAGTCATCTGCATGGAGGCGAAAAGGTGATCAGAAGGGGTTTTAAAAATGAAACAAAATCTACAAATTCCCATTAGGAGGAAACAGAACACCCAAACCTTTAGGCAGAAAAGAAGAAGGGTGTGAAGAGGTCAAAGAGTTTGTGTCTCTTTGACAAATTACTTCCTGTGAGTTAGTGGCTTTCATTTTATGTCGTTAAAACTAGCAAAAGAGTCAATGACTTGAAATCATCTTGTCCTTTAATGCACCCATGGATAATTTACTATTTCACAGGTCAGGAGGTCGAAGCCAGCACTTCCATTATTAGGATGAATATAATGCAAATATAGATCTATGGTCAGAGCCAAGGGAAGTTAAGCACCTATAGTGTAATTCTTTTTAGAATTAAAGCTTCACTTTTCTTAATGTTTATCTTAATATAAATTTCCAGAATCCTTTCCTTCCCAGACCCTTGTATAGTGTTCAGCTAATTGTTTGTTTTTTTTCACAAAATTTATACCTACTAGCCTGAGCTGTCAATAAAACATAACTGTGCCTTCCAAGATGACCTATGGTTCAGATTTCTTTCGACTGAACAAGTTGATCGTTGGTGTATATGTAGTTGCCTGGGCTCAGACTATAATAACTGGTTATAATGTGTCACTCTATGTTTTGGATTTCTCCTACTGAGTGCTTTAATCACTAAATTCTAAATGAAATACAACCTTTCCATGAAATTGAAATTCACAAATTCAGTAATCTTTAGCTTATTCTAATGCACTAAAGCAACATCAATGGCTTAGATGTAGTGTGTTTCCCTGCATGAGTATCTGATGACTGGCTACTTGGTAGACTATTACAAGATTGAAAGTAGGACATGACTATTTGCAACCATTCGGGACCTCCTACCCTGAATAAAAGCTGTGTTCACCATAGTACTTTACAACATTCATTATTAAAATAGCAAACACAAAGTCAAATTTTTCCAAATAAAATGCTTACAAGCCAAAATTTATTACATTTTATCTGACATAAAATACAACTCTTTCATTCCATGCTCTGAACTAAAATGTTTTTGGTACAGTTTTAGGTAGAAAACTTCCCATAACAGAGTAGTTATACTTTCTAAACAGAGATTAGAATTACTTGAAACATCACACCTGATTGTATGTGAAATGAAAGACTAAACTGCAATGCCTTTTAAAATGAAGATCACAACTGTTGATTCAAATATAGATATAAGTTACTTATGTAGCACTAATACTGTGTGCTGCTAGGAATGTAAAATTGCAAAACATTTCATTCCCTTACCTAGTTTACCACTTGAGTCACAGGCACATCCACCCATTGGTGTCACATACCTTTTTCAGTTTAATGACTCCTTCCTGGGTGTACTCATCTGTTGTGATGTCAAACAAGTTTCCTCCATCTCCTGGAACTATGTTGTACTCGATTTCTGCATTTTTCCCAAAATCAGGGTCCACAGCTCTGATCCGTCCAATAGCGGAACCAACGTGAGAGGTCTCAGGTACTTTTAAATGGAAGATACCTGTGACAAAGTGGTAGACAGTCATTCTTGGGATTGCTTGGTAATTAACACAGGTGCTTCTGATTAAAATCATGGAGCCTGCGCAAGATAAAAAGACTTAAATAATCTAATTAAAATTAGGAGATGCAATCATCAAAGGTTTTGAAAAATATATTCCAGTTTAATCTACTAACTTCCCCTAGATTCTAGATTTTGTCCATTGCAACAGTAAAGTCTTTAGCACCTATATCTCTTGAGGTATCTATCTATATTTCTATCTTTATTTTTTCACATATGATTGACTTTCTCTTGAATTAAATTGTATTTATAGATAGTACATGATTATAAGCACTTTCTTCCTTATTTTTTTTATTTTTGGTTGGTTGGTTTTTGTTTTGCTTTTTGGGGTTTTGTGGGGTTTTTTGTGTTTTTCAGGTTTTTCTTAGAAAAAATATTTATGAATTTCACATTGGTTGGAAGGAAAAATTCAGTAGAAAAAGTTTCCACCTATTTCTTTATAATTCAGTATTTTATATACTGCTTCTTTTGGAAGATATGGAGTACTGTTTGCACATTAACCACCAGAGGGTGCTCTTACTAAAATTTCAGAGCTAAACAATTTTTCGCTTAGAACACTTTTGCTTTCAGATTATTTACTACAAGTTGTAATAATAATAATTTTTAAAAAGCCAGAAATATTGCACACTTTAAAAATAAGTATTGTAACTGAGATGTACGGAGAAAATAGTTTCATTCAGGGCAACAGCTATGTTGGAAAATACTAGACATAATAGTTAATAGAGCTAAACAAAAAACACCAGAGTGTTTTGAGACAATCTTGATTTTAGCAACAGCAGTAGCAGCAGGCCTGGGCTTGTAACGTGGTGCCCTGACTTATTTCACTGCTCCTGAGGTGCCCAGGAATTCTCTGTTTGGCTGCACCTCTTGCTGGTGTTGTTACTTTGCTCAGCTGCCCTGAACCCCTCCATGACCAGTATTCCCAGTGGGCAGGCAGAGCTCGCCTTTCTTCACATAGCAGTCTCTGCTGTCAAAACTACCAGCAACTTTTGGATCTGGTTTTGAGCCCAGGATGTTTGATCCACTTCATCTTGTCTCTCATCAAAGCTAGTCCTATCATTTTATTTCCCTTGGTTAATTTTGTTTTCCTGGGTCGGTGTTCCACAGCTCTCATGGAGCAGCCCCTTCAGAAAACATCAGAAATTACCTGCTTGGTTCTGCTACATGTGACATGCAGGAGAAAAATTTGCACCTCTTTTTCAACAGCATAGCAGGACAGGTGACTATGACTGTTGGGAGGCACATTATTGGACGTCTCTGAGATTTCCACCTGGCAGTGCTTCAGCCACACATCCCAAAATGAGGCTCTGAGAAGCTGTATATTATGTAACAGCAGGATAGATGACTTTCACATTCAGCTGCTGAATTAAACAGCAGACACTGTTCCCTGTTGTGATCTCCTTACAATGCATGCTGTGTCAACTTTTTCAGCTTTACAATCTTTTCAGGTGACAAAAAAATGACATTAGGACTGTTGGATTAGGAACACGCTCACTCTTTTGTGAGCTTGTCATTTGGGCTATGGTTCCTACATAATTGTCTGTTTGATTGCCTCTGAAAAAATGTCTTTTGTTTGCTCTCCTCTTCTGCCCTTCAGTATGCAAAGTATACCACAAGGCAAAATTTGCCTTTTTTTGTTAGAGAAAATCCCCATAAATAAGGTCAGCTTGTACCAGCATTCACTTCTGGACATCACAGTGTATAGGTTCATACTGAGCTATTAAAGACTGAGCAATTATTATTTCACTACTTTTCTGTCCAAGGCAACATACTGAAGGAAGCTGTACTTCTTAGTGTTGTTCTAACAGCAGAAAAAGACAATTATGACACAAAATGGTGTCATGACAATATAGTCTCAGTTATTTCTTAGCTGTACTTAAGGGATTCTGAGTAAAGAATAAAAAAATTAACATGGTATTCCTGATACAATCACAAATCCTCCTATAATATAATCCTATTATTCAATGTCATTTACAAACATATGTATTACTGGGTCTCTGCTATGCAATTTATGCAGAAAAGAGGCTGAAAAAGCCTTTACCTACAATTAAATCTAATATTTAAGTGTATAGTTAATATTAGTAAGTATATAGTCTAATATTATTAAATCTACCTACACTTAAATCTAAGTTTCCACATCATAGTCCTAGCCCTGATGTCTAGGTCTTTTAGAGGCAGTTATATCTGATAACAGAAATAAGTGCTGCAGCATTCACTACATTCACAATTTTAGTGAATGTATTTCATTTAGAAAGTGAAATATAAGAGCACATGATCATAGATTTTTCCAAATTTGACAAATTGATCTATTTTTAGCAATCTGATGATCACTCAGATTCTTTAAAACAAGTATTACCGTATAAAATATTGTATCTGGATGAAAAGCAAATGGGACTTAGATGAAGTCAAAGACTAAAATACTAATTTCCAGTTGTTTAGGTTTTTATCAGTTATTTTCAATTACTTGGCCTTTCATCATTTCCAGAAATTCAACAGCAATAAAGATGGGGTCATCCAGACTAATTTGAAACTCTGAAGCAATCTTAAACCCTGCAAGAGTCAGATTTCTGAAGATGTAGTATGTAATTACAGTGCCATTGCCCTCCTGTAATATCTTCACAGCATATGGAAACTGTTAACTGTTCTACTGTGACAACTTACTTTCACAATAAAATAAATGAAAACAAATAATGATACTGTTGCCAGCTAGCAGAAAAACTTCAAGAGAATATAATATATAGCTTGAAACTCTCATTCCTTTCTTCCTCTCCCTCAAATAATAGAATCCTAGAATCATAGAATATGTTGAGCTGGAAGGGATCCATCAGGAACACTGATTGCAACTCCTGACCCTGCACAGGACACCCTGAGAACTACACCACGTGCCTGAGAGTGTTGTCCAAATGCTTCATGATCTCAGACAGGCTCAGTCTTTGCAGGGAGGACATTTGAAATGATCAGTATATGCTATACATCAAATGAGATAGAAAGACAGTTTTGTAGATTTTTATGTTTCTGTTTCCAGCAGACGTTATTCTTGCTGTGGACTTGCTGTGACAGTTTAGCATTATTCATTTTTTATTGTCCATTTTGCCTGTGTACACCACTGCCTCCATATGTTATAGAGGTACATTGAAACAGGCTTGAGTAATAGCCTTTTACTGCCAAAGGTCCTGAAAACCTTGCTCTCTTCAGCTTCCAGGAATGATGGAACAGGCACCTCAGACAAACTTACGCAGCAGCTGGTTATGCTGCTCAAACAATTCTGTCAGATTTTGTTGATGGGACTTCTCTGCCAACAAAAACCTTTCTTCTGTTTGCATAAATCTCTTTGAAATGGGTTTTCTAAGTTTGCTCCTGTCTTTTGGGATGTGCCAAAGGAGAAAGCCCTCACTTTCCTCAAACTGGAGTACAAGATTGAACTCTGCAACAAGCTCCCCCCTTCGCTGATTTTAGTCACATATATCGCATGCAAGCTGGGATATTTTCATGTATAGGTGAGCTGGTAGCAATAAATATTACTTGGTTAGGACTTTCTGTTTCATGTTGAGCATCATAGATGATGATGATAATAATAAATGTGTGATGATGCTGTTGAAGCTTTTAAGCTGAAATAACTGACAGGGCTAATTACTTAGCCCCAAAATCATTCAGGAAAATGAGGCAGAGGTGAGTTAACAATTCATACATGCAGCCTCCGAGTTTCTAAAACAAAGATGGTTCCAAAGTGCACAGTGGAATGAAATCAGAGTTAAGTTAGTGACAAGTAATCAGTCATATTGACTGAAATACAGCACACATTTACAGTTCTTCTGACATGATTAGATTAGTTTTAGTTTTTAAGGCTCAAAAGCTGTTCTGGGGTTTGATTTTTACTTACAAAGAGATTAGGTGGTTTTTTGTTGGTTTTTTGTTTGGTTGGGTTTTTTGTTGTTTTTTTTTTTTTTACTTACAAAGAGGTATTTTTGTTGTTGTTTTTCCACACTTGAAGTTTACCCCATCATTTACCAAAAAGCTTTTCAGGTCTGATAGGAATAGCACATGAAAACCATCATTAGTTCTTATCAGCAAAGCAACCATTAAGAAATAACCCAGGTTAGCATCAAAGGACTTAAGCTAAATGCATAATAGCCTTCAATCAAACAGCTGTGAATGCTATTTGAATAATTTTTCTAGTCAGTCACCATACTTGTACTGTGCAAGATTATTCTCTCCTGAATTTTCTTTGTACGTTTTTCAGCTTTCTGGCAGTTGCCAAAGAATTCCATTGGAGTGGATCATGATGACATGATTCTTAAAGGCAAAAACATTGAAATAAAAGAATTTATCTCTCTTTCATCTTAATCTTTAATGTTTCCTCAGGAAAAAAAAACAAACAAAAAACCCTAAACCTATAATGTATTGTAATATTCATGTTATCTTAAATTACCAAGATATTTTAATTTTTATCCTGACCTGAGTTGTAAAGGCAATGATTTATGTCTGTTTAGCTAGAATCATAGGACAACAGTTCGTATTTTCTCACTGTGCCTTTAACTACAGTGTAATAAGCAAGGGAAAGGATAATGTTAATAGTTAAGCATATACTCAATACATTAGACCTGCTAAATCACCTAAAACTAACTGGCCTAATTAATAGCAACATCTGATGCATATGCTCCTAAAATTAGGAGATGTGATTTAGCACAGCAGTGAGATGAATTCATGCCTTTCCTAGACGTGGCTCTGTGCCCTGCAGAGGGGCTAGGTCATTGCATACGGAAAAGAAGCCAGGAGTTGTCACCATGTGCCTGATGCAGGTCATCTATCATCTGGGATGGGCTTGTAAATCTTCAGTTATGGAAAGGCTCCTTCCAGTCTCTAACACACTGCTCTGAGTAAGGGTTTATGGCCTCATTAGATGTAACATAACCATGCTTAAAAATTTCTGGTTGTCTTCTGTGTATTCTGAAGTTCACATGTACAAAAATGCACCTCTCAATGCTGCAGAGATTGTGAATGCCCAGGGATCACCAGTACTTTAAGGGAAAATGAGCAGAAACAGAAAACATTTTGAATTTGATCCTTCCCCAGTTTAGGGTCATTCACATGATGGAGCTTCCCCAGAGCTGGCAATTCCTGAGTCAGAACTCGATCTACCCTGACCTGAGCTACCAGACTGTGTTTTTGAGGCCATCCTGCCTCCCCCTTCCTAAAGGGAAAATGATGTTCATCAGACTGGTATAATTTTTGTATACTGAAATAGTTAACCATTTGCTGGTCTTCTGTTGTTGTTGTTGTTGTTTTCTACTGATAAGTTTGGTTTATCATACAGCTTTTTAAAAATAAACCTCCCCCTTGCATGTCAGAGAAAAATGCCACAGACATTAATATCTCCCTTGCTGGAGCAAGGGTTTAGGCAATGGGAAATATCCGTTGATTTTTATTATCTCAAGATAGTCAAGCTCACAGCTTTTGCCTCCAAAGTGTGTTGGTTGTTGCATACTTGTTACAACAGAGAGTACTCTGTATTTCTACAAAAAACATAATGTGGAAATAATTATAGAAGCAGTTGTTTGAAGCCACGCACACTCAGATGTATGTTCTAATACTCAAGCACGCCGCACAGGAAGGGGTGCACATCCTTCTTGGAGGGTTCTGTTTGGCTACATTCACTTTTACTAATTATGGCTTTTGATTGTGTAAAAACAATTACTAACAAAACAAAAACAAAAACAAAAACACCAAGCAACCAGCAAAATCACAACAAACAAGCTAAACATCCACTAGCAGGAGGAAACCTGCAACTCTGTCTGCTTGTCTTTCCTGCACACACTGCCATGCAGACTGCTGTACCACAGCCTCAGAGACATGCCACACCCCTGTTTGCTCACTCCTGTTTGCCGTGCTCCCTAGAGCCCTCTTTTAATCACCCCACTGCTGGCCGCAGGAAGTTTAATAAATTCAAGAGCCGAATCCTGCATTTTGGCCACAAGAAGCCCCCGAAACATTATAGGCTGGGGACTGTGTGGCTGGACAGTGCCCAGGCAGAGAAGGACCTGGGGGTGCTGGTGACAGCAGCTGAACAGGAGCCAGCAGTGTGCCCTGGTGGCCAAGAAGGCCAAGGGCATCCTGGCCTGGATCAGGAATGGTGTGGGCAGCAGGAGCAGGGAGGTCATTCTTCCCCTGCACTCAGCACTGGTGAGGCCACACCTCGAGTGCTGTGTCCAGCTCTGGCCCCTCAGTTCAGGAAGGGCGTTGAGACACTTGAGCACCTCCAGAGGAGGCAACGAGGCTGGAGAGGGGCTGGGAACACAAACCCTGTGAGGAATGGCTGAGGGAGCTGGGGTTGTTCAGCCTGGAGAAAAGGAGACTCAGGGATGGCCTTATCACTCCCTACAACTCCCTGAAAGGTGGCTGTAGCCAGGTGGGACTTGGTCTCTTTCTCCAGGCAACAACTGACAGAACGAGAGGACACCGTCTTAAGCTGTGCCAAGGGAAATTTAGGCTGGATAATATGAAAAAGTTTTTTTTACGGAAAGAGTGATAAAGTACTGGAATTGTCTGCCTGGGGAGGTGGTGGAGTCACCATCCCTGGATGTGTTTTAAAAAAGATTGGATGTGGCACTCAGTGCTGTGGTTTAGTTCAAGTGTTAGGGCATGGGTTAGATTTGATGCTCTTGAAGGTCTCTTCCAATTTAGTAATTCTCTGATTCTGTGATTCTGTAATACTGAGGCAAGAATAACACTTAATCTTCTTTGAAGGTCTTAAATCATCTTTATGTGGTAGCATAGTTTTACCAAGAGGGGAAGAAAATGTTTTGTTCTTGAAATTCCTCAACTTTATAAGGAAGAGTTTCTTCCAGACAATATGGAATTTCCATATTCCAAGAGTGAGGAAAACTAATCAAGTTTCTGAGTAACTGCTTTAATCCTGATGCTATTGTTGTATATGAAAGAGCCTTTATCACTTCTTTTTGTGAAAAATCTGACTTTACCAATGCATCGATGTGTTAGACAGTGTAACTTTCTGTAACTCTGAGGGTTTACATGGAAAATCAGTTCCACATGATCAGTTTCATTATGTATCATAACCAACAAAGAATTGTTCCGTTAATATCCAATCTACTAATTAGAAATTACTACCAAACAAAATAAACCAATGAGAAAAATAATTTCTCACGGGTATAGTCTAAAAGCTTGAGTCAATTGTTTTTTAAGTAAATTACATAGTGGTTATAAAGAATTATCAAGGTGTAGCATGCTTTATAGAGAGAGAAAAGTTTCCAGGCGAAGATGTCTTTTCTTTTACAGAATCCCAGGCACCATGTAATTGGCATGTATCAGGTAGGTTGGTTGATAATAGTCCGGTGATCACACTGTCACCATGAAGTAAATCAATACTCTTGTTGCCTCTATAAAATTTAAATTGAAAGATACACGTGAAACATTAACATGATAAAAAGTACATTTTCAAGGATAGGACATAGAGTTTGTAATGCTCTGCTTAACATCCCTGCTTCTTAAATACCTTGCTGGAGCCTTTTCATATTTTCTTTATCATGCTGGCACAAGATATAATAACACAACTTTTACTACAATTCATTCACTCTTAAGAATATAGTTAAACCATTTACTTCAAGCCAGGTGCTCTAAATCATCTGTATTGGAAGAATAATTTTTCTCTCCATCGACTAAGGAAATTAGGTTCCTCTCTTAAATCGTCCAAGTCACACCTCAGTTGTATCCCTAAAATCACCTAAACAAAGCATGCCTAAGATCTGTATTGCTCAAAAAACTCTTTGTGAAGACTTGATTTTTACATACTCACTGGGTACACTTCATGTGATTTCTTTTCTCTAAACTCCATATTACTTTTTTTCTGTATGCAGGCACAGACTGAGGCCAAAAATTATTATTTTTAAAGATGAAGTTGTGAAATCATCAAGTACAAGTTCATAATAGTTTACTATACTTTGTTTCAAGTTTTGGTTTACTCTATGCAGTTTCCTTAAATGCTTGTGATTTAGGGTGCGATATAGATAACAAAATAATGATATAATAGGATAATAATTGCATATTTTGCATTTGTATTTTCATATACTTTATAGCAAGTATGCTCAACTTATCAAAGGTGTTTATGTTTTACAATTAAGTATTTAAAGAAAGCTCTCTCTATCAATACTGCTCATTTTACAATGAAATGAAAAGTAGTGAGTGCTTAATTACAAGTCCCTCTCTTGTGAGCACTAGGCAATCACATTTACAAATTTCAACAAATTTTCCATAGAAGCCAGTGAGAATAAAACAATTGTCATGGAGTCAAGACAAAACTTAAAAGATGTACTCTAGAATATTTCTGTTATTTTCTTTTTATTTTTATAGCTTTTTCTATGCAAATATACTAAAGACGTATTTCAGACTCACAGAAGACAGTTACAAACTGCTCCTACTACTGTCATTAGGAACACGTGAATTGTTGAAGCACTTGGGCATTCCATTCAATGCTTTCACAAGGAGTGGAGCACAGCTGAAAATCTGAATACAACTGTGGTTCTTAGACATTTTTGAAAAGCATGGGCCTAAACTATTGTGATTATAATTAGGTAATTACATATGGTCTGTTTCACTTTATGTTGCCCTGTAGTCTCTAAATTTTCAGAAAGTAAGCTCACTGTGGTTAGAAGCAGAGAGTGTATGTTGATTTCTTGGATGGAAGACCTCAGGGAAAGTGGCAGATGCTGCCAGAACTGATAGTGACTCAGCAAGTGACATTGTTGTCAGTGAGTTACTTTGGAACCAATTCTCAAAGCATTGCAAGGCAGTCCCATGCTGTTAAATTGGTAGCCTCAGCTACTTTTCAATATCAGAGTAGGCGGAGATTCATGGGGCTTTTAAGACATACCAAGGTTACTGAGAGTAATTTCATGCATCCAATCTAAATACTCTCTGTGTTTTGAATGAAAAATTTCTTCATCTCTCCCCTCAGAAAACACATTGTGATGGAATGAATGACATGATTCCTGACAGAGGTTGTTGAACTTATTTATTTACACCTTCTCTATGTAAGGTAGCAGATGTAAATAGTAGATATTAATCTACTATGATGATAGTTACAGTGTTTAAAAACAATTTGCCTAATCTTTCCGTTAATGATCCATTACCACTTGGAGATGATGATTGGAAAGAAAAGTAATTAAAAACAGAACGTTATAACAAATAGGTAATATTTAACTTCTAATCACTATTGTGGGCATTTGTATTTCTTGAACTATTGTTTACAGTGCAATCACAGCATTGCATTTCAGCCAGAGAGAAATTGTCTATATTTTTCCTTGGCTATGGAGTAATATAAAGCAATAGCTATATTTTGGCTGATCTGCTTTGCAGCTAAGGGTTCAGTCTCTCAGTTTGGAGCTTTAAGCAGGTTTTTGTTTCACTCAATACATACTCCAAACAGTCCTCAGATAACCTTTGCTATTTAAGCATTCTTGAGAGAGAGAAAAAACAATATAAGTGCAGCAGACAAAGAATTTGCTAAACATTTAGTGCTTTGAGAATCTGTGGTAATTGAATATCTCCCCGTCTAATTTATTTCTCAGTTTTCTTCCAATTAGTATGCTTTGGCTGGGAATTTAGTTATTCAGTCTGAATAAAATGATTCACTCTTCAAGATGCTTTATGATTAAGAACATGCAACAGTGACAGCTACAAAAAAGAGAAGATGTTTCCAGGGAGTTTTTACTAAGGTTACATGCACTTTAGAGGGAAAATCATTTCCTACTAAAAATGAAGTATTCTGATATGGAAAGGAGTAAGAAAAAATTAAAAAAAAAAAAGTTGGCATAAGTATAAATAGAATTTTTTTTAGAGATTAATTTTAATTCCTTTATGTTGGACTCAAATAACGATAGAAGGATACTTCACTGTGGAGTACTGTGACCCAAAGAGGCTTCATGGCCTGGATTGCAAAGCATAGGCTCAAACAACCTACAAATGTACAAAGAAATTTCATGTACCAGCCTTACTCTGTGACCCAGAAGCAAGACAATATAAATGACCTAATTCCATGTTATTAAATACTTTTTACCCATACCAAAATAGGTCAATTTCATGGAAAGTGACTGCAGAAAATAGTTTCTGATCCCTATTAATTTCTCCAAATGCCCTAAATTTCTCTGAGAAAGGTTTATTTGGTGTTGGTCAAAACTGTGCCCTGGACTCTTTTAAGACAAACAGTACAGACAACACAAATTTTGATGAACTTCCCCAGACATTCTCATGTTCTTCTTTTGCTTTGAAAAGCAAAATGTAATAAGCCATGGTATATCTTCTTTTAGTCTATGTAAAAATGTCCATAATTTCAAAATGGTGGTGCAGGGAAAAGAAAAATTCAGAAGTTTTTTATGACTACCTGTCAAATATGTAATTCAAGTGAGTGAAATAAATACAGCAGGCAAGGACCACTGAGCTGTGTGACAGGGTAGTGGCCTAAACAAGATGAAGATATAAAGAGTTTGTATGGGATGGTGAAGACTCATTATTTCAGTATAGCAAAATATGGCCAAACTCAGAGCTGGAAGTGATTCAGCAAAGTATAAACTCTTTTCACAGTGCTACCATTGGGAAAGAAAAATAAAAAACAACTACTTGTGGAGCTGAAGGACGAGATGGCCACAATCTAGTTATGTGATGAAAATGAGATCAAGGATAAATATGTCTCTCATAGGAGAGTGGAGACAAGAATGCATGCTGAAAATAAGGATGTACAAAATGAGGAAGAAAGAGAGGCCAAAGGAGAATGAGACAGGTGAGAAAGAAATGCAAATAGTACAGAGGTGTGAGACTTGGAAGGAACCCAGAATAAAGAGAAGCTACTCTTGGTTCTCCTCTGATTCCTGTAAGAGCCCTGTGCAAATACTGGTCAGCTGGTATTTATTATTGTACTGATTTGACTGTATTTTTACTGATGCTAAAGCAGTAGTGAATCAAAGGTATTGGTGCTGTTTTCACGATTGACTTGCAATTGCATGAGCCCCTTTCTGGAGCCTTTACATTCCTATCTTCCATCACTGTTTGAAATGGTTGGTTAAAGTATATGTTTAATTGCAAAATGAAGTTTTAATTTCCTCGAAACTCACAGGTAAATGAAACTCAGGTTTGCATAAGATTTTTTGACATCAAATAACGTAATTTTTGTTTAGTCTTGGTTTACAAGACCAAGCTGGTGCTTTTTTCCTTTTATGTCTTATGGCATAATGGTTAGAAAATTAAAGATGGAGAAATCAGGATTTGACCTTCCCTCCATTTCTGATTCAAAGCAAGTTCTGGCTCAGTCTCACAACTAATCTCTGCCTGCAGGATAGTCGGCAATGAATCTGTCCACCTCTCCTGTGCAGGCATCTCTCAATTGGTACAACATAAGTAATTAGTTTTTGAAACTGAATTAGGGCATCTTGTCTGCCTGGCAAATTCCTTAATCAATGAAAGATGGACTCATTTTCATTCTGAGAGCCAACAAAGATGCAAGTGCTGTATATAAAACACAACTTTTAAAAGAAATACCAAGAGAAGCTATACTTCCATATCTAAATTACAGGGAGTAGAACTTCCCAGAAACTCATGCAGACTTAATAAAATGCTTAATTAGGCACACTTGAACCTTAATCCTGAGTAAGTTTTCTACCTAAAGAAAAGCAAGTTTTCTGGTTCTAAATTGTGCAAGTAAGGAGGAATAAATCTTCCTCACTTATTTTTAAATCAAATCTCTGCTTTCATTATTTAATTTTTTTAGATTAGTGAACAGAATAATTTATTAATCACATGATCTTTTCCTTTAGATTTCTAATGCACTACTGGGTGGGATTTGTGTTGCATTCTTCTGAAATCTTTTAAAGTAGATATCATTATCTCTCATAAACCACTCATCCAAAGAAATGGATTAAAATATTCTCCTTTCTGTCTCTTGTGGACAAGATCTCTTGCTTGCACTCTCCTTCTGAATCAATTTTTCATTATAATCTGAGATAGACTTTTTCAAAGCCACTTGAATGGAATCAGCCACATTTAGTTTACTGAGTTAAAAACTGACCAGCTTTAATGTAGTAAAATGTAGGATAATTAGTGAATGTGCAATTTCTGTGATGCACTAAGCTTCCAATAATACATAAATAAGCAACTATGATAAGAATTTTCAATCTACGAAATGTGTAGGCATAAGTATGTTTAGGCAGGCTATTCCCAGTCCAGCACTTGGTTGTTCTTTCTTTTTAAATATTTCTACAGATTATAGTACTTGACAGTATGCCTTTTAAAATAAGCTGCAGACCAATAAATAGTTACAGAAACTAGATGCAATCTAAAGAATATTAATATACAGAGGCTATTCCTAATATATAATACATAATATGCTTCTATAATAGATCATTAATAGATCATTCAAGTGCCATGCCAAGGTTATATTTACTAAGAGAACAAAGAGCTAGTTTGTGTTTGCAAATGTCTTTTTCACTTACACTGAAACTCCTGGAATTGCATAAATGAAAGATGTTTTCTTGTTTGTTTCTGAATTCTCTGTTTTATGAACTTTCCTCTCTAAGATTATTGTTTCCTCTGTTTTCTCCAATAGAGGATTTAATATGTTCTGTGGAATGCACTGTACTGGCCACTGGTGAAATCCAAATCAAATTACCTGCAAACTCCTACAGTATGGACTGATGTGCAAGGTCATGGGAATAATCCTTTAACCTTGCACTACTTAAGGTGTCACTGCCAGAAAGGTGAATAGTTGTGTTTCTGATTCCAAACATGTTAGCATTTCTGGAAATTTGCAAACTATCTTGATGAATTTCACTGAGATGCTTTTGGAAAAGCTAATGACAGAAAAAAAAAAAAAGAAAGAAAGAAAAAAAAAAGTCCTTGTGATGTCTAGGCCTTGCTCTACAACTGTCTGAATATTTTAAAAGTGGTTGTAAAGCAGCCCTGAGATAATGGTTTCTGACCATCAGAGATGTATTTTTTTTAAAAGCTAAGACATGCCTAAGTGGGCAAAATTCAAATATTGGCTTCAAAGATTAATTAATTTCTCTTCTGTTAGAAAAAACTTCTAATCATTCTCTCACAATATTGACTTCTGCTAGCTGGAAATGATGTGATAAAATATAGCTTTATCCAAATAGTTATTTTGAGTTCAAAAAAGCAAATTTAGGAGGTGTCACTTTAAAAGTACACACCTTAAAAAGAAACCAAATTTATTGCTGACTTCAAAGACTTGAAATAGTCTTTTATTTGCTAGTATCAGAACAAAAACTATATCAATTATAAAATTCAATTGCATTTTTTCTACGTCAGAGCATTATTCTCCAGAAGTATATTTATGTCATAATAAAATAAAAAGACATACTATTTCTTTGACTAAAATGATTCACGTTTGCTTTTATTGCTCAGCATACAAGGGTTTATTTCTCTAAATTGCATTCACTGTTACTCTGTCAGCAGTGAACAAAAGAAAGATACTGGAAAACTAAAGCATAATAAACTTACAGAATATTAATCCACTACTTCACTTAATTGGTTTGATTCCATAAAGCATCATTTACACCAAGTAATTATACAGTTCTTGTCACTTAAATATTGAAGGAAGTATAACCCATCCATTTTTTCTTGAAGCTTATTTTAAGAATTGGAAACAAGCCACTGCTGTCCTGGCAGCTTGCTGAGACTGGTCCACTGCTTGATGAGCTAAATGTTAGTCCATTAACTTTCAGCAATGATGTGCTGAAACGTCTTTTTACATAGCCAGCTACCATGTACATAAGTAGCTGAGAGAGAAAGGCCATCAGTCCTCTTCTGGACCAGGATGCATTCCTATATGTACACAGCTTTTGTCCAGTCCTTGCTGCACAAAGACAAAGGTATATATGTTATACAAAATTTTTGTTCAATTGCTTGAGCGTTGTTGTTATGAGTCTTTGAATTTTTTTTTTTTTTTCCTCTTGTTTTGGTAAAAATCAAACTTTGGCATGAAATATTTATTTTAATATTTACAAAAAAAAAAAATCTGTCTAACAATGAAACATGCACAGCAATGCAGAAAGCTGCTGTACTAATGAAGAGCCAGAAAAGACAGAAAACACCCCTGGAAATAAATTTTTCTAATAAAATAATCCAGATTATTTTTTTCCTACTAGTTTTTAAGAAAATATCCGTTTACTGGAGTGTCAGTTCTCTGTAATGTGGGCCAATAGATACCTGCAGGTCAAACAACTCTGACAGAAATATATGTTCAGAGGTTTCCTCTCTTTTACATTCCTCATTACTAGGAGACATACAAGGTGGGAGTTCCCTGCTGAATATGTTCAAAAGCACAGGTTCTAAATAAAAATTCCATATTCAGCAGGATAGTCAGTGGTTTTTCATCACTGGTTGCTGATAACCCATCCAAACCTGCCTGTCTCCTTAAAGGACCCTCAATGAGATGAAGGTGTTTCATGATACTTTTTTTTGCAAGCTTGTAATGTATTATTTATCAATGTAGCTCCTTGCAATCATTAATAATATATGTTCTTCTACCTCTGCTGTGAAATCTTTTTTATTTTCTCCAGCTTTTCTAAGTTCAGAAAATAAATTTAATCTTTATCCTGTGAAATTTAATATTGTTTTATTTTATTGGGGGATCTATAGCATGTCTTCTTTGGCATAAGTTCTTTGCAATACTGTGGTCCTGATTATGTGATGCAAAAATATTAACCCTGCAGCAGTTTATGTTAAAGGACCTTTAGTCCTTTTTTTCAGTCTGGATTTCCTGGCTTTGCTGACGAATGATGAGCCATGGGATACTGGAGGTCTCAATCCCAGCAATTCCTAGGGGTCCTGACTTCTTGGCAGGCATGAACTTGGCACCTACACAGACTAGATTTTAAAGACTTATTTTTCACATAAACTAAAATTCTGCACAAGTGTCCTTTTAGCTATGGTAGTCAAGAAAATGGCAAACTCCATTTCCTGGAAGATAATTATTCTGAATCATTGCAATGCTTTCAAGGGAAAAAAAATGAAAAATAGAGCTGCTATTTTTGGCATATAATTCATACTCCATTTTTTCTCTCTTAGTTATTTTGTTTAGCTGTAATTAGCCTTGTGTCTCTGTGAATTTCAGGCACACTACATATCATCTCACACACTGCTTAACCAAACAGGGCTGGCTAAGTAAATCCCCACTGATTGAGACTGTTGCCTATAACACATGCAAGAAAAGTAAAAGGCTTGACCAATACACTGGAGTCCCCACACTGACATTTTAGCTTGTAAGCCATGTTAAATATTTGTTATTTTCAATATCAACACAAACCTCTAATCTTATTCTCCTCTGTTTTGTTGGGAGTTACTGCTGTAATTTGTCTTTTGTGACATTTGATATAATAGAAAGAAACGGTTTTCAACCTTACTAGCACTCAAAGTATAGGACAAGCTTGGTCTCTTATGTGTGATTTTTTTTTTTTTNAGCAACAATTGGGCAAAGATGTCATAACTGCAACTCATGCATTAAACGAGACCTGGAGGCTATGTTCTTCAAAGAGGATGATATATTCCATGATTTCTCTGTTTCATGAAAACCATGTGACATTATGTAAACCTTGTGTATTTTTGCACCACCACAGTAGATGAAAGCATACAATAAAATATAAAATACTAAGGCCCCTAACAACAAAGGAGGTAAAATATACAACTGAAAACCAGAATGGGAGTGAGGCACTGGGCACATAAAGCTCGCCAATGTACTGAGTTTTCAGTCTCCAGACAGTTACATTATTTCCTGTTGTTCCTGTAGTACCATTCCAACAACAGAGATTCCAACTGAAAGGAAGGAGCAGACTGCAGAAGTGGGCAGTTTAACAAGCACTGGGGATGAGGACAGTAGGAATGATGGTACAAAGAGGCCCTCTGGGATGACTAGCTTATTGATCAGGTTTGGAGCATCCCACAGGCACTTTGAGAGCATGTCATTAAATTAAAAGGAGATACCATGGGAGGTCTGACAAAATAAATAAGTCTTAGGATTGAAATTTAGGCTAGTAAAATAAACCTGAAAATAAGGACATTCATCACAGCAGAATTTAAAATCATTATGTACAATCAAAGTAGAAAGACTGAAAGGCAGAGCTTTAAATAACTGGCTGAGAAGAAGTGGTGAGGAGAAGTGATGCACTGTACTGGAATGTTGTAGCACTTGTTAAAGAATAGGAAAAAATTACAAAAATTATTATGGCCATGAGAAAAATAAACTTATGAAAGTTTAAAAACTTTTGTATGACCATTGTGATACATAGTGAAAGGTTCAGGAGAATTTTCATCAAAAAATTAGAAAAAAAAGCAAAAAATCAGAAAAAAAAATGCAAAGGTATGCAGTTCAGAAAAAGAGTGCCATGATGATAATTCTACATTCTTCACTGGAGAAGACTACAAAAGGAGATATAACCCAGTAAGAAATGCAGAAGTGGTAGTCCATGCAGAATCAAAGTAGGGACCAGTTAAGAGGAGAGAGAAAGCCATAATATAAAGCCAAGGGTTAAAAAGGGAACTAATACTGGTAGCTTTAATGCTTAATGCTAAAAAAAATCAGTATTATATCTGTGTTCAATATCTGTGGGAAAAAAAGAAAAACAGGCAGCACATTACCAAGGAGCAAAATACGCAGGAAAGCCACAGCAGATTTTATCGGTGGAGGAATAATAAGGATTGTGAAAGGAATCTTTACCAGCTAAGACTTAAAAAAGAGGACAGTATTAACATTAGCCATTCAGGAAAAGTTCCCTAGTTATTCTAAATTTTACAACAACTATAATTAGTTTAAATACTATATTTGTGCAGGAACAGTAAAAACCTGAATTACAAGATACTTGTATCCAGTTAAATAAATAATAAGAAGAAAATGGAAATAAATAAAACTGAGGCATATTACTATTGAAATTCTAAATGGGATAGCAGAGACTTAATACACTACGGGTGGTGTGGATGCTATCTGGGGATATCATTTAGAAGACCCACAGCAAATGCACATATCCATTAAAAGGCAAATCTGTAAGGGCAAACAACATAGCTAATAAAAGCAAGAATATCTTTCAAAAAAATGAAGTTGTGTCTCAGAGAGGACAATAGAAGGAACCATAAAACCTGCTTTATCTATAAAACCACAATAAAGAAGACAAAAAAAGAGTTTGAATAAATCTCTGCAAACAAGCTAATAATAATTATCTTTTAAGACATCTGGAGACAAAAGACTGAGACGAATTGTGTAAAACCAGCCCAAAACTGAGATACAGAAATACTCAGGGAAGATAAGATCACAAATGTAAAACTTAATACATTTTTTTTCTATATTGTTAGTATAGAAAAAGTGTGGATTTTTTTTCTATCCTAGAACTTTATAGAGGACTCAGGAGAAGGTTAAATTAGCTATAGAAGCAGTTGTGGAACAAACACACACAACAGTAACAAATCATTTGGATTAGCTGTTACATGCCCAAGAGTCTGAAGAATGAAATAAGGGAACTATTATGATGTGCAATATTTTGCTTCAAACCACTGTGGCACAAGAAGGCTTGGAGGTACAATATAACACAGGTTTTTTTGGGTTTTTTTTCCTCCAAAAGTTCTCTAGGGGGTCCAGGGGAGCTAAGGATGGATATGACTGACATGTACAGGCAAAGCAGTGGGAACAGATTCTCTCAACTCAGAGAGAATTTCCCATACTGATAAAAAAGAGAGAGCAACATATTCTCTAAATAAAACTGATGTTTTGAAGTGCTTTCTGATTTCTTTGAAGAGGTAAACATGCAGGCAATTATGTAAAGATGGATTCAAAACAAATGAGGGGAAACTGTTGTATGATATATGATTAATTTGTGTATACTTCTGACAGAAGATGTGGACTCTGAAATTTAACATAAGTTTCAAAGCAATGGGGCAGCTTGCAAGAAAAATTCATTGAGGGTTTTTAAATACAAAGACATCATTAGAATTAATATAATTAGAAAGTTAAGGAAGTTTTATGCAGTATTGCTCAGCCTGTTTTATGGATACCACCTAGACATGTGCAAGACACGGAATGGATCCTTCTAGTAACATGATCTTTCTTACATGTTTGCAAAAACACAATACATTTTCAGACTGAGTAAAAGAAGAATTTTTATATAAGAGAAAACTTCATAGCTGCAGATGTGGCTTTCTACCTACAGAGCATTCATAATACATATAGTGGAATTCCAATTCATGGGCAAGGAAGACATGCAAAGTAAAAAGCTGCCATAATCTTACTGCAGATTCATGCAATATATTATAATACAAATTTGTCTTACTAATGAATTGTAGCAGCTAATTATTTTGGCATAGTTATCAAGATTTATGCTTGATTAGTTTCTGCATTTTGAAGGTATGGAATATACAAAACTTTAGGAAATTTATGAGACAAGTGACAATCCTCCTAATCATACACAGACTATGAAACTCTTAATTAGCATACTTCTGAAAAGCTTCATTTAAACCAAATGACATGAAACATAATAAATTATCAGGGAATGATCACTGTTTTTAGGCTGTAAGTGTTTTCAGGGACAGATATAATCCTCTGGGCCAAGACATATAAAATCTGGTCCTGAATATCATAACAGTAATGCTTAGCATGACCTAGCTCTGCCTTTGGTACCTGGAAGTCTCAGGTTATAACCTTTTGTAATCTGAAGGGGGTCATGGTGTTTCCCTTGACAAAATATTATTTCCCAAATAATCTTTATAGTGTAAATGAAATGAACTCTTAGGCTGGTTTTGTGGAATCATGGTATATATCCTCTTAAACATTCAATTCATATTTTCAGATTGAGTTTTATATTATTTTAAGAAACAGGATATCTGATTTTTTTTTTTTTTTTAATCATGTACTTTCTTCTTCCAGGATCTCAGTTTCTTATCTACAGGACTTTTCCATTTTTAGTCATGCTTATTTGAAAATCAGTGCTTTGGAATAGTACATACTCTTAGGAAATCTGGGTGGGTTGTCATTGACATCTGTGAGAGTGATGTTTACGGTGGTAGTACCAGCTAGTCCTCCCAGCTGTCCTCCCATGTCCTTGGCTTGGATCAGTACTTGATATTGTTCTTTCACTTCTCTGTCCATATTTGGCAAAGCTGTTCTTATTACACCTGTGAGAAGAAAGGGAAAAGAAAAGGAGCAAATAAACAAAGGCCTGCGATTGTCTACTCTTACAAATTAATACTGGATCTTTTGAACCAGGAATAGAATTCTTATGAATGGGTTGATGAGAGGATGTCACATAAAAACAGGCAAATCACTCAGGCTTTTCAAAAGGATGCTTGTCACCTATTCAACCACTCAAAATGACTGTTTTTTCTTTTCAATCAGGACATGAATGGATGAAAGAGAATGAGGTGTTTTCACTAGGGATGTGAATTCTGTGATCATAGATTTGCCTCATCAGGGATGAGGGACTGCCCTGTACAGGGTAATTTAGGAAGAGGTGGCATTGCATTGCAGAGCCTGCCTCTTCAATTGTTTCCAACAATTCGCTTGACAATAAATTCAAGTTCCTGTAGGCAAAGACAATGTTCCTCTGTACAAAAGGAGGTCTTTATTAGAAGACTCTTCCTTTCCCAAAGTTTTCTTGATATCGCACAAATACGCGGTGAAAATTGGAGAAATTTCCTTTAATAAACAGTAGTTTAAATACCACAGTAAGACATGACTTTTCATCTTTAGTGATTTTGTACAGCTGCTGTCTAAGCAGATATGCCATAATCTCCCTTTTGATATGCTAAGAATATATAGAATAAAAGGAAGACTTGGAGAGAAAGGGGGAGAGAAAGGGAGAAGTACTACTGAAGACACAAATTGTCTGATGAGGTTGTATAAAACTAAAACGTCTGGGGTACTAAAGGCTTTTTCTTGAAATCAAATACGTAGGAGAAAATACCTGTCTTCGTCAAAATTTTACAAATGTGAATAATATTGCAAAATACTATTTATTCAATAATAGTTATCAGAAAATGTCTAGGTACACGTTGGTAAAGATAATATGCAAAACTGAAAAATAAACCAACTGGAAGCATGATTTTCCTGATTATTATTGGTTTAGAATGTACTATTTTCTAGTATTAAACAATTTGATGTTTTTTAGCAGTTTTTACCTGGTGTTAAAATGGAATGGCAAGAAGAAAACTTTAAGGACTGTTCCTATTTTTTAGCAAACAACCACTGATTTCTTAACATGCCAGAATAGGAACCATTAACTTATAATACTACTTCAGAGTCTAGAAATAACTTGGACTTAAATCTGCTATTTCTGGAACCTATTAAAAATTCTCATTGAATTGAACTCTATAACACGTTCTTTTCCTGCCACCTGTAACATGATGATAATGAAAACGTTATTAAAAATCACCGTTTTCTGGCCTCAGGTAGGTACTGTACATACATGGTATGTACTATAATGCACGCAGTTTGCTCCAAACTGAAATCTTGAATTATTAAACTGCAAAAAAATTGTTCATATTCTTGAGATTCAGAAAAACAATATTTTTGCAAATAGAATGAACTTTAGAGAAGGTTTTCTCTTGAATCTCTTAATCTTAATTAATGCTTAATTTGGCATTGTGGAGACTATGTGTTCCATAGTGTTTTATAACACCCTTGGTATGTTCATTCCAAGGGGAAAAGACCTATGGGAATGAAAGACCTCCTGTGTTACACTAACAAAATGAAATAACATAGAATTATAGAATCAGAATATGCTAATTTGGAAGCCACCCATCAGGATCATTGAGTGCAACTCCTGTCTCCGCACAGGACACCCCAAGAGTCACACCATGTGCCTGAGAACATTGTCCAAATGCTTCTTGAACTCTGTCAGGCTGGAGCTTTGGCCACTTCCCTGGGGAGCTGTTCTAGTGCCCAATCACCCTCTGGGTGAAAAATCTTTCTCTGATATCCAACCTAAATCTCCCTGACTCAGCTTCATGACATGTCCTCGAGTCACTGGTCATGAGAGAGATCAGTACCTACCCCTCCTCTTCCCCTCAAGAGGATGTTGAAGATCACAATGAGGTCTCCCATCAATCTCCTCTTCTCCAGACTGAACAGACCAAGTGACCTCAGCTGCTCCTCATATGGCTTCCCTTCAAGGCTCTTCAAGCTCTTCATCATCTTCGTGGCCCTCCTTTGGATGCTCTCTAAAAGCTCAATGTCTTTTTTATACTGTGTCACCCAAACCTGCCCCCAGCACTGGAGGTGAGGCTGCCCCAGCTCAGAGCAGAGCAGGACAATCCCCTCCCTTGCCCACCTGGCCATGCTGAGCCTGATGCCCCCAGGACAGGGTTGGCCTCCTGGCTGCCAGGGCACTGCTGGCTCATGTTCAATGGGCCATTGACCAGGACATGCAGGTTCCTTTCCACTGTGCTGCTTTCCAGCCCCTCATTCCTCAGCTTATACATAGTCAGGGCTACCCCCTTTCCAACTGCAGAATCTGGTACTTTGTTAAGCTTCGTATGTTCAGTGATTGCCCAGCTCTCTATTTTGTCAAAAATCTGCAGGACCTCCCTGCTCTCAAGGGAGTAGACAGCTCCTCCTAATTTAGTGTCATCAGCAAACTTACAAAATGCTCCTTTCAGTCCTGCATCCAAGCCATTTATGAAGATGTTGAAGAACACTGTGTTGAGAATGGATCCCTGCAGAACCCCACTAGTGGCAGGTCACCACTCTGATGTCACCCCATTCACTACAAAACCCTTTGTGCCAGACCCATGAGCCAGTTGCTCACCCATCACACTATGTGGTGTTTACCCAGCTGTGTGCTGGACATTTTGTCTGTGAGACATGGTTTCAAAAACTTTGCTGAAGTTCAAAAAGATTATAGAAAAAATGACAGAAAAAAACTGAGCATGGGCACACAGCAGGTTGCAAAGTAAAAATGCAGTTTGTCTGGTTGATATAGGTGTTCTGGGTACAACTAAGTGGCTTTCTCAGAAATGTTCCAGGGGTTTTTTCAGAAAATGAAGAATGGGCTATCACTCCAGTAGTAAAGTTCCAAATCACCCACTGTTTATTCCTGTCTGGAAGTGCGAAGTCATTCTATATATTTTTCTGGAAAAACCACTTTATCTTCAGAAAAAAAACCAAAATCAAGGAAAATATTTTTTATGTCTAGCAATTCATCAGCAATTTCGCTTTTTCTGCCTACTGTATTTCAAAGGCTGAGACAAAATATTGAGAAATATTATTTCTTCCAAAATCAGTTCATATGGATGGGACAAATGATAATTAGACTTATCTTACCAGCAAAATAGAAGAATAAAGTAGAGATGAGAACCCATGGGAAGGAAAAGGCTACAAATGTTGGTATTTCAACTTCAGCATCACAAATAATATTTAAATTTAAATCAAAGGGTTATTAAAATGTAGAGGCCTTATTTGCATATAATGGTGTTCTGAGTTTTTGTATATCCTTTTACCTTAAGATTTTACAATATTTTTCAACTGCAGAACCAAATAACTTTGATTTTATTTATTGTCTTTTCACATGTCATCAATATCAAATGTGTAGAAAAATATGGTCTCCATGAGATCACTGAAAACTGAAAATAGTATGTATGGGATTTGGGCCAGAAGATTTGCTTTCCAAAGTTATTGACCTGTAATTCATCAGGAGATCACTCACTTTCGTGGAAGAGAAAACACAGGTTCCAAAAACCCCTCCTGCATAAATATTAACATCAATACTCCTGCTGATACCAATTTGGATTTCAATAACATAATTGAATTATATTCTAACATAACTGTCAGAAGATGGACTGGAATACCAAGTCTAACAAAACCTGGTGACACCTAGCCATGAATAAAAATATTGACCTCATAAAGATGTCAGATATTTGGATGGAAATTACATTTTGATGGTGGAAATGGACATTTTCATTAAAAAGGAGAATATATAGAGGAAGTAGAAGAGAGGTTATCTGTTTTAAGAGAAGTTTCTATGTTCAAAACCCCCTTACATTAAAAGCAGAAGAGCAGTTTTATAGCATTTAAAGGTACCCCCCACACATAAGATTTGAGGCCTTAGAATGTGCCATTCAAACAGTTGCTCTCCAGAAGGTATTTTACTACATTTAACCTCCCTGAAATAGCACTAAAATCTAACTCTCCTACTTCCACATGGTTTGCTTATCTCCAACAAAAAGATGGAAAAAGATTAGAAAGTCAACAAAGACAAGGAGTAAAAGGGCAGTTATGACATTCAAACCCACAGAGGTTAAAAACTATTTAAGTGTATTAGTTTCATATCAGAGTAAATGTGTAACACCAATAAGGATTGCTTTGAGGAAGGTGTATGTGTAAAGTCGTGTGCTTGACAAAGACAATCTTTATTTCACACATAAAGTTACGGGCAGTGGTTTCACTGTTACTACTTTGCAATGGGATCTTGAGCAAGAAACAGAAATTTCCACAAGCATACAACATCTGTGCAGTAGAACCTAAAGAAACAAACAATGTTTGGAACTGTTTGGTAAGGAATAGAGAACAGAAATGCTATTAAACAGCTGTATACATCCATATCAGCTGCCTTCCTGAATACTGTGTGCACTTTCTCACCCTGAGGAGGAGAAGGATGATTATTTTTATGGAATGGCTTCTGTTTAAAGAATTTTTCAATCTAGAAAAGAGTCGATTGAGGGAGAATATAAATAGAAATTAACTCTTCACTGTCTTATGCAATGTGTGTGGTATGAAACAAGTTAAGAGATACCCCTCATTCAAAAGAAAAGAGCAAAAGGGGATGGTTCTTAACCAAATAAACTTTGGCTGTGAAATTTCTAGTCAGTGGGTATGCAGCTACTGAACTACTGGACAAGTCAAATCTACTGGGAAGTGGAAAAGTTGTGGGGGAGAAATACTTTAATACCTTCAGACTTTTAGTTACTTTGACCCTCCTAGTTACCCAGCAACTTCATAAGAATAAGTTCTAGTTTTCGAAGAAGAGTATTCCAGGGGTGCATCACTAAACACTGACTCTTAGTCTCACTAGATCTAAGCAGGCCATCACTTTTGGAAACATGATACAGAGCAGAAACTTAGTACAGATGTTCATGGGTTCTTTAAATAACTAAAAGATTGTGTCTCAAACTTGTTTCTGGAATTCAAGAGCTGGCAAAACAAGCCAACAGTTCTGAGTTTGTCATTGTACCAAAATAGCCTGCTTTCCCTTTCCTGTCAAAAGCACTCAGGACAAATTTCTGGCAGTAAAATTCTGCAGTGAAAAACTACTGTATAAACTCCTCAATTATAAAATAAAGAATTAGAAGCATGAGATCTTAGTACTGCCCTGGACTTCTGGATTTTAGAATAAATCATTAAGCACCATCCTGTGCAGTGTTATTCACATACTGTTTACCTCTGTAGTCATGTTAGACCCATGAGTAATTCTCATAATATGAACTTTCTAATGTAAGACACTTTACAGCATATTATTGATGCTTGCAGAAGCATGAATCTATGTGCTTTTTTTCTTGTATAGGATTTTAAACTTGGTTAAACTTGGGTTTTAGTATAGGGTTTTAAACTTGGTTACTGTTTCACCAATCTTCCCCTACAGCTGTGTCCATTCTTTTAGCACATGAGTAATTCATTTAAAGTAATAGCCAGGTTTGTATGACGTTCCAGGGCTAGCAAGGTGCAGGCCATCACCTGTGGTTGACTCACTACTGAGTAACAGATGAGAGCATGTGTCACAGCCATTCAATGTGCCACAGGAAAAAATAATTACTCCATGTACCATTAACTGATACTCTTTTTTTCTTATGAACCTCGTACTAAAACTCCAGTTTTGGGTCCAGTAAATCTTTTTCTTGCCACCAAATTTATACCCATTCTTCACAAAACTAAAACGAAAAATTAAGTATAAAGGCAACTACTTTTTTTCTCCAGACACCTGAAGAAGTTTTGAGGTTCAGTTTGAAAAGTGAAATTGCTCACCACAAATTGCAGTATGATCTCCTGCTAAATGGAGCACAGAAGAAAGGAATGTGTACATGGGAGATGGTGCACTCACAGCCTTACAACGCTGCACAATCAGGGTGAAAGGCCCTGAATCTGACATTCCAGTACAGCTACATTGGAAGGCAAAACTATTTGCTGAAAGGAGGATGTGGATAGCCACAATGTGTGTCATTCACCATGCACGTTATTGCTTCGTCAACTGAATTACTAAATATAGAATCAAGAATGACATTTAGAAATATAGGACAAGATACCCAATTAACATGTCTACCAACCTCCCAAATACTTCAGTCTGTTTAAACATACTATCTTTTTCTGCTTACACATCCAGCAACCCCAAAGATAATATGCCCCAGGAAAAGAGGAGGGAAGGAGACAATTAGCTGTTCCACAGTCTCAAATTAGTTCAATATAACAAAACAATAAGTACTAAAGAATTTCTGACTGTATGTTCAGCAAGTAAAAATGCTGAGAAGATCCAAGTTACAAAACTCAATAATCAGAAAAAAATAAAGAAAGGATACATATAGAAAATAAAGTTTTATCTGTAGGGAAATGGTAAAACATTGAAAAAATAATCATTTTGTGTGGCCACATTTTAGATATTCCAGGACTGATTGGAGGAGCATATTTCTTTTGTTTCTACAACACATTGTAATTCATAAAAAGCTAGTCAATACTCAAAACTGAATCATGTGGAAAATTACTCTTCTGGATTTTTGTCGTATCAACCAGGTCCGTATTTATTCATCGATGCTGCCTACATGAATCAAAAAAAAAAAAAAACAAAAAAACCAACCAAACAAACAAACCCAAAGACTTACAAAGCTTGAATCTTCCACTGTTGCTGATAAACTATTTACCTGTCTTGGGATCAATGGAGAAATACGGCTGCCCCTGAAGAATGCTGTAAACCACTCTAGCACTGTTTCCATAAGTGGGATCGTCAGCATCTGTCGCCTTTACTTGAAGCACATATGCTCCTGCAAAGAAACACAGGTAATCATATTTTTGTCATAGAGCAGTGATCAGGGATATTTCAGACACATTAGCCCAGTCGCCAGTGGATTCTGTTGCAATTCTTGTTCCACTGGGAAAAAAAGATGAGAATAAAACTGTTAATTTTTCAGTTCCATGCTGAAGAGCATCTAGGTAATAGCTGAGGCATAAAGGGGAAGAAAGGGAAAGGTATCCAGCGTCAGAAGATACTTATAAATAGTTTATGATGCATGCATTATTTGCAAAACCTTTTTATGTAACACATACAGGATGGAGGTTTGGGAAAACTTAGTATTAAATTTTGAGAACGGATTATATCCCACAACTTTGTGAAAAAGTAGACAACCATAAAAGTAAAATATGGGAGTTGCCTTCAAAAAAAGTGTCTGGTCAATCAGCTCCTCAATCCTCAGTAAGAACAAGTGAACCAAGCTCTAAATACATTAAAGGACTGCACTGCAGTCTCCTAAAGCTGGAATTCATATTCCTACTGTAGAATGAAATTAGGTGTTTAATTCAGGTAGTTATCTTCAAAATCCAGACTTGAGTGGGTTTGCCCTTCCAATACAGCTCAGTAAGAAATAGAAGTACTGTGGAGGAAGTACACCTTGTCACTTCGTTTTCAGGCATAACTACAGACTAGACCTAGTGCGGTTTTCCTTACATTACAACTTAAAACAGACCAATGGAGCAAAAGAAATGCACATGAAAGCAGAAAAATCACTGTAAATGGAAACAGTTTGCAGGGATGTCTTGTTCCTCCTGCTAGTTGCTAATCTAGTTACTTGCATTTCCTCACTGCATCATAATTAAAATAGTTTTCAAATTACAATCCTCAGCAAAAACCTGCCATATTGTAAGACTTTCCCATGAATTTTGAAGAATTGTTTCCTATGATCTTCTGTGCAATTCAATGCTGGAATTTGCACCACCATTCCTGTTTTAAGCAGCATTGTGTATTTGGAGGTCATCTGACATTTTTTCAAGAATATCCATGGAATACTGCAGGAGCTTTAAGACTGATGGTTTCTCTGCAATGAAAATCAAGTTTTAAAGAATGTTCAGAATTGGAAAAGAACCCTAATGGACTCATCAAAGTTTAGTTCTGGGCGTACCTCACCGAGAGATATTCCATGTGAAAGGTCCTATGACTTAGGCAGGAAAGTAACAGACTTAGGCAGGAAAGTAATACCAAACCGCTCCGAAGTTCCAAATAATTTTTTTCAGTGCCCAGCCCATGTAATCTTGTCATATGAGGACTGACAATGGTGCTGAAAGGTTTGGTACTAATATTGTAAAAAACACTTGCTGTGTGGTGGCAGCATCAGACTTCTCCTGTTACAGTTTACTGAGCAATAGAGAATGAAAAGCTATTCCAAAAGATATTCTATCTTCTGAGAAAAACACAAAAAATATATGTGTTATTTGATTAGCAATCACTTTTTAGAGTTAATGGGCACATCATGTTCTTAAACTGACAGCAAGTTTCATGAAAATCAACTTCTAAAAGAAAGAAAATTTCAGCAAATAATAAGTGAATGAATGAAAATAAACACCATATGAATCCATAACTATAACTCCTCACTCAAAAATGTGATGGTGCGATGTGAATGAAGCAGACACCAGCCATCAAACTGCCTGAGAATTCTGTCCTTGACTGAGGTGTTTGATGATTCTTACATATACTGATTATTAGTGTAGATATTCCTAAGTACATGCTCCAGGTAGCTCAATCATATTTCACAAAAGGAGGAAGAAATCTTGATTTTCAAACTAAGCTTTATTAAAGCAGACGTATAAAGTCTGATAAATAGCTGGCCCTGAATATGAAAAATAACCCGTTTCACATTGACAGCATTTTCAGCTGTATTAACCCATCTGTCAGATCTTTTTCAACTAACAGATAATATTTAAAGCTTGTATTTTTATGAGAGATCTAGCATGTTGGTTGGTAGTTTTTTTATATGCTGCCAGTCATTTAATTATTTAAAAGCCTACTTAATGTTCTAAATGGGTTTTCTGAAATTGGTTTGTCATTCTCACAGTATTATCAAGCATTGCTCTTTGTATCTAACAAGCTTCCTATTTTATTGCAAAGCACAAAACCAGTATATTTCTAAAAGTAGATACTAAAATCAAATCATATTTTTCCAGGCAATAATGTGGGACACTAAAGCTTTAAATCTTTAATTTACAAAGGTACTGAGGAAGGATCACAATAACTATAGTTCATGACATTTTAATTAAAATACATACTTATATTATTACATGGAGTAATGAAATTAAATGAAAAAGATACAATGTTTCTTTTGGGGGAAATACCTTTATGATAGTCAACATTTAAGTATATTTTTAACTTTTTATGTGCAAGCAACACATATTTGATGTAAGACATTGTAAAATGCAGAAAAATTAATTATGTTCTTTAGTTATTTATATTTTAGAAATAGAAAAAATAATATTAAACCATTCACACAGCCCAAAAATGGTATGCAGTTTTAAAGATTTAAAGATTGTGTTTTCTTTTGAAAAATACAAGCAGTATTGAGAACTAAAATACACACAGTAAATCACAGTAAGCATTCTCACCTGAATTTTACTCTCGCTAATACTAAAGGAGATTCATCAATAAGTGCAAATAGAATGGAGCCTAAGATATTTAACTTGTTGGTAAAACTGACAGAAATTGCACTCATAAAAACCTTGTTGTTCATATCAGAATAACTGGAAGGAACTGTAGGATGTTGGAGTTTATATCATAACAGAAATGTTTTTGAAATATTGATTTGACTTCTAGAACAATTACCTTTTTTTCTGACAGTCTGTCATTGGTAAAAATGTTATTTTGCCAAAATAAAAAGAATCTTTGAAAGAAGAGCAATATTGATGAAATCTCTTCAAATCCAAAGAGTACGAGAAAGAAATTTCAAAATATTCAAATACCTAGTTTGCGATTTTCAAATTGCTTGTGAATATCAAAATTTGTTAAAAAAATTATTTTAACATGTTGACTCTCCTAAATTTTTAAACAGAGTATTTCACTTATTTATTATCTCTCTTTTTTTTTTTTTTTTTTTTTTTTTTTTTTTTTTTTTTTTTTTTTTTTTTTTTTTTTTTTTTTTTTTTCCTTGTAAAAGACTAAATTATTGAACCTCTGTATTATTTCAACCTGGAAATAATTTTTACCTTCACCAAAGTGTCAATAGGGTGGGATATCTTGTTCTCTGTGGAGCTATTGCTCTTTCAAAATAATCAAGCATGAAATCTGAGTTTTTATGTTTAATTTTTGACCTGAAGAGCATGACAAAGAATACAGAAAACTCAGCTGGGACTAGACAAAATGGTTATTTCGTTGTAAAGGAAAATGAGATGATTCAATGCTATGAGAATAACAGAGCAGACTTATTTAGACAGGATTCCTGAGAAAAATAATGCACAGTCAATAGAATTACAAAGACAAACTAGAAAGGAGATGGTGATATATCTTTTCTCACTAATAACAGCTTATATTATGCGTGCAAATCCCATTAAGTTTGGTTACAAATTCTAAAATTCAGTTAAGTGGTAGCAGTGCATTGTTTTATGCAGGAAGTGAGAGTGGCCTGCTTTGAGGCTTTGAAGAGGTAAGAGAAGGCTGGATAGGAGCAGTAAGTTTTACAGGTTAATTGAGAAAGGAAAGGATGCTGAAATGATAGCAGGACTTCAGGTGTCCCATGGGCTCTGGCTGCAGCCTCTCTCCACTCCACAGAGATCAGAGGTTCAGTCAGAGCAGGTGTCTCAGGCCCTCATCCTGTCAAATCTTGAATTTTTCCCGTAACAAAGATGTTACTTCTTTGATGATCCTGTCAAGCAGACTCCTACCTCAAATCTTCTCTTCTGAAATTCAGGGCTCTGATTTTGCTGTTTATCTTGTTCACCTTTTCCCCGTCTTTTGTTAGTAGGAAATGAGTATGTGACATTGTATGTGAATTTTTATGGAATTACTTTTTGTAATGGACGACCAAAGGTGGTTTTATCTACTTCATGGTGAGTAAAGACATGATTTCCTTGTAGAGTCAGAACTGTCATCTTGTTGCACAACCTCTCCCCTTCCACATGCATTATTTAGTACTTTTGAAAGAAATTAGATGATTGTGAAAATATTTTTTTATGGGCAGGGGGAAGGGAGAGCACAGTTGCTGGCATAGAAACAAACTACTTTGTGCAATATTCTTTCTAAACAATCCAAAAATAGCACCATGGCAACCCAAACAACATCCATCTTTTTATCAGAATTCAAGTAAAAATCTAATCAACACATTTCATAGTTGTGGATTTGGGGTTTTTTTAAGTTTAAGAAAAAAAAAAAGTTAATTTATGGCTCACTGCAGCACTACATTGCAATTTAGATCAGGAGATTCTGTGTCTCAATAAATATTCCCCTGACTTGCCACTAGTAGATTCAACAAAACTCCAGTGCTCAGAAGACATGTGCATTTGTAAAGAGAGATGCTGACATTGCCCTTTTGGGGCTTATCTTTCATAGAAAAATTACCAATAATAAGTTTTGAACATATATTCCGGACGCTGACTCCCACAAAAGTAATGTGAGAAAGACATATTTTACTTGGAAAAATCAGTTTCCAGTTTATATATTCATGGCTGTGCAGCCCTGATAATAACACAGGCTTGCTGGCTCCATCAATATCTTGAGCACTAGACACAATCAAGGCAGCACACTTTATTCCTGTTTTGCATTCCAGACATCACCCTGAACATAGATATTTCTCTCAGCTGTCAGAAGCAGCTATGGCCACAAAAGCAATACTGCCATTCCCTTTTGTAACTGATGAAGAATGGCAGCATTTTGCTAATATAGTTTTGCTATATATTAGCAAATATATTTGCTAATAGTTTTGCTGTGCTGGTAGCTAAAAGCAGCCATTGCAAATCTCAGCATTTAGTGCATAATCAAACATATTTCAAGCATGTCTAGAATAACATTTAACTTATATTGGCAACAATCTAGGGAGTATGGAAGCTGGCTTTTTTTTTTTTTTTTCCTATCACTCATCCCTGTCTCCCTCATGGATGATGAAGGCAAACAGGGGAAAACTGCTGTGGGGGGTTTAGCTAATTATTTAGCTTAGAAATCAGTGATTTTTTTTTTTATTTATTTTTTTTTAATATACCTTCATCTGTTGGGTTCAGCCAGAGTTAAGCAACTCAATCTGGCTCAGCTAATAATGCCTGTTATTCACTGAAAAATTATTTAATTTATTTATTTTTATTAATTTAGGCTATTCACTTATTTATAAAGACAGCTGCTTACACAGTCTCAAGGCTGTGATAATGTTTACAGAGGTTACATTTCTGAAGAAAATTAGGAGCTTGAAATAGCAGCTAATAGTTTATACCCAATATACACATAAGGAGTGGCCTGGTGAAGTAACTGCTAGAAATGATGCAAAAGGAGAAAGGCAAAGAAAGCAATTAGCAAATACTAAGCTTACTATCTATCTATTTGGGAAATACACCTCAAGGGAGTGATTTTCCTTTCTGTTTTCAAGATTGTTTTCCTCTTACCAATATGACAGAAGTTCTTTTTATATATATGAAATTTAGCAAATACAAAAATTTAGCTTTGACTTCTGCTTTTATCATCTTGACAGTTTGATTAGTTTTTAGGCTATGACTCAACAGGGACTTAAGTTTGCCAGTATACCTTCATGGCTAGGCTAGGTGAGATAAAAATAACCAGTACACTCTCTAATCGTGATAGCTGTGCTTTTAAATCTCCCACTTTAGATGTTTCTGTGCTGATAAAAACATGCTTCTGCTCCCTTAGTTTATGTTTTTTCAGGGAGGTGGTTTAAGTTGTATTAGAAGAACTTCTATGATATCAAATGCTTTGTGTCAACCAGACAACTTTTCCTAAAACACCATAGGAAATGTGTCTTGGGAAATACCTTCTTCAATGCAATTGCAAAATAATAAATTTTAGCCCTACTCAATGCACTGAAATCTTAAAAGCTTGAGGAAAAATGAGTCAACCATAGAGTAACAGCACAAAGAGTTGTTATTCATTTATTAATCTCTCAATTGTTTCAATGCGATCAAAATATTTTTTCCGACTCAAATGTTCAAAGCAAATCCAATGTATTAAGTTCAATTTGAGCAAGGAAAGTGATAAACTGGAACTGATTCCAAGGTGAAGCAACCTGATGATTGTCATGATGTTTACCTGGACAGTTTTTTTTAATGTCAGCTGCCTGACCTTTCAACATAGATTCTTCTCATGTCAGATAAGAGTACTAGATAGAGAATTTTTAAGCATTCACTTTTCTCTTGGAAGAGCTTCTTTAAATTCTTAATGTATGGCAAAGAACTTGAAATTGCAACACTCCTCCTGACAGCCTTCAAGCCCCCAAAACAAAGCATACCAAAAAAGGTGGCCATCACATAAACAACTCAGGGGAAAGCAAGTCACAGTGTTACTTCTGCTATTTTGTGGTTTGAAGTTTTCATGAGCTGGAGTTTCACACAACAGTTCTTCAAATGTCAAATGATTTATTCAGAATGTAGTAATAAGAAAACTCAAGCTTTACAGAGGATACAAGAAAAAAGTTACTGTGTAATAAATGTCATTCATAGCTAATGTTAGCTGAAGACACCTGGTTTTGAATCTCAGTAAATGTTCTAATGCTATATGGAGGCTGATCTGTTTGTCCAACAGATATTGCACCTGTTTGGAAATAATTTAATTCTATGTTCACCCAGGTATCTTTAGCTAAGCAAAGTTTATTTCCACACCAGTATTTGGTGAAAAAATCTTTTAAATTTTGGATGAAATAAAGAAATTTATCAAGGCCCTTTCCCCTGTTATAGTTAGAGTCATGCACTTAGGCTCAAGAATTGGTAACTGAATTACATGTTTAGTGTTAACATTTCAAGGAAAAGACATTTGAAGATGATGATGATTGAGCACTTCTAAATTTTGCATTGACTCTATCATATTCCTTCCTACCTACTTAAAATGCTATGGGTTGGTTTTTTGGTTTTTGTGGTGGGTTTTTTTTTGGTTTTTTGTTGTTTTTTTTTTTGTATTTACCACTTTTTTTTCTACTCAAAATCTACAAATATCCTGAGGCAATCTTGGATTAGGCAGAGTCATGATAACATGCAAAAAGAACTTCGGAATACATAGTGACTTCTACAAAAGTATGCAACGAGATTCTCTGTGAAAGTTGCTGCCTTTAATTATTTAATCAGAATATTGCTTTGAAGTCTTTCCTGCTACTTGAAGATCAAAGTCCTGAAGAATCCATAGAATTTTACTCTATATATTTGCATTAAAATTTAAAAAGCAATCTGATTCTTTCAGTGACTTAATTCATAATGTCAATACTATTCTACACGGCTCTCTACATCAATATCCAACTACACTAACCTTCTGTGGTGAGAGGAGACAGTAACCCCACATACCCACCATAGGGATATGACTATAGGAGCTTCAGAACAGGGAACAACATGGAGATCCTCAGGCTTGACAAGAGGTTCTCCTCATGCAAACTCATTTGAAGAATAAGAGAAATGGCAAAAGAGGGATTGTTACTTTAGGTGACACCAGGCACAACCCTCAACATAAATGGTATTTCAGAAAAAAAAAAAAGGGAGAAGAAATTCAGCACCTGAAAACACTCAGGATAGTAAGCCCCTGTGCAAGTCCTGGTCTGATTCTTACCCATCACTGATTTACACCATGAAACACACCATTTCCAAATAACTCTTACCTTTCACCACAATAACTTGAAAAATTATTCCTAAAACAAAGCTAATGAACTAATTTCCCTTTCTACAAGAACAGTGCAAGGAACTGAAAGGAGTCAGGAGTTTGTGATGGATGAACAGAGACAGCTTGAACAGAGCTGGCTGTGGTGACTCTTCTCATCTGAGCTTTGTGTTCCCTCTCAGAAATACCATCCTTGTTGTAGGAATGAACCAGTGACTTACAAAGGTACAATCTGAGGTCAGTTTCAGATTTCCTTAATAATTCACAGCAGCTGCTGGACTTTGAACATGCAGCTGAATCATCCTTGAAGTAGAGACTCTTGAGAGACAGTGAGGACAAACAACTGGCAACAGAAAACCATGCAGGCAGTAAAGTTATGAGTGGACAGATTTTAAATAGAGCCCTCATGTTAATGGTGAACACATAATTAATTCCACTTTTTTCTTTTACTAGAGGGATTGTAGCATCATTATATTTGGAAGTTCTCAAGAACAGATTAAATCTCCTTTAGGAACGACATATATGTGGTGATCCTCATGGAAATGCATTAGGTGAATCTGAGATTCCTTCTGCCCCAGCTTTGTCATGACATAAACAGACTTCCCTCTCTTCAGAGAACTATTGTATCCTTGTTTTATGTCTATGATAGAAGGGCTTTAATTTGGTTCTGGAGTGCACTACTGAAGCAGAGATTTCCCTTGCCCCTGGTATACTCTTTCAGAGTGTGAACTGGATTATTTTGGGTTAAAACTAAGGTGGAGGGTAGGTGTGCACTTGATGCAGTGCTTCTGTTAATAGGTAGCTGAGAAGAGCTCATTTGAAACCACGAGGGTTGGGATGCCAAGTTCTCATCACACAGTGTTTCAGCACACAGCTCTGTTTCTATTCTTCTGTTTCTTCTAGCATCATGCTGCTGCCTAGTATGACATCACATTATTTTCAGAGTGATTACATACTATAGCATTACATAAGTATGATCATTATTTCACATCAGGAACAGTTCCAATTTAATTAGGAAAAAATCCATGAAGTTTTAACTGAAGATAGAAAATGCTATCGTAGTACAATTACACATATTTGGCCAATTTCATGGCACTGAAAAGAGAACATTTTAGTGATTAGGAGAGAGAAGAAATTCAAACCACAAGGTCATATTACACATATGGAAGTTTTAACTATACTCACTTAAAACTGAGCATGATTTTCCTGTCTCAAAGCACTTAGTGTGACAACTCCCTCGTTTTCGTGTGCTTGCATCTGTTCTCGATTTTTTTTCATAAAATCACATTAAAACCTTCTCGCATACCAGTCTGATTTTGTGTTTATCTGAACGGTAAACCTAATTCTGTATTTGCTTCATAATTTGGATCAATATAATGCTTTGATAATACAGTCTTAGTAAACAAAACCTCAAGCATCCTTGTCAGCAGGCAAATTTCTGGACTGTGTGCTGCCAGAATAGGGACTTGCATCCAGTTTTGTTAGGAAAAGTCAAACGAACCGAAGAAAATGTCAATGTTTCACCGGAGGAATGCACTTCCTAGGCATAACTGGGACGATGTTCTTTGCCAAAAGGTCACAGAAACATGCTTTTCATTTTTTTCTGCCTTACTAAGCACAACTCAATTTCAAGATACAGTTTGCTGGGTTTTTCTTAGCATGAGGAAAGGCTGAAGACAAAGATGGTTACAGAGAGATTTGGTCCTGTTCTTACTTCAATACCAGACTGTTGCTCAACAAAATATTGTATTATTTCTTAGATTCTCCATGAGAAAATAAAAACAGGAACCTTTACACACTCAGTGGTAGACACTGTTCTTAGACAGTTTAATGTGGAGTGACTTTTGATGCTCTGTAGTGTGATGGCAATAGAGATGTCTTCTGTTACATCATTGATCATGACATAATAATATACGTAACTTGGATATGTAGCATTAGGCAGAATACTACACCATCCCAAAGTAAGATATAAAGCAGCACATCCTATTTTTCAAACTTCTCAAATTCATATCTTTGAAAGAATATTGGACTGCAGTCAAGAAAAAAGTCAAATAACGATCTTAAGATCTGAGAGAATTACAAAATATTAATTATTTTGAACAGTATTTTATAAGAGAGGATATTTTTTGACAGAAGAAAGAAACTTGTGCAAATACCCAATATTTTTTTGGTCAGTTTGTTAAAAACTGAAGTGAAATAAATCCTCCTTTTTAACCGCTCCGAAGTTCCAAGCTAGCTCAGGCCTTCTCAGGCTCTGAAGGACTATTTCATAGACAGGAAAAAGGACCCAAAAGAGGCTCTAACCCTCAGCTGCAGTAAGATGTTTATTCCAGGTGGTCTCCAGAGGGAAAGAGCACAGAGGAACAGGGTCTTTTCTCAGCTCTTGCCAGGGAGGGGCAAATTGGGACACAGCCAATGGCGTCAGAAAGGGAAGGAATGGTCAAATTACATGGTACAAGCCCTAGGGGTCACTGAGGGGGAGAGACCATTCCCACAGGGGAATGTAACACTGAAGGACTGCGTGGCTTTTGGAACAAACAAAAAATCTGAAGCAAAAATGTGATTTTTAAGTTAACATAATGCTAATCAATACATGAAAAGCACTGCCGTTTTGCGCACAAAAAACAGGTAAGAGCAAGAAAGCTTTTGTTTCCAGGGTTGCATTAGGAGTGAAAGACACTCAGGTATGCTGTGGAAGTTGTCAGTTCAGATGATTTTTTGCCTGGAGAAGTTCAAATTTGTACTGCCCATGTTTCTGGAAAATTTCATACATGCGACATGCTTAAGTACTTTTATATTTCATTTTATAATTCACAAGGGTATATTCCTGTTTTCTAAAACAGCTTCCTGACTCATGCAATGTTAATTTTTCTTTCATTATGTTCCATCTCAATTTCTTCTGTATGAGCACTCTTGATCAATGGAAATCTGTGTTTTCAGAAACATGAAACAACATTTTCAAGTGAGCCTGAAAGACATATATTTATCTATGATAGGTGGAATAAGACCACTACTGGTAGAAAAACAAGAAGAAGTTGAGTCTTCTACATAAATTGAACTACTGCATTAAATATTTTCACTGACACATTTTTATGAATACATAATTGGCTAACTGACACACAGATTCAAGATATCCTGAATTGAGCTTTTAAGTGAGTGAACTTTTCACTGACTCATAATTGACTTCAGAAGCATTCTGGACTTTTGTGACTCAGATTTAACCTCTTAAGAGAGATTCAAGGCAGTGTTGTGGTAACTAAGAAATATGATGGAGAATATGGAGAAGAAGGAGGCTTGAAGTATGGGACAAAACTCTCTCCTCCTCTGTTTACAGAATACTATAACTCTAAGATTGCACTATTTTAAAATTACTATTGCTTTCATCAGTGTGTCTTAATTGTGGGTACTGAAGTTTTCCTGTTTAACTTCAGGCACTTGAGACTTCAATCTCAATACTCTGAAAGTTAATGTACCTTCCCATCCCAAAATACAGGCAGTGTTCATTTATCAAGTTTCATTCATCTGTTTTCTAAAAATAAGCCTGAACCCTCACAGGATACTCTGTGTTATACTGACTGGGAGGGTTGTGGCTGCAAAGCTTCTAACTGGAATGATGCCAGCCAGTGGTCCTGGGGTTATTCCAGGTGATATTGAATAGTGTATTCACGTACGTGCCACTCTTCTCTGTATGCCAGAGGTAAGTCCAGACCTCCACTCCTAACAGTCCTTGTTTAACCATGGCTGAAAAAAACTGTTTTCAAAGTTAGTCAAAAAGTATATCTTCCTGCAAAGTAATTATATCCTTATCTTTTAGGCAATTAAGACTATTTCAGCTCATTTTATGCTGCACTTCACATTTTAAAGTTCTGTTTGGGAAGGCTGAGATCCACCCTAAAATTAACAACAAACTTGTCACTACCTTGGACAGCAAAGGACTATATATTTAAATATTCCCGTTTTGAAATTCGAAATCTATCTAGCTCTATTGCTCTAGATAAAACCAGATGTTTCCCATCAGGCTGATAATTATCCAGAGAAATCGGATAGAAATTAAATTTTCATATTTGACTTTGTAAGCTATCAATTGATTTTGCGCAGCCTTTCTGTTGGAAATATTGACCCAAAGCATTCCCTGAATGATTCTTCAAGCATTGCTTTCTTCAAATCACTAGCTGACAATGCACTCTGTATCCACAATATGTGATTGAACTCTGTGGAAGCTCTTAAAATAGAAAACCTCGTGTCACCTATCTCAGATAAATACAAGAAAACCAGAATATTTTGCTCCCCTTTGCAAAAAGACTTTTAATATCTTCAAAAAAAGGTGTGTTTACATTCCAAATAAATTAAGATCTTATGTTTCTTATTACATTTCTCTAACTTACTAGATAATTTTGAAGATTTTAGCACTTACAAAAGCATTGTAGTCAATGTTCTTTTACCTAATTACTTGAAACTGGCTCAGAAATTTTTCAAAAGCTTTTAGAAATGTATTCAACCTGTGTGTCACAGATGCTAGAGAAGAAAACCCCCCCCAGTCTTTAATAAATTATCATTTATCTCCCAAATCTAAACATTTTTGACATGATTTTCTTCCCCAAGAGCCACAATCACATTTGTCAACTTAACTGATCCCTAAAATGAGATCCAAATCAACAGGGATAAAATTAGTAGCAAGCCTCAGGCAAAAGACAGCAGTTGTCTTTAGCATTCATTTTTGGTTTATTAACTGCTAAAGATCTACAGCAAATGAGATCATACGATGATACTGCAGTCTAGTTGAATTAGCCTGCAGCAGAAAAACTTTTTGTTTGATTGTGATTTTTGGTGGTTTTCTTGGATGTTCTTTTGTTTGTTTGTTTAGTTGTTTGGTTTACTTTGGTTTGTTGTGGGGTTTTGTTTTGTTTAGTTTGGTTGGTCAGTTTTGTTATTTAGCTTTTCTACAACTCTGTAACCCTTTTGATGAAGTGGAGCATGTGTATCTGCAAAGGCACATCGAGGTACTCAGACTTCCAGGATCTGAAAGCAGTAAGTTCTCAATTTTCCTCTCAAATTTATTAAGGCTTCTAGTCATAGGACAGATTAGCATCTAGAAGCAAAATCAATCCAAAACAATAAAAATGCCAAATCATCCACTGAGCTGCTAAAATTAATCTTTCTTTGAAGAACAGCGTTTCTTTAACTCGACTGACTGCAGCTCCTCTCCTTGGATGCTGAGAAGACCAGTTCCTTCTGCAATTTCCAGCCATATTCCTAGTGCCCTTCCCATAGTCTCCATCTAGTGAGCCACACAGAGGAAATTCATCTAGTCTAAACTGAAGTTTCCCATAGTTACTTACTACATTTGCTTACCCTCCCTGTTTCTCCTCACATGTACCCTACTGTGCTGTTATGCAACCGTGTCCCTTGTGCCCCTGTTTCTTTCTCCTCTGGGTCTTCTGCTCTTGAACCTTGCCCTGATCTAGCTTGATAAAATGTTCCTGAGACAGCTTCTGTTTTCCCTAGGTTTCTCTCTAAAGAAAAAAAAAAAAAAAAAAAAAAAGCCAATTTGTAGTGTCTCCTTCCCACAAAAAAAGGCTTCTGATTGCAGCAGAAGCAGTCATTTTTCATTCTTCAACACTAACCAACCTACTTCTCTTGTTTTCATACTCTTTTCCATTTTATTTTATAAAATAAAATTATATTCAAAATAACTATTTTTGACACTTTTCAATCTTTTTAATCAATTATGGGATGAATAAATGTGAGACTGTATTTTCTGGAAATGTATTGCAAATGAAATAATTCACACTGCGTCACAATAAGGTTTTTCCTGGTATCACTGCACGTAGTGCCAACAACAGGCTTCATGTCAAGATACTGAAAAAATATACTAACTAAATAATATGGACACATTAATGAGAAATCTAAGCAGTGTCAGACCACTCATAATTTTCTGGGTTTTAATTTATTCATTCTCCTTACTCTGAAGGCCTCTATGATTTTCCTCTTTAACCACAGAAAGTTTTAAAAAAAGAAAATTAATAGTAATTCATGTTAATGGGGACAACTTGAGGAGAAGCGTAAAGAAAGACAGTGGAGAAAACAGGCTCATTCATTTCTTTGTTATTGCAGATAAATACAATGCAGAAAGCAGACTGATTTCTTAAAATTCAGTAGACAAGTGAAGGCCACACTGAATGAAGCAATGTGCTCTTTGACCATTTTGTAAAAATGTCTAATTAATTTTCTTTTGTCACTTTCAATATGTTTCTATTGCACACTAGAGACTACTGGGGTTCCCAATGGTAAATGAATTTTGCAGCTGAAAAATACTGTCCTTAAGTAATTCTAAGAATTGCTCATTGAAAACTCTTAAGCACACATCAGATGCTGGTTTTGACCGCACAAGGACTCACCTTGGTTATACTTATTATTTTTCATTGCCTTGAATACTATTTGCTTATTCAGGATAATTGAAAAAAAAATTGAAAAGTCATCTGCAATATTTTCATTATATGTTCCTGAAATATTCTTATGGGAGACTATGCAGGAGCAAGGGATCCTACAGACTGCATGCTCTTTGGCAGAAATGAGATCTGGGGGTATATCTGGTTCATCCAGTTACCTGATAAGTTACAGGTAATGCAAAGTAGCAGGACAAATATGATGGGCAGAAGGTGCCAGCATACACTCTCGGCAAAGATTCCCATGGATAAAGGTTACCTTTGTTACCTGGATGGGAACAACTGAGTGGATAACTGAGATTCCCAATGCTGCTAGTAATTAACAGAATGCATTGGCATTTACCAATGACAGTCATTGTATTTAAAAAGCAAGAACTACTACTACAGAACTCCTCAAATCAACTGAGTTGCAATCTAATGAAAGAGTAGATGAGGGCATTTGTATCCCCTAAAAACCTCCTTGAATATCTCTATTATCTGAAATTCCTGTACTCCATTACCATGTTCAGAAAACTATATCACAGAATTATAGAATAGGTTCTTTAATAGATGCTTTAATAGATAGAACAGGGAGTTCAAATAAACATTTAATAAACTATTTCTGACTAATTTTCTTTGCTCTCTTTATTATTCACATGGCATTTATTGTGAAAAAATAATGGTAATTTTCCAAAATGAACAGGTGAAAATTATGTTGTTAATAACTGTTACATTTCTTTGCACCTTATTTAACTTTTAGCTCTTCTTGCAAAATATTCAGTTTTATGGTAGAGGAACAGCATCTAAATTATGAGTTCACTTTCCAGGAAAAATTTTCCAAAGGATAGATCCACCAGATGGTGCCCTTCACCTAGCCAGATGAAGAATTTGGTCCATGAAAGCTTTCAATATCTTATTCATATATAATATTTAATAGTCAAGATATTCTCATTCACCATTTTATCGATGTCCTATGCATTTATGAATGTTATGCTGATTTTTATTTAAAGACCTAAACTTTCATATCATCTCTTTCTCAAGGAAGGGTAGGTGGGCAGAGATGACCCAACAAGTTATTTAGTAGCACAGTGTTCAGTTTTGGGTGGTGGTGGGTTTTTTGTTGTTGTTGTTATGGTTTTTTCTGAGTTTTTTTTGGTTGGTTGGTTGGTTGGTTGGGGGTTTGTTTTGTTTGGTTTGGTTTTTTGTTTGTTTGGGTTGTTGTTGTTGTTTTGTTGTTTGTTTTGGTGGGGTTTGTTTGTTTGTTTGGTTGGTTGGTTGGTTTGTTTTGTTTTGTTTTTATACTGAGAAGAATAAAAAACACAAAGCTGCTAGGAGTGGCCAATACCCCAGAGTGCTCTGCAGCCCATCAGAAGGACCTCAAAAGGCTGGAGGGATAGACAGATAAGAACCATCTGAAATTCAGCAAAGGCACCCAGGAAGGATTAAGCCCAATGACCAGGACAGGCTGAGGGCTGGAAAGCAGTTCTGCAGAGATGGACCTGGGGGTCGTGGTGGTCAACAAGCTGTCCACGAAGCAGCAGTGTGTCTTTATGGCCAAGAAGGCCAGTGGCATCCTGAGGTGCACCAGGAAGAGTATTGTAGGTTGAGGGAGGTGATCCTGCATCTCTACTCAGACATGGTGAGGCCACATCTGGAGTGCTGTGTCCAGTACTGGGCTCCTCAGTAAAAGAGAGATATGGAGCGCCTTGTAGAAGGTCCAGCAGAGGATGACAAAAATGATTCAGGGACTGGGATACCTCAGGAAAGGTTGAGAGAGTTGAACTTGTTTTGTCTGGAGAAAGATGACTGAGAGAGGACCTAATTATTATGTGTAAGTATCTGGAGGAAGAGTGTCTACAGGATGGAGCCAGGCTCCATAGGACAAGAGGAAAAAGGCAGAAACAGATGCACAGAAAGTTCCACCTGAACATGAGGTGACCTCGTGTCACTGGAACAAGCACTGGAGCAGATTGCCCAGAGGGGCTGTAGAGTCTCCCTTATGGGAGATGTTCCAGAACTGTCTGAACGCAATCCTGTGCCATATATTCTAGGATGGCCCTGCTTGAGCAGGGAGGTTGGACCGGGTGACCCACTGTGGTGTCTTCCAACCTTACCCACTCTTGCGATCCTGCAGCTGATGTAAAACTTGCACATGATCACAGAAAATAAAAAAAATAGGTAAAAAGAAAAGCAAAACCTTCTACCTCAGTCCCCTACTTTTTCCCTCAGTAGGAGGCAACCTAGGTCTGTCTTTCAAAACTACTCAGAATATTTTACAATTGGCTAATATATTTAATTTATTATTTTTTTTTTAATTTTGATCTCTAGATTTGACACAAGCTGGAGCTGAGTATATCCATTAAATACTGCACAGGTTTTTCTGATTTACTTTAAATGGCCATTTCAAAACATTAATATTTCTTTGCAGAGAGTAAACATTTTTATATCTATTGTTCTATTATCAGTCCTAGGTCTTAAATAGCAAATACAAGTCCAAATTCTCATTTTAGCAAGAATCTTACCCTCTTTCTATCTTCATACCATATTTTAAGTAGTATTCAATTTTGCCTGATCCTTCATTTGAATACAACAGAAGGTCATTGCACAGGGTCCTACATCCTTACCTGGTCTAGCCCTAATGCAAATACATTATTTTTTTCATCAGGCTTAACGTAGCACTTGTCAGAGAGGGAGTCTTTGTCTGTCTCTGTGGGAAATAGGAAAAGCAGAACGCGTTCCTAGCAGTGTGGATGTAGGCCTAAAGTTAAAAAGATACAGGAATGAGGGCATGGAACAATAAGACTGTGTTTTTGTGCTGTGTAGAGTTAGGCCTTAGCAAGTAGAAAAATACGTTAAGCAAGATAATAAAAAAGTTTAATAATGAGGCTCTGTGCTTTGTTTATAGAAGAGTATAGAAAGTTCCTGAGTAATAAGACATGTGAAACAAGCACCTTTTGTTAGATATAATGTATATGTGTAGTTTTAATGATTGGTTTATGCAAATGTCTGCCTTAACAATTTGCTATTGGTTAGAAAACTTTTAAAAGGCCTTGTTATACAGAGAATTCTGGCTGCTGTTGGCAAGATGTGAACTGTTGCCATCTTTCAATTGTCTCACCCTGTACTGAGGCTGATGTCACAATAAAAGCACGAGGAACGTCTCCTGGCATTCCTGTACCATTATTAGGAAACATTAATATCCAACATGTCTACATTCCCCACAAGTGACTCCCACAGCCCATTCCACAAGCTCCCTCTCATTACCATTCCCATCACAGAAATGACAGTAGACCAAATGTATCTGGAACAATCAGCAAGAAAGTTTGAGGTGCCTGAGAAACAAGGCACTAATCTAGATGTAAACACTGTACTTACTGATATAGCACAGGCTAAAAACAGATTAGACAAAGACAAAATGGCCTGATGCTAAATCTGGACACTTTCCTACAACGCTGTGTGCCAAAAGCCACACAAGCATTGCAGTACTCATCCATTCACCTGAGATACAGGACATGTCAGTCTCTGCACAGACATGTGCTAATGAGCACAGGCAGTCCCGGGAGCAAAGCTGCCTCTCACAGTGCATACCCAGGGATTTTGCACCAATGCCTACAAACTCTATGGAAACAAATTTTCCTCCATTTTATGCAGTAAATTCATGCATTGAGCCAAAAAAAAGAGCATCTATAATGTCCAGTTTCATTTTCATCACAGCTCTGGAAAGCCCTGAAAGCAGACTCCTCTGAGGAATCAAAATGCTGCCTTGCTCAAAGATACTTTTCCATTTAAGCTTGGAGTCTCTCAAACTTTAGTCAGGACAACGTTAATGGATTTTGGCAGAATTCTTACCTCTATAAGCATGTTCTCTGCCTGATGTATTCACAGAACACCTTAGCTTTTGCTTTCTTTTGACTAGTTCTCTATTTATTCATTTTTCTATGTATTTTTCCTTAAACTAAATTTAGTTAAAGCTGACATCTTTGGCATCCTTATTTTGCATATATAAATGCTTACAAATCGGATCTATGGCCAGAAGATAGCATACATAATTGCTTGTGTGGTGTGTGTGTGTGTATATATATGTATTTGTTACTGACATGAGAAAGTTAAAACTTTTCACATTTATAATTAACAGGATTCCATACTCTGTCAAGCCCCCTCTTTCCTGGGGTTTGGGTTTGCTTGATTTTCTGAAACTGATGGTGGCAATAATAGGCTTGCACATAAAATCTACACAGTGACAACTGTTAATGGTGAATCACACAATTGCTAGAAAAGCATTCTGTAACAGTTTCTTAGCTTTTTTGGGTAATAATTCCCCAGTCAAAGAAAGATTGGAAAGCGCTTCAGAAAAAGGAAGATTGATAAGCACTTCAAAATTTATTTCTAAAAAATATATATTTAATGAGAAAGGTAAGTCATGCTAGTTTCCAGGTATCTGGGGATCCTGCCAAATCTGCTGAATATGACTAATTTTTTAAAGCCCAGTGCTGGTTTCTACAATAGATTGTATTAGTACACTTCTAGAACAACTCATGCTCTGAAATCAAACTAAAATGACAGGACCCACAAAGACATTAAAAAAATTGATACAGGTGTTATGGCACTAATTCAAAATTTGACAGACTCTCACTTCTATCTCCAGCATGTTTGTTCTTATTGACTGTTGTTCTTTTCCATATCTCAGAGTGTAAGACTGCATTCAAATAATTTGTTTTCTTTTCTTTTCTTTCATTTTTCTTTGCCTTTACTGAAATTTTTTGCTGCTCCTAGACCCTATTGCAAAGGCTGACTTACACTTTCATTATTATTCTTTTTCACTGGGGGAATGCATATAACTAAAGAACAGTGGCAGTGCAAGAAAGGTTAAGCAGAAGCACCCTTGCAGTAAGTCCTGTGTCAACAAAGAAGAAATTAAAGATGTCAGATAACTCGACTCAAGACATTAACTTCAGTGTGATATTCTGAGCCAGTCTCTAACTTTGAGACATTGTGTCAGGTATACCAGTGCCCTTGTGTCATGATAAGCAGGTCTTCATCCAGAGTTCCTTAAATAGACAAAAATCAGTGGTTTAAGCAAAAATAAAGCAGTTAGAGTTAACTATTTCTGCCTATTTTAGACTTCATACCTATTATTGGCTATGACTAATGAATTATGTTTATAGTGACCATTGCACAAATCACCAAGGAATTTTTCTGACAGCAAACTACATACAATAAGGACTCTTACTGATGATGTGGAAAGGACTCACTTTAACAGAGAAATCTTTCAATATCATTGCAAGTAAATATCTGAAATTTATGTTTATTTAAACTTTTTTCTCTCCAGTATTTGTACACTTTATGTTCTTAACTGGGTTTAACAATATGTGACCATTAAAAAGACACCACTCTAATGGTATCTCATTTTTCATCCCTTTCATTTCCTGATTATAATGCATTAAAATATGCATTAAAATTTGCATTCTTATCATTATAAGTAAATATTCAAACAAGCAATTTATCCTTTTTTCTTCCCTCATCCCCTGGTAATAAGAAATTTCTGAACTTCTGTATAAGAAACAATGTAATATGTAATATTATCCTTTTCTTTAAATTATGTTACAGTAGGACAGATTTCCCTACAGAATGATAGAATGCTTTGAGTTGGAAGAGACCTTAAAGATCATCTAGTTCCAACATCCCTGTTGTGGGCAGGAACAGCTTTCACTAGACCAGGTTGCTCAAAGTCCCATCAAACCCTGAAATTCCAGAGATGGGGCATCCACAACTCCTCTGGGCAACCTGTTCCAGTGTCTCACCACCTGCACAGTAGAGAATTTCTTTTGAATTTCTTAATATCCTATCTGAATCTACCCTCTTTCAGTCTGAAGCCATAACCCCTTTTCCTACGACCTCATGTTCTTGTGAAAAGTCCCTCTCCAGTTTTCTTGCAGGCTCCTTTTAGGCACTGGAAGGTGCTTTACAGTCTCCCCAGAGTCTTCCCTTCTTTTGGTTGTACAACCCCAACTCTCTCAGGCTGTCTTTATAGGAGAGGTGATCTAGCCCTCTGGTCATCTTCACAGCCCTGCCCTGGACATGCTCCAGCATGTCCCTGTCCTTCCTGTGCTGGGGACCCTGGAGCTGGATGCAGCCCTGCAGGTGGGGTCTCACCAGAGTGGAGCAGAGCAGAGGGGCAGAGTCCCATCCATTTGCCCTGCTGGCCATTCTGCTTTGGATGCAGCCCAGGACATGGTTGGCCTTCTGGGCTGGAAGTGACAATTTCTAGGTCATGTGAAAGCTTGTAAAAGGAAAGATCTAAAAATGGCAGGTGTGTTATCATAATTTCTGTGTCTCTCATATAGTATGTGAAAAAATCCTTCTGATCAGAACTGAGCCTTAGCTAGAAAACAGAAGCATGAAAATGATGAGCTTTTAAATCCTTTCTCCCTTACATATAAAACACAGGAATTGAACATACTACATGAAAAACATGAGTTTACGCAAGATAAAAATTACACATACCATTGCTTAGAGGCAGCAGAACTAAAGAGATCATCTCCTGCTCCAACAAATTTTACAAAGTATACTCCCTCCCACCTTTGTGGGAGTGCACTTTGTCCATATTTGCACAAAACTAATTAATTGATGATAATACAATAAGCAACTTAAAGATGTTTTTCCTCTTGATAAAATTTTGGGTTTTTTCTACAGAAGCAATACCTCTTCTCCAAACATGAAGCCAGAAGTTCTGCTGTACATAATTTTTTTGTAGTTTCCCTGGATGCATGGTTTGGTAAAGCCAAAGCTCATGCAGTTATCTCTACAACAGACTGCTGACACGTTTGCTATATCTTGCTTGGTGTAAAGCAGAGAAAGCCAGTGATTTATCTTTGGCAAGCTACTGGTATGTCACCATATGGCATACGAGGAAGACTTACCAAACCACACCTTCATGAAAGTATATTTAATGACAAACTTCCATCCTACTTTACCCTAAGGAAAAGAAAATCCTCAAGACCACAGAAAGGCTGGGAAGATGTCTGTCCCTCCTTTTCAGTGTGTATCTACCTAGATGCAATTCCCCACTACTCCCATTCACTTACCAGGGATAAAGCTCTGGGGCTGCTGAAAGGTGGTTATCAGCACCTTGTTAGAGAGCCACTCTGGGTCAGAAAAACAGGCAGCTGTTCAGGGCCACAGAGCATGAGGAGTGCCACAGCCATGGCTGTGATCTGGTACTCCAGCTGCCCACTCCAGTTGCTGTCCTCTGCTCTTTCTCTGGGAGCTTTACCAGGTGACACCTGCACTGGCCTCCCAAGCAAGACAGGAATTCAACTGGCAGGCATCTGGCTACCTGTCAAACAGCTAACTAAATAAAGATGTCTTTTCAGACGTCTTTTCAGAACCAGGCAGGTTGTATCTCTTCTCCCAGCCCTCTGCAGTCATTTAAAATGATAAGAATCATGCTACTTAAATATTGCAGTAAAAATAATTATATGGTGAATATGCTGTAAAGTTTAATTGAAAATGAGAAAAGCATATAGAGGACTCTGAGTTTAATTTTGTATTAAATTTAAAGATGTACTCCTGAACTTGACTTTCTTTTTACTTTCTCTTTAATATGTGCATATCTGATTTTTATCAATTTAAAATTAAATGTGAAAGGACAATCTACCAAGCATGATATGTTCTGTGGCCTTTCCTCCCCTTACTTTACATGCTTAGAAAAGGCTTTTTTTTATTATTTCTCTCTTTTTATTTCTTTTTTCTTCAGGAAGCTTGCTGTCAATCACTTGGATTTTTAGGTCATCTTGTTAAAAACCATACACCACTTCAGCTTCCTTTAATTATTACATATTTGATTTTGAAAATTCTTTAGGCAAAATTCTATTCTCAATTACACACATGTAGCCCCACTGAAGTCACTAATTACCGTTTAATCAGATATATAACTTACTCTCAGGGAAAGCAGATAAGAAAGAAAGGAAAGGCAGGAAGAGAAAGGACTCAGAGCACAAAATAATAGGCTGACTAGCAAAGATAATTTAATAACACGGACATAACTAAGGCTTATTGTGAATACTCTCTTCTTCCTTTGATTTTGTGAGTTAACAGTAATTTAATATCAATGACTACATATGTTTAATCAGTTTCATTTAAAAGACAAAGGGAAAATTATGTTCAGTTACAACTACATTTATAAGGACCATGCTGGCTTTTAAGTTTTCACTATTGCTATTTTTGGAAGGTGCTAAATACTCACAGAGAAGAGAGACAGAAGGTCTCTGAACTAAAACACAAAAAGGAGTATAATCACACAAACAGCAGAAATAACATTAGATGCAGTGCAGTGATGCAGAGAGATTACAAGCATTGTACCACAACCTCCTCCACCCCTGAATTAATCTGTCTAAAATTACCTACTTAGATTCTCTTATTTAATGTCTTGCTGCATCGACATGGACAAGAGCTTGGTTAGGTTGAAAAAGGAAAAAGTCACAATGCCAACATAAACTATCCCAGGAAGAGACCACACTGTTTTGGTTCAATTAGTTTTAATGTCCATAGTAGTTTCTTAAGATTGCCTTATACCACAGCCAAGCAACCACTGCACCATGCTAGCATGCTGCAGCCTCTTACTGGCAAGGTTAGCAGCAGTACAACGTGAATGGTGCGGGCTGCAGAGCTCTGTGTCTGCTCTTGTGCTCTGTAATCAGGAGATGCAGCATCCTCAGGTGCTCACTGACAGCTACTGCCATACCTGCATTTGTAGGCATTCTCTAGGTCAGATTTTGTGCAGCCAAGTTGCCAGAACATTGGCTGTGAGCTCCCTGCACCTGAACCCAGTGCAATGTTCTCCAGCCTGGCTTGAGCAGCCTGCAGTCAATGCTCAAGCCAAGACACATGTTTTGCCCCTAAAACAGATAAGGACTTAATATGCCATTACTTCTGCTTGCTCGAATGTGGGGATGGTACTTCTGAGACAGAGAAACATTTTCAATTAACATAATTAATTTTTGCAGCAATTGCCTGATTATGGCCTTTAACACACATTTTAAAAAATGCATTTGCTGTCCAGAATATATTGAACCATTGCCAGTTATCCATGTTTGTTCATTTTACTGAACTGTATTTTCCGTGGTTAGCATCACTGACCTGGCTTCAGTGAAGATCAAGATTAAAAGCTTTTTGCTGTATATATTGTAATTGTGTATAATAATACATTTTCATTAGTCATGGCATTTCAAGAATTTCAGAGCTCTAATTTCAGTTGTGTAAAGGCTTGAGAGTCTGAAAGGTAGTCCTATATTTTTTCTAGATGTGTTGAGTCTCTAAAATGGAATTGAAAGCCTGTTAGGGAAGACTCTTTAAAGTAGGCTTGTAAGAGTCTGCATTTGGCCAGGAAAACCTGAAAACCATTTCTCATTATGATTTCTTACCAAATTTGACAACCCTTTCAGTTAGAAAATGGGTTAAAGATTTATTTAAATATTATTATATAGTGCAAAATGAAGATTTTTTCAGAACTTCTTTGAAATGTCAAAATTCTTTCTATAAATGTTTCAGAAGAATGTTTATTTTTCACTGAATTGGTTTGTCTTTACTTAAATTTAAAGTATTGCAAAATGCAACAAAGTTATTGATAATATTTCTTTTTAAATGGCTGTATATATTTTTTCAGATGGTCTCACAACTCCACAATGGTCAGAAGGAAAAATGGAGACACTTTTCCTTGTTTCTCTTACAAAATCTAATTATTGGAGATTATGTTCTTGGTTTGGGTTTTGATTACTTCCTTCCTTCCTTCCTCTCTCACTCTCACTCTCTGTCCCTTTCTTTCTTCTCTCTTTCCCTCTTTCTCTCTTTCTTTTTGCTTTAAAAGATGAGATATAAAAAAAAAATTCCTTCCATAGACCTGTGTTACTTACTTGCTTTTTTTTTCTCACTGTAGCATGACTAAGAAGTTGTTAGTGGAGAACCTACACATTTATTAATTAAAAACAGCATAATTCTTTCTTATACAAGACATTCAAAGATAAAAAGATATTTAAAGATAATTGTCCAAAATACTTTATTCCAAGAAATGTCAAATCAGAAAGTAGTGTGCAAGAAAATTGTGAAGATTGTGAAAATCTAATATTTTGCAAATATCCCCAAAGTAATGACATAAACATATTTTAGTTGTGCTTCTTGACAGGGAGGTTTGTAAAGCTCTGTTCAAAACCTCCTCAAGAAAAGCATTCTGATTCACAAAGGCAGCCTTCCATGCTTCAAATTTATCTTCAGCTCTGTGCTGGTTTTGGTTGGGGTAGATTTAGTTTTCTTCACAGTGGCTTGTACAAGGTTATGTTCTGGATTTGTGCTGAATCCAGGGTTGATAATACAGAGAGAGTTTTTTTGTTACTATCCAAAATGGACTGTTGTTGTTTTACTCCAGACAGCTACCAAATCCTACACAGCCACTCACTCGCCCACCGGTAGAACTGTCAAGAGCATCAGAAGTACAAAAGGTAGAAAACTTGTGGATTGAGATAAAGACAGTTTAATAGGGAAAGCAAAAGCCATGCACACAGGCAAAGAGAAATGAAGAATCAATTCACTGCTTCCCAAGGACAGGTAGGTGTTCAGACATCTTCAGGAGATGGAGACGCTCCAGGAGAGCAGGGAGATGACACAGACGACCCCATGACACAGAACAGTGACTTTGGAAGACAAACACCATCACTGCAAATGCCCACCCACTTCCTCCTTCTTCCCTGAAATTTATGTACTGAGCATGATTTCATATGGTTTGGAATATCCTTTTGGTCAGTTTGGGTCACCTGTCCTGGCTGTGTCTCCTCCCAACCTCCCAAGCACCCCCAAATCCCTCACCAGTGCGACAGTATGAAAAGCAGAAAAAAACTTGGCTCTGTGTAAGTCCTGCTCAGAAATAACAAAAACATATTTTGCTATTGCTCAGCAATAACAAAACCAAAAATACTTAGAAAGTATTATAAATCCTAAAATCAGCACAAATCCAAAACAAAACCCCGTATCAGCCTTTGTGAATAAAATTAATTCTACTCCAGACAAAATCAGCACAACATCCGAAGTTACATATTTTACAAATCTTTACATCATAAAATATGGTCTGGTGTGCCACCATTTTGTGATTATTGTTTTTTAATAAATTAAGTCATATTAAAAAAAATGAAATTACAATAGAAAGATGATATCTGAAGATTGACTTTGTTAAATCTCTTGAAATATAAGTGATTACAGGACACTATATTGCAAATCCACTTAAGGTGGGGTTTTTTTGGTTTTTTGTTTGTTTGTTGGTTTTTTTTTTTTAGTTGTTCTGTACAGGATCACATTTAGAGATGTGGAGGAATTCCCATATTATTATGGGAAAATTTTAATTAAAATTGTCATTGCCCCAAATGCTGTGAAAAACACATCAACATTTATGGCAAATGGAGCATGAAACACAGCACTGTGAACATGATGGTCAAATTGCTGGGTAAATAAATATTCGGCCTCAAAACCTTTTCAGTGTCAGATGTAGCTAAGCATTTAAAGCATGGCTCTACTGTGAAAAGAAGCTCTCAGAAAATAAGTGTTTTGTATTTGGAGATCTGCTTCTTATGTTTACGCATGTGACTGAAAGCATCAGACTCCATTCCAGCTAGCTGCATTCATTTCATCTGCAAGGCTGGCTACACAGACATGATTGAGTGGGCTTACTTATGTCTCTGGCAGTATGAACATAATTGTTAATTAGTCTCCCAGAATAAACCTTAATTGCTGATAAAGATTGTGTATCAAAGCACAAGTGAGCAGTTTTGTTTGTGACAGCATTTGGGTAACATGAGTTCAATATGTCTAGGCTTCAGACTACACCAAACACTGTGAATGTTTACTACCTTAGATTGCAGCTCCTGAGCTTGCTTCATATGTTAGAAATGGTGAGCAAACACTTCAAATGCTCACTGTGAAGAAAAATGGGGAAAAAAGAAAACATTAGAAAGAAACTATGGGGAGCCAGGAGAAAACTTTCTTCCATACTTACCCCAAGCTGGCAGGACATCTGCTCGGTGCCCACCATCTGGGTGTGTCTAATTAGAGACTACCTGGAATAGGCTCTCACAGAGCTATTACAGAAACAGCTCTGCAGCAGATGCAGCTCCAGTCCCTAAGGGCTGAAAGATAAGGCTGCATGAAAAAGGGCACCACTGAGCAATGGGAATATTGTATCACCTTGTGCAGTAGTTTTGTAGAGTGAAATGCTTCCAGAGGAAATAAGTATTGCTTGCACTTGGAATTTACATGGAATCCTACAGGGAGTGATGATTACACAGAGCAGCAAGTACAAAGAGATTGGAACAGCACACTGAGATATAGTAAATACATGCCATCCCATACTGATGGTTCTGATGCACCACAGTTAAGACTGATGTGATATGGATTTTTTTCTTCTCTTTTTTTCCCCATTTTCCTTCAGGCAGATTTTTTTTTTTAAGTTTTTAAACTATTCTTTTTGTATTTAAATATCACTTCAATTTCAAAGCATATTCAGCTGAAATTTAACACAGATCTTCTCTGTTTAGATTCCCACACTCTACCCAAAAAATCTCCTTAAACAAAACTTTCAGGGTTTAAATAAATTGCACAGTAGCATCAGGAGAAACAAAGTTATTTCCCCCTTTTTCTAGCTTTGCTTTTCTGCAAAAGTATCATACTTGCCTAGCATAGTACTTGGCACTTTCTGCAGACTGAAAGACAAACTCAGGATCTTTAGATACCTCAAGATAACTCTAGAGAACTGAAGCAACTTCCCTTGTACCAGAGATGCATTTATGTAAAACTGCTGTTTGTCAGAGAGCTTGATTCATTTTTTTACCTTTTCATATTGATTCTGACCCTAATACTTCACTGTGCAGGGACTGCAACAGGGAAGAAAGATCTGGGTTCTGGTGGAGCCTCACTTGATACAGCCATGTACATGTCATGACTTGGCTCATGGCTTAGGGCACAGTGCCAGCTACAGAGCTCTCTGGTTCCCTTCTGCACTGCCCTCAGAAGAGCCACCATCAGCTCTGCCACCTTGTTAAAATAAAGCCATGCTTTAAAAAACACAAACCATAACAAGTATGATACATCATAGAGGTTACACCTTCTCCATGAGCTATTTCAGTTATGCTGCTTACTAAAAACCTCTCCTTTCCTGGGTCTTTTAGGCTATGTTGTGTGCCTCAGAATCCTCACTCCAGATCCCCTCTACTTTGCACAGCAGCAGGAACAACAACTTCAGAGAGCTACCTGAGTGTGAGACCCTTCACAGCCTAGCTCTCAAACACTCCTGATCTTTGGCCTCCACCTGTCTTTTGCCTGGAGCCAGATGTGAATTGTCACCTCTAGATGCTCAGCTTTGGGGCTGACACCACATGTGGACAGATGAATAAGGTCCTCTGTAAATGGGCAGTTCCCATTTCCTTGGCCAGAAAATGACTCACTTGACCTTACTTAAATCTTTTGCATTCTATGATTATAATTTTCCCAGAGGTGTTTTGAATAGTGTAAAAAAATCCTTATGGGACTGCAAACATTAATGATGTTTTCACCTACAGCAGTGGCAATATAAATTATATTCTCAGACACAAAAATATATTCCTCCTTCTATTCTAATTTCTATTAGAATTTAATGCAGCTTCACAGTGTTATCACCTGGCTTTTAAAGGTTCAGTGGGGTTTTCAAGCACAGAAAGATGATTTACCCAGCTCTTCCTGGCAGCCTAATAAAACTGTGCCTTAGTGAAAGCCACTGTAGTAAATTTGAGGACGATTAGAGACCAGTAGCCCCACCTTTGACTGTGCAGTGCACCCATCCAATGTCATCAGGGTGATCAGAGCTCAATAGTCTAATGACTAGCACAAGAATGGACTAAGCCAGCTGGGATTGGAGGTGGAGAGATGAAATAGCAAGTGACCTGAACATGACCTAGTTCTGCTCATTTCTTTGAAATACTCAAGGTGTGTGGAATAAAGGATGTAGTGTTAAACCTCCTCTAGAAGAAAAGAAACCCTATGCTGATGCTTGCCACATTAGCAAGGCTAAAATACTGGGAAATGTCTATACAAAAACCTCAAAAATCCAGAACCATTTAATATTTATGACAATTTTTGCTATGTTGAAAGATCTGCAATTATATTCCTCTTGCATACTGACATGGTGGGAACTCAACTATTAAAAATGTCTTCATATGCACAAGAGTATCATGCAGTCCCCAAGCTGATCTCAGAGCAGTTTGTTAGTGCCCAACTGAATCCATGCAGAAGTTTGCAATAGCCACGTTGTAAAAGCTAACTGATCTTCAGTGGAAACTTTAGTTATAAACATTTTATATGTTAAGAAATCTTTTCAAGGCTTTTCAGTATTTTCCTCCCCATGGGAACATAATCCTAAACACTGTTTTAATTTTGGATGTAAAAAAAAAAAACTGAATAACTGAGGTTCATCTTAATGAAAGATATGTCTATATTTGTCCTAAACACTTTTAACACAATTATGTCTAAAATAATGGTAAGAAAGATCAAATTATTTGAGTTTTGAAATTTCAATCTTTGATTAACAAACAAGTAATTTTTTAGGTGGTCCTAATCTTTCAGGTCAGTGAACTAAGAAAAGCAGTTACCTGTACAGACTACTTGTATGCCAAAACTCTTTACTTATACGCCACAAAAAGAAATAATAAATAAATATTAAAAGGAAGGTAAATAGTTGTCTCATACATCTCTGATTCCCCAATAAGATTAGGTCCTGATTATTCTCTAGGGCAACAGCATATGTACTTCAAAACACAAGCATAGATTTGTGAAACAAGAAAATTCTCTCTGTGTGGTTCCCCAGATGAAAAATGGACAAGAAAAGAAAATGAAATTTCTGCTCACAAGTTAAAGATCTGTCTAATGAAAGGGACCAGTGGCAAAAGCCACTATACATTAGTAAGATGTGACATGACATTTCTTACTGTACAAATGTAAAAGGCACAATGAGCATCTTCTTAAAAAAAACAACAACCTAAAACCCAACAAGTATATGGAAAAAAAGTGTCTTTAAAGGTCATCTGTCCTTCCTATGGCTTCTGAAAAAAAAAAAAAAAAAAAAANTGCAAAAATTGGTTTAAAAAAAAAAAGAAAAAGAAAAAGGAACAGCACTGAATGTTGTATATCACCACTGTACTACACTACAGGTGAGAAAACATGCCTTAAGATTTAACTCAGCAAGTGCCCAACATTCTTATATTTTTTTCCTGTTATCTTAAATTTTTCCAGCAGAATTTTCCTCAGTATCCTTCATTTAATGAGCATGTAATCAGTGTGGATCACCTGCTAATTTACATACAGGATGGACATATTACACAAAAGTAGCTTAGCATTAAAAGCTGCTTGCTTCAAATCTATTCAAAAGAAGTATTTCCATATGCTTGAAATTAAATTTAAGATTAAATGATACACTGTTTTGCAGATTTGGGGTGTAAGATCTGTAGGAATACTTGGGAATTTACTGAAAAGTAGAACTAATTTACAAATACAGTGGAAAAACATTCAGAGCAATTTATGATGTGAACATCTATAAAAATAAAAGATCATGGGAATTCATCAGCCTAGTGAAAGATATTATTTTCATAACTTTTCCAACTGTATTTTCAGAATATATTGCTGTATGGAGTACGTCTTTTGATTTTAAAACAGCTAATCTCACAAAATTCTTTTTATTGGAAGATTCTTTCTATATATAAGGTGAATTTTTTCAGAAAATATTTTCCACACATAGGTAAATAATAAAAACAGTGTGTTTGCTAATATGTCTCATGTGGAACTGGAAAAACAAAACATGAAATAGCAAACAAAATAAATAAACAGAATTAATATGGGCCTGGGAGTTCTGCTTAAGCTCCATTTCTCATATTGCAGTACTACTTCACTGTTAGAAGGGAGTCCCTAAATGGAGATGGGAGATTAAAGGGAAAAAAAAACAAAAAAAAAACTGTGAAGAATGAGGTTCTGGGTTGCTCAGGTACACAAATTTATCTAAGAACTTGAGTAATCTATTTTTGCATGTGGGAATGAAGTTGCAGTTCTTCAACTCTGAGACTGTTTTACCTTAAAACTGGAATTCTGTTTTCCTTTCAAATGAAAATACCTGAAAATTTTCATGGAAAATATTAACTAATCCCACTACACTTTTAGTGTAGAATATTCAGTGTTCTGCAAATTGAAACATAGTTAACTGTGTATAGTTCAGGTATCTATGGAAAAGAAAAACAACAACAACAACACAAAAACAACCAGAGGCCCCATTTTTTCTCCCACATTAGAGAAATAATTCAGTATGTCTCTTTGTCTAGTTTGGATGAGTCAGAGTACAATATGGAGGAGGATACAGTACAGATTAGCTTTTAAAGGTGTTTATCTTCTTGATGATAAAAATGAAGGTATTTCTAGCAGTGAAAACAGTATTTTTTAAATTTTTATCAGATCAACTCTATGACAGGGATAAAGTATTTGCTAGCATGATGTGCGAAGAGAAAAACAAGTATGACCTGTGAAGCTGAACCCAGCCACCAAGGCTGGCTGCCATGGTCCTGTACAACATCTGCCTGCTAACAACTGAGGGAGCACAAATGTGCTGAAGACAGATGTGTGCACAATGTCAGAAACAGAGCTCATTAACTCTAGGCTATGTCAAAACAAACACCCAAGATTGTGAATTCCTTCCTCATTATTTAAAAGGTAGTGTTGAAAACCACCACTGAGAAAGCCTGCAAGATAGTCACACTCCAGAAGTTCCTAATCCTCACCAATGCGTATCCCCATCCTAGTACAGACATAATGTATGTTCAAAGCATCTCACTCTCCCAGATGTTTAGTCAGAGGACTTCTGACTGTCAGCAGGAGCTCAGCACTGAAAATCACCTGCAGGAAGGCTTCAAGGTGTCTTTTTCTGGGAGTTCCCTTAGCCTCATCCCTGAGGTCCTGGGTTCCCTGGGGCCACCAAGGGTGGCTTTTCCTTCTCCCTTCCCTTTGACTTGAGTGTTGGTAAAAACTTACACTGATCAAACAGGAGCAGTAGAAGTTATTCTGTATTCATGTTCATCCCTGGGTAAAATGACAAATACCAGTCCAGGTCAGGTCTCCTTTTCATTAATCCTATTACATCATTGCATGGCCCAAATATCTTGGGTAAGCACAGCCTTGGATTCATCTAAAATGTGAATGAAAGCCTGACTGCAAGCTTTAAGAATGCAACTACCTAGCACATCACTTGGCATATGTTTAATTTAAAGAAAACTTTAAAACATACTGAAGGCAGTGAGATCAAATAATTATATTTTAAAGTAACTGGAATTTATTACTGAAATAATTTAAGATATATAGTAATATAATACACAATTTCATTTCCTTTTTCCATGGTCATTACTCCATCATGTTCTTCTGTTCCTTATCAGTAACCAAAAATTCAGGGGTGTACCTGGTAACAGGTACAGCTCTGAGGAAAAATCTAAGCCCAAACTTTCTTTAACTGCCTAATTTCCCACCTGTACAATGAAAGCAGAAAACATTTGTTTGCTTCCTCTGCTGTCACTGCATTATGGACTGACAAATCTTTGTTACAAGACTTACAATAATTCCTCTTTGAGAAGACTCTTATTTGGAAGTTCTGAGCCATCCTCTTTACAACATTACCTTCTCCTGATGTGATTCAAGGTGTACATAGCTATAGCTATATATATGCTTTGCAAATCTTTCACTGGTAATGTATTTTTATAAATAAATAAGTTTTTAAAGGAATCTTTATAAAGAAATGCGTTGAAAAATTGTATTTTTAAAATTAAAATACCTGAACTTTTAGGAAGTATGCAGTGTTCTTTTATAATTTTAATTTTAAGCCCTTGTATCTTATTTGACAACTTCTTTAACACCTCAATTATATTGCAATGCATTATATTCTTCAAACAAGACAAAAAGAAACACCAGAACAACATGCAAATGAAATGTGACCATGCCTAAATGCATAAATTCAAGTATTTCAGTATTTGTATAGCACAGTTGGATACAGAAAATTCTAGTTAAGGGTGATACAAAATGGTCTAACTGTACTTCACACTGTCAAAATTATTAAGATAGAAATTCTACAATTCTTACCATATAAGAGTTTAAATCATTTACTCATTAGAGTTTTCCTGAGCATTCTCTGGGATTTTTTTCCTCCCAATTTTTATTTCTCTCTCTATTTTGATGATCAAAATCACTTGCTTCTCGAGATCAGATAAAAAGCAATGCTTAAATTGGCACCACTGGCCAAAAAAAAGAGATCAGAATAATTAAAGATAATTAAAAAGGTAAAGGCAGATCATATCTCACTGTTGTCCAGGCTGAAGTGTAGTCCGACCCTTCTTAGGTTAGGATTCTATTCTAGAAATTTGCCTTTCTTTTCCATGCCAACATTTTTATGTTTATTCATAAACTCTAAAACCTGTGAGGTAAGTAAGTCTTGATATTCATAAAATTCTGAACTTCTGAAATATCAGAGCTAAAATTAAATGCACCTAAGTATGGCCTAGATATCCTGCTTAACTCATAAAAACAGAGTTCTACATTTCAGTGGAAAATATTTGCTTAACATTTGTCATGTTATCATTTTAGAGATTAATCTACATCTGCTAAAAATCAAATCCAGGGCTACATATCGACTATCTAAAATTTTATTGTATACAGTGTTCAAGGACTCTTGTCTTCTCCTTACAATTTCTAAAAAAGATACAATCCAAGCTACTGATTTTTTCCAAAGATCAAGAGTAGCAAAAATTGCAAAAGAAAATTCTATCCTCATCCCAAATAAAATAAATTTGAACAACAACAAAACCCAAAACAGTAAATAAACAAAAAACCCAAAACAAACAAAAAATCCAAACACCAAACAAACATACTAAACTAAAAAACAAAAAAAAAAAACCAAAAGCAAACAAACACCCCAATCCTAACTTTAAATAGTCCATGCAGTCCTTCCCCATAGATAAAACCAGACATGATAGTTTTCAACTCACTAAACTAATCCTGCTCATATTTTTTAATAAGCATGAATATATTTCTTTACTAACTTTTTACTACTTCATTTGTTTAGATTCATCATTTTATTTTTTCCCTGACACCTTCAAAAACATTTTAAAAATACATACATAAGGTAATTTCCCCCAGCTCCCTTGCACACATCCTGTCTGTTTTGGAAGTTCTGGTACCAAATAACCATTAAGAATCAAGCTCTGCAATGAATATTTCTTCTCAGTTTTCGCCAGCCTCAAGACTACATCCATAAAACAGACAAGCAGCATTACATGGTGCTTTTATGCACAACAGTACTGAGGGCATGAATCATAAAAAAGAGCCACTGCAAAATGCAATAATCCCAGATGCAGGGTTTTTCTCTTTGCTGTTATTTAGTTGCCTAACAAAGAGATCCATACAAGTGAGCTTATTAGTGAAAAGGTGCTGTAAGAAATGCCAGTGAGAAAAGCTTTATCCCAGATATCTTATTTCTCAGAAATTATTTACTGGGGATAACAATTTTGAACTGTTTTCTGTGTTAACAGTTTAAAGCAACCTTATTGTGACAAAATTTAGAAGCAGATGATGTTGCCCCTCTGACTGCTCAGTGAATACATGAGCTACGGATTATTTTAAATCACTCTGCTGTTATATGTTGGTTGAATGCTTATTTCCTACTTCCTAAGTGAATGCTCTCTCAAGAGCATAACTAGAGCATAACTCTCTTCAAAAAAAAAAAAAAGAAAAAGAAAGCTGATCTGTTTTATGTAGGATCGTTAATTATTCATCATGCCAAAAAAGGGGAGAAGGAAGAAAATCTACAAAGACTCTGTTGGTTAAAACATAAGAAGGGGATATTCAAAAATATAGAGTAATAAAGCTGCAGCTACAGCATCTTGTGCAAGTTTTCTACCTACCTCACTGTAAAATGAAAAACATCTAACCTCTCCTCCAGCCACATTTTGCATGGGATGTAACTCTGAACTCTGAAAATGTCACTGACTGGCTTCCGAAAGAGAATTAGGTATATCTACTTTATGGTTTCTGACAGTGCTTAGGCATTAATTGGCTTCTAGGTGCTCAGCAGTGTAAAGTGCAGATGCTTCTATGCACAAGCAGATTGGGGACAGACTTAGGTGACATTTTAGGTACCCATGTTAAAAATATATATATAATGGAATCTTACTTTTTTCACAGTTTCAGGCAGGTGCTAAGACTTTTCATGTGAAATCAGACACATGTGGGTGTCTAACCTTCCATGGCATGCCCTCACTTACTGTAGTAGTGCTGAATTTAATTTGTGTCTGATCTGATTGGGCTCGAGAGACATTGCTCCAAGTCCCTGTGCAAATTTGGAGGCCGTGTTGATTCATATTTATAATGTAGGTCAGTAAAAGTTAGGTGTCTATAGATAAGGGGTTCTCAGTACAGTTTGAGGAACTTAGTGGTACAGCTCAAGCTATTAAAAGATATTTAGGAGTCTAAAGACTGACTGTGGTTTCAAAACCATTAATATGCCCTACACTTAGTCATATCACAGAAAAAAAGGTACCCTCAAGATGCTTGCAAAACTCTCTGTGCCAAGTTACCTTTTAAAAATCTGTCCCAAGAATGTGCTGATGAAAAGCTTCCATGAACAAGACCCTGCTGAAGAGTATAAAATCTCTTCTGTTGATAAGAGCAGTACCAACATGATGCACACTGTGTCCACAAGTAAGTCCATACTCAAACCATAGAACACATTTGCAGTGTGAGAGGTGCAGCCTCCTGTAGTCTTTCATATAGGCAGTCTGGGCAACAGCAGCACTGGAAATGAACCACCAGGACATTTCTGCTGGGTAGCTGGTGAGTTAGAGTCCCAAAGTCTCTTGTACTGTGCTGCCATAAAACCTGTCCTGTCCTCACTGTTACTGTCTCCTTGTGCTAACCAAGGTAAATTGATCAAGGTGGCTGAAATATAAAGCACCCAGCTTGCAGTATAGGTATTATTGAACTGCCACAACTTCATCTCTACAGTAAATCAGTAGGATGTGCTGGTGCAGTTCTTATCCCTTATCTTTCCTTTAAATCAGACGTTCAAAGATCTCTTATTGCTGTGCAGTGGCCCAAAGAGAGGATTCCTTCTTTACAGCTTGCCAGTTCAATTACTAGCTTCATATGGATTTTGGAATTTAAGGAGCTGATGCCTTGCTATGATCTTTTGATTCAGGCAGACAGTCTGACATCTTGGCACCTCTCAGGTCATTTATGTAAGATTTTGTTCAGAAGGAAAAGCTGGAATTTGCTTTTGCTTATTTTTAACAAAGAAAAGCTGATGTAGGAACTGATTATCCAACATTTTATGTTGCAATAATTCCTAGTACAGCAGTGTCTGAATCTGGGTTGTGTGAAATAAAACCAGCTATTTACATTTGTTCACTCACTGCTTCTCTCTCCACAAATGTTAAGAGTCCCCCCTTATTCCCTCACCAGTATTACAAACAAAACTATCAAAAACAGTACTTTAATATATCATAATAAATGTATTTTTAATACTCAGCCAGGGTAAGATTTCACCCCTCCCCTCCACTTTATTAGCAACTGGATGATCTTTGGAAGGCACACAGGATCATCCACTGTTTGAACAACAAGGCACAATGCTTCACAGAATTATGCTCAGTGATTAATATTGATTTAGGATTTAAAGCCTGTGAACAAAGGATTCATTCAGAATCACATGGAAGAATCATGAAAGAATCCCAGGACTATCAAGCATCTGTTGAAAACTGTCTGAAAGGGTTTGGTTTGTGTTCAGGCATAAGGTGATATGGAGTGAAAGCAGCAAGAAAAAGTGGATGAATTTGGAGCTACTGAACCAGAGAAGTAGCAAGTAGAGCTGATAATTTGAACATCTGTGTCTGTATCATCTCTTGCAAGACCATAAATTGTAGGCTTGAGCACCTGAACCTGCCCTTCAGGCATCTTTCTCATCTGAATTCTCTCAAGGCTGTTGAAAATATTGATTACTGCTACCTTATCACTAAAAGGACAGCAAAAGTAACGGGGACTCAGAGGCAAGCAGTAAAAATGATTGAGACATGAAAAGTTTTCCGCATAGAACTTTAAAGATTTAATCTGTGAGATTTAATTTTAATTTAGAAAGGAGACAAAAAGATGTGGTACGATAGGTATGTATTCAGTAGTAGGACTATACCAAAGCTAAATCATCTGTTCTTGTACACGTTTATCTTCAAGACTAAAAGTCAAAAATATTAAAAATATGAAAAGAAAATGTTTTGTAGAATGACATGAGCAATTTAGGCTATGTACAGCCACTACATCTAACAAAATGGGGATTAGAAAAATATTTGACCTGTATCTGAACCCAAACACTTTTTAAGAGATGGAGAAGCAGTAAATTGTGCTTGGATAAAACTTATTCCCAAACAGGCTATGACATAATCTGCCTAAATGTGTTTTTAACCTTCTCCCAGGCTCTGGTTCTGGAAATTTACAGAGACAAGAGGATAGATAGGCTTCTAGGGTTTGTAGATGTTTCTATATGCTGTGGCGCCCTTTGCCCACAGAGAAGAAACCCTCGGCCCCAGGGGAAAGATGGGAAGAGCTCGGCAGGGAAGCATCCTTAAAAGAGCCCTGTATGCAGCTTTGGCTCATGGACAGTGGTGAGAGCACTGGACATGGAAAAGAGAGAGTGTCCCCTGGCAAACTTCGGGTGGTCCCACGGGTGACATGGAAACACATAAAGGGTGGACCTGTGTTTCCTGAGGAGCAGTCTGTGGTGCAAGAGAGACTCCTCTCTACCTTGCTGAATTGAAGATTAGGTTTTTTTGAGTGGTGATTGTTTGATTTAAAACCCAAGGTTTTAGTCCATGGAGGGTAACGTGTAAAGGGTGGAAACTGGGGGAGGAGAAGAAATGTTCTGGGAAGTTTTAATTTCTGTTTTTGTGTGTGTTTAGAGTTTTCTATCTCTGTTCTTATGTAATGTAAAAAAGTTTTGTTTTCTGTTTTCAAGTTTTGGGCCTGCTCTGCCCTGTTCCTGATCACATCCAACAGTAGTCATTAGGGAAAAAACATATATTCATGGGTGCATTAACATCTGGCCAGTGCTAACCCATGACACTATAAAGTGGGAATGTTAGCCACATAATTATCTTATGTTTCAGATAAGTCAGGATACTCCTTTAGATCAGAAAAAGATGGTAAAATTGATGCTTACTGTACTAACAGCAATAAACACAGATGGAAGATGAAAGATATTTTTGAGGAGATAATCTCCAGCTGTAGATTCTTAACCAGATTTTTACTGGACTGTCTGTTAAGATTCATATTATCCTTTACCATTTAGAATACTTATTCCCAAAGCATCATGCCAGCCTCAGTGGGATGACTAGCAGTCAACAAATTATTTCCAGTAAAAATCATCCACTGTTAACCATGTGTACCAAGATGTGAATGATTAGCTGAAATTACACCTCTGAGATTATCAGCAGCAATATTCTCCATCTCCATTCTCCATTGAATGCTTACGCATCAATGCCCTTTAAGCTTTTTATGAAAATAAAAGCACAGTCCTGAGGTTTGTTAATAGAAATAATAGCTGTCTCTTCAGCAGTGTTAAGCTAAATCAAGTCCAAGGCAGTATTAAAGGTGTCGATTTCTCTCCAGTAGCTCTTGAAGTGAAACCTGAACAGTCTATAAAGATTTTCCTCTTCCTCTGCTGTCATTCTTTACTTTCACACCTGCTTGAAGTCAACTCCCCTTCTATTTCCAGTCTTTGCCTCTCTAATCCTCAATGATCTCACATTTACTGCTGGCTTCTGCACAAAAGGTGCTCAGACATAACTGGCAAGTAAGGATGTCTAGACAGTGAAATTTTACTTTACTGTGGTATTTCAGAAAGTTTTCATATTTTCATTTCATCCTGTGTCATTCCAGAAAAAAAAAAAAAAAAATTGCACCCCAGAAAACAATAGTGGTACTGCTGAGATTTTAGCAAAGAAAACAGTTTCTTTCATTTCCATTGGTCTTCCTACTTAGTTACAACCTGTTTAGCCTGCAGGCTGACTAGCTTGTCTGGAAAGTATGACAAGCCATCAACTATATGGAAGAGAAATCAAGGAACAGGCAAATGCACCATGTTCCAAGCTTCAGAGAATACTGCCTTGCCTACAGGTTCCAAGCCAGCCAGAGCTTGGCTTGTCAGGTGATATAAAGAATGCTCCTTTACCAATACAGGAACCACCTGTTTAATTTTCCAGTCACCAACTAACCTGTGAGATGACTCACTAGGCAGCCATCTGGTTTTCCATGAAAAGTTTTATGAGAATGATATGTTTGCACCTTTCAGTTGTACGGAAACTTATACAGCAAAATATCTCTTGAGGAAAGGTTTCAATCAGCTCTATCAGGATCCTTGTTGAGAAAAGGCTGGAGGGATGTCAGATTCCTGTTCCCACAAGATATGTAAAGGTTCCCTAGTTAGGAAAAACCTACATTGTAAAGGACAGATATTGGACAGGATTGCCCATCTATGCTGTTTCTTTACCACACACAGGAAGACCTGCTAAGTACCTAGGACTCATTAAATCCAAAGTTGGCAGACAGATACACCTACTAATTGGCTGACATTCCATTTAAAGATACTCTTCTATATGCTGTTCCTCAGTCTGCAGATATTTTTAGATCTTTGGTTTATGTAGATTTTCTTTTCCTAAGGTATTATTTTTACCTGCAGTGTCTTTGTTGTAGACTTTAAGCCTTATGGGATTCTCTAAACAGAGAATAATTTATCCTTAACAGTATGTTTTGATCAGTGATTTTTCTCTTAGTTCTTATTAAGCCAGATTTTCATGAACACTCTTCTTATCACTCCAAGCCTTGCTAGGATTACATCTAATTTGCCACATAGAGTTATTTCTGCACACAGAATTAAAGCCTTTAATCATATTTGGTGCAGTGATTCCCATTTGCTTAGTAATCTTGAGATCATTTTGCATTCTCTTTTGCCCTCCCCTAGGGCTGATGATGACTTGATTGATTCACACAGTCCATCAGTGACAGATTTCTTAGACTTCTTAGATTTCTTACTACAGAATATCAGTCATGTCTGCTTTTATTTTTTGGTTTACTACAGAGTAAAAACAAAAATGAGTGACTAGAACTCTAGATATGCACTTACTTTCCATGCACAATATCCATTAAAATCCTTTTAAAATTTGGCTTGCTATTATTACCTGCAGTGTTTTCATGGGAAGATGAGTAGGACATGATTACTTGTCATAAATGAAGAGCTGCCTTGTGCCAGTGAAACCTTGCACTTCTTTCTTCTCTGAAAAAATTATAAATAGAACTGAGCATACAAGAAAATAAATAGCTCAGTGGCTGAAAATCATCTTTAAACAAAAATTTTATTCATAAACATGCAGGCAATAGCTTGAAAAGCAGCTTTTATAAAACATATTTAGTGTTTACAGTTGCTCAGTGGCTGAGAACATTAATACTTTAAAATATGTGTAATGTTTAAAACCACTTGGTAGCCAAAAAAACAGTTCTTACAGAAAGGATAGTTAAAGTTCAGAGTAATTCCATGGTAAAGAAAAAGCAATTTCTTGTTAATTTTTATCATTTACAGCTGATCTGTGGCTACTAAAACAACTATCAATACATGTTTTATGTTTACAGATATTACCTTCCCATATAAAAATAATTTCTAAATTTTTCAATACTACAGTTAACTATGTCAATTTCTTTCCCTCAGTAACTGTGTAACTAACAAAAAAAACCCTAACAAACAAGCAAAACCCCCTCACATAGTTCCAACAACTCTAACGCAATATATCAAGACCCTAAAAATGTTTATGCATACAGCAAGACTAGACCAATAATTATAAAGCTTTTCCTTACAGACAAAAATAAATAATACTCAATATTACTGAAACTATCAACAGTGTTTAGAATATACATTTAGAAAAATCCCAATAGCTTTACTTTAATAATTAAGGCATTGCTTGGCAACCTAAAAGAGGCTAGGTTTATCAAAATACGTGTATGATAAAATAAATTATTTGATTCAGGCTACTGAGCCGCAGTAAATTCAGCGTGTGGATAGAAACATAGTGGTTTTACCCTCTGTGATGTGGGTTCTTAGCTTTGCCCAGATACAGTTTAACACAGTCACACAGAGAATCACAGAATGGGTCAGGCTGGAAGGGATCACAGTGGGCCATCTGGTCCAACCTCCCTGCTCAAGAAGGGTCATTCTTGAGCACATGGAGCAGCACTGTGTCCAGATGGATCTCGAGTGAGGGAGATTCAACTCCCTCTCTGGGCTTGGTCACCTCATGTTCGGGTGGAACTTTCTGTTCATCCATTTCTGCCTCTTGCCCTACTACCTTGTCCCAACAAGAGGAGCCTGGCTGCATCCTCTTGACACACTGCTTACCAACACTGATCAGGCTCCTTCTCTGTCGTCTCTTCCGAAGGCTGAACAGGCTGAGCTCCCTCAGCTTTTCCTCATAAGAGATGCTATAGTCCTGTAATCCTCTGTGTTACCCTCGACTGGACCTGCTCCATGTCTCTGTTCAACTGAGGAGCCCAGAACTGGAAACAGCACTCCAGCTGCCTCCCCAGGAAAAGAAACATGCCCCTCAATCTGCGGGCAATGCTCTTCCTAATGCATCCCAGGATACCTTCGGATTTCTTGGACAAAAGTATCATGGAGAGCTTGTTGTCCACCAGGGTTCCCAGGTCCTTCTCTGCAGAGCTGCTTACCAGCAGTTCATCCCCGTGTCCTGGTCCATGGGGTTGTTCTTCCCCAGGTGCAGGACCCTGCACTTGCCTTTGTTGAATCTCAAGCAGTTCCTCTGTGCCCATCTCTCCAACCTGTTTGGCTCCCTCTGAGGGGCTGCACAGCCCTCTGGGGTATTGACCACTCCTCACAGCTTTGTGCCATCAGTGAACTTGCTGAGCAGGCCTCTGTCCCTTCATCCAAGTCACTGATGAAGAAGTTAAATAATATTGGACCCAGTATTGAACCTTGGTGGACCCCACTAGTGACAGGCTTCAACCAGGACCTGTGTCACTGATTATGACCCTGTGGAATCAGCCATTCAGCCACTTCTCAATACACTTCAGTCTCCACTCATCTAATTCCCATCTTCTGAGTCTACCTATGAGGATATCATGAGAGACAGTGTCAAAAGCCTTGCTGAAGTCACGGTAGAAAAAAAACAGTGTGGGCTTAGATATATGAACTATGAATCAAATGCTTTTAAATGTTTCAGCAATAATACTGACATTTTGAGACTGTAAAAACAGCTAGCAGAAATCAGCTATCCAGTATCTCTTTTTAAAAGCCAAAGCTTCTCAGCTTTGCTGAGAATTTTGCTGTTCACATTTGTATAGTCCTGTCTGTCACAGCTTTCATTTTACATAGATTCTCCCACCTGACAGCATTTGCCAAATGTTTTCATTCTGCTGACAATATCCAACAGCCAGGGTGTATGAAAGGAAACTCAGAGTATGGCAACAATCATTATCCTTTAACTAACCAAGTCTGGATTTTCTGCACTATTTTCTCCCTCCCTTCTGATCTAATTTTCTTTTTTCTGGCTCCCCCCAGCCCCATAATTGAAGCAGCCTAGGTTGCCCAGCGATCTGTCATAAAGAAACGCTTTGTTTGTAAAGCTTTAACTGCCTATTTGTAATATTCTGTCAATATCTCAGTGTTGGGTTTTTTTGGTTTCTTTTTATTTTGTTTTAGGTTTTTTGCAATGTCCTGTATAAAGGGAAAAACACACTTTGAGAAAAGGCTAAGCAGCCCTAACCTGACTTCCCTTCTGCTCCTTCCTTAAAACTCACTTTCCTACACCGTGGCAATAAGTTATTCTGATGATCAGTGTAGTAGATGTATCTTTTCAAAATTAGACAAAAAGAGAATCAGATAGACAAGAGCTGTAATTTTAAGAAAAAGTAACTTTTAGTTGGAAACTACTGAACCATCAGCTGTGATGGTAACTGCCACCTGACACAGCCCCAGGAAAGAGTACAGCAAAACAATGATGGGACACAAATTTTTCTGAAACATAGCCTGAATGACTCAGGGCACCAGGTCTGACCCCTGTGATGGACAAAATCTGCACACTGCAATAAAGTACCAAATTAGAGGACACGTGGATACAATCCTGCAAGGTCAAGTTCAGTACAGTTTTGTGAAGAGAAGTTGCTCTTCACAAAACTTATTAAAACTACTGGGTGCATCAGTGAGTGTATATTTCAAGATTACTGGCACAGATAGAGTATCTAAATTTAAAAAAAGCTTTCAGCAAGGTTACTAAGAAAAGACTTTAAAAAAAAAAAAAAGAAGAAATAAAGGAAATTTAAGACACAGCAGCTTTTCCTAAAATAATCCAAATAAAAAGAGAACTAAAACAGTAGGAATGAATTGCCAGTCTTTATATGAGAGAAGGGTTGCCACTGGCATCTCTCTTGGATCTGAACTCATGGGTTGCCAGTAAAAGAGAATATACAAACCTGTGACAGCTTGACAAAATGAAAGCTTCGCTGCAAAGTGCTACAGGGGAATCTTAACATAGCATGAAACTGAGAATATGGAACTTCACATGGCGAAACACAGAGAGGCATGGGAAAAAGTAACTTATCAGTACTTCCACAGAGATGGGTTGTAGCTCCTTTACCTATTAATTCTTGATCTTGAGATCCCTGTGGAAAATCCTCCAAAGCTTTCCTCTCAATGATCAACAGCAGACAAAAAGAGGAAAATGATCAATGGGAATTATTCAGCGTGGAAAACTGGATTAAAAAAAAAGCATATTCAAGATGTTTGTATCTTGAATGATGTGTAACTCCCATCATTTTCTCTAAGGACTTGATAACACCAGAAAGAACCACGGAGACCAGGCTGGAACTGGAGATGGCTGCAGAGAGATTATGCTGTCAGTTGTCTGTCCATGAGCATGCATAATGCCATTCAAAAGTATCTCTGGTCTCAGTGGATTCCCAAAGTAATATCTTCTGCAATAGCCCTGGTAAGCTCTCAGAAGCCCTTAAAAATATACTGCCAACAGCTAGGAATCTGTATCAAAGGCAGGATCATTCAGCATTTGTTCCAATGCCTTGTAGTCCTTCTTTCCCCAGCCTCTGCTCCCTGTAAGCTTCAGGCTAAACTCAGGCACACAGTGCAAACCAGAGTCCAGGTTATTACTCACCCCTTTACCAGGTAAATTTTCTGCATACTCTAATTCTTACTCATGAAACTACATAGATGGATATATTAAATATATGTTCCATCTGTGGATGTATATATATGCTCCATTGTCAATGTTCAAATATTAGCCAGTGTTTAAATAAAAGCCAATTAAGTATTCATTCCAGAAGGAAAACAGCCAGAAAATGCATAGGGACTATTTTCATATTGACAGTACCAAGGGAAGCAAATTCATACCACTCTTCTGGTAGCTGCTTTGCACAACTGAGGAACACAGTAAAAAAAACCTGATATTAAATTTCTATTATCATCGACCATTTTAGTCTGCCACAGTGATCTGGAGTTTGTAGAATATCCTCTAATCAATAAAGAGTTAATGTAGTGGAAAAGTATGAAATGGAATTGTGTAGGAAAGAACATATGGCATCTGTATATTATGGCCTTGATGGGTTTAGTACAGCCTTAGCTGGTCTATGTATAAGCATAGAGGACTAATGCAAAGATCTTAGAAAACAAGTAGGAGACTGTGACAATAGAAGTTATGAATTTGCTTTTAAAATCAGCATATTCGGTGAAAGAAATATGTGTGAAAGCAAATACTTTTCTGTGCACATTTTTATGTATAAATATATAAAAATATATAATAAGATCTTTCCTTGAATGTGTGCTTAATGCTGCTATGCCCCCATTCTCAGTCATCTGGACTGATAGCTTTAATAAGGGGATAACCTTGGTTTAAACTCAGCTATATTTACATGCTTACGTCAACTATATTGCAACAGAAGCTGGCACAGCTGCCAGAAGCAACAACACAGTTGATTAAACTATACTTAAGGAGAACATATTTTGCTAATACAAACCTACAAATGTGGATATTTGGGCACTCTTTTCAGTTCTCATAAACAAATACCCATTTCTGGTTCATGCTACATTTTGGAACTTAAATTAAGAAACTATTTTCAAATAAAGATATTGATAAACCAATTCAGTATCAGAGAAAAAAAAATAAATAAAATATATACAACAACAAAAATAAAGAGAAACATTAGGAGTCCAGCTCTTAAGCTTTTTTTAAGTCTCTTACTAGGCAAAAGATAACAACAGAGCAATCTCTGCTCTTAAAATATTAGTTCTTCATTGTAATCCAACTCCATCTGCTGAGGTTTTCTGCAGGAAATTTCAAATGATTGTCCTTTAAGAAATAAAATCTTCAACGTAAAGTATTCTGCACCCCGTTTATCATGTGAGCAATGCCAATTTTGGAGGCACTGATAAACTTCCACTACCGTGTGGAAGCTTTGCCCACTTTGAAACTACCAGAAACACTGGAAATCACAGATGGGAACAGCAGTCTGCATATAACAACAGTTGGTAACTCAAGGGGCTTTTCAAGAGATCTTTCTTGTTTATGACTGATTGACTTTCCTGTCCATCACAGAACAACAGATTACAGTGTATGGATGGGAAGAGCAAGGCTGGCTGTCCATTCAAACTTTGGCATGAAATAGGTTTGCATCCTAGATTGTAGTGGGAAAACATCCTTTTAATCTTTTTTCTTAAGAGCATATGAAAGAATTCGGCTCCTCATATGAAAGAATTTGGTAAGGAAGGCACCACTAAGCAGTCCTAAAACTATCTCTTCAGAAAAAAAAAAAAAAAAATTTAAGAACCATTTTTTTTATTGAGGGGAATGGTTTAAAAGGAAAAAAAAAACAAAAAAAACAAAAAAAACAAAAAAAACAAAAAAAACAAAAAAAACAAAAAAAACAAAAAAAACAAAAAAAACAAAAAAAACAAAAAAAACAAAAAAAACAAAAAAAACAAAAAAAACAAAAAAAACAAAAAAAACAAAAAAAACAAAAAAAAAAAAAGCCACCACAGAATAAAGGAATTGTAGAATAAAATTCAATCTGCCCTCAATGTAAATTTGAAGGGGGAAAGGTAAACTTCCACCTGCAACATGCACGGAAAGAAACATAAGTTCTAAAAAGATCTACTGTGGGAAACATGGCTATGTGTCTTTGGTTGCAATGCAATATGTAGCCAAATGTATTCTATTGCCATCTGTTGAAATCGTTTGGGGAGGTGTTTTTCTTTATCTCTTCTATAACCCATTCCTCATAACTCCGGGAGGGAGAGGGCAGAAGACTCCTGTTAATGGGCCAATTGTTAAAACCAGGAGGGGCAGTGTTCTTTATCTCTTCCACAAGCTCTCCTCCCTCCAGGGTGATGTCTTCTGTTAATGGGCCATTAAGGCTCACTGCATGACTGATAATAGTACATCATCCCATTGTGAGATGCTCTGCCCAGTGGGAGGAGCCAAGCATTCCTACCTGGATAAAACCGGAGAGTCAGAACTCCAGGACAGCCTGTTTCCACTGGGTTCCCAGAGGAAGACTGGACTCATCTCATCCCGACTGGACCTTCAGAAGAAAAGTACACTCTTCTACAGGATCATCTCTGCTCCAACAGAACCACATCTGTCTCTCCAGGAGGACTTGATTGGACTGCTACCAACACCCTGACCAACAGGGTGTCAGGTTGTATTCTGACTTTCTCAGTGTTTTCTTTTTTTGTTTATTTGCTTTTTTGTACTACTAATTTTTTTTTTTAATCTTCTGCGTAAAGAAATGTTATTCCTATAACTTTGCCTGAAAGCCCCTTAATTACAAAATTATAATAATTCAGAGGGAGGGGGTTTACATTCTCCATTCCAAGGGAGGCTCCCCCTTTTCCTGGCAGACACCTGTCTTTCCAAACCAAGGCCTTATGACAGGTATATCTAAGTAATATCTCTGTGCAGAAAACCAGATCTTGAAAATGCAATTAATTTTTGGGTTTTTGCACTTTTTTCAGTAAAAAATCTCCAAGGACCAGGTTATGTACAATTTTATTATAGCACTGTAACTACAACCCTGATTCCAGAGATGAATTCCATGGCATTATTTCAGCAATCCCAGATTCAGCAACAGAAACTATTAGGAAGTCCAGAGACATTACAAAACTGAGAACCATGTAGCCACAACAATTTCTAAAAAGTTCCTTCACTTATAATATTAGCAATAACCTTGGGATAAAGCACGAAACTGGATAAACCTGTGCATGCAAATGTCATGAAACACTAAAAGACTGCAAGTCACTAGCCACAAAAGCTTGTCAGGCTCACATAAGAGACTAGTAAGGGTGAAAAAAGTAGTGTTTTAGTGAATTTACCACAATTTCCCAAGAAGTATGGGCATAAGTGCAGTTTATAATCAATACTGTTGTAAAACTATAGTAAGTGAAATTTGGAACATTTGGTAATTAAAAAGTTGCAACTAGAAAATGAAAATGTTAAAAAATAGATGAGAGGAAGAGTTTATCTGGGTTTTTCCTAAGCCAAGACAACCATATGCTGCACCAGCTGAAAAATCAAAGTGATTTTCAATGTCAGCCTCAGGCACTGGTAGGTCTAAGCATCTCTATAGGTGCAACTAAACGGTACTGATGATAGAAAGGAATAGTTTTAGATCCTCTGAGAAATCTGTGCTTGCATAAGGAAGGAAAAACAGATAAGAGAGAACAAGAGAATAGCAAGACCTACATCAGAGAGGGCACAATCTCCCATCACACTACTGACCACAAGGCATTTCTGGATATTTTTGCTGCAAGAGAACCTAACAGCAAAAATTCTTATCTGCTTTAGTAGCCACTAATTAAAGTTTAGGCTTCCATTTCGGGAACTCTTTCCTTGCCTGCTTTTACTGAGCAATTTTCCTCCATCTTTTTTTTTTTTTGTTTTTT